>CM053607.1:120567135-120579022 GCA_028646535.1 Procyon lotor | reverse complement strand
GATCTAAACTTAAGATAGCTTGAGAAGAATTACAATGCACTCTCTATGCTATTTCCCTGTTATTAAATTCACTAGCCCATCTTTAAAAAAAAAAAACTTAGAGAGCATAAGAATGGTATCAGAATCTTAATGAAATACAGGCTGTGATTCGGGAAGTCTGGTGGGTTTGAGACTGCATTTCTAACAAGCTTTTAGATGATGATAATGCCACTGGTCCAGGGCCTACAGTTTCAGGAAAAAAAGGCTATAGCCACCTCAGCATGTCTCAGGTCATGGTTCTACATGGCTGGGACTTTGATGCTGTTTGAATTCACTTCCAATTTATAGTCTTCCGTGTGGTCAGGTCAGGAGAGGATCCCAAAACAAGCAATCACAAGCTTTTATCTCTTTTGTAACCTGTCCCTCAGTCTATTTGGTGGTCTCAAAGCCTTCACAATGTTCTTCAGCTACGAAATGCCCCCTCTTCAGTGTCTACATTAGATAGTAGTTCAGTGATTAATATCATAGGTGAATTTTTGACTGTGTTGAGGGTCATTGCTCCTAATAACATCTGCATTTTTCAAGGGTCAACTATATTTCAAAAAATAAGTGCAATCCATTGGGAAGCTCAGAAAACTGAAAAAACTCCACATTTTATAAGTCTAGTCTACTTTTTTTTTTTTTTAAGATTTCATTTATTTATTTGAGAGAAGACACACAGACGTAGAGAGAGAGAGAGAGAGAGAGCATGAGCTTTGGGGAGGGTCAGAAGCAGGCTCTCTGCTGAGCAGGGAGCCTGATGCAGGACTTGATCTCAGGACCCTGAGATCATGACCTGAGCCAAAGGTGGATGCTCAACCGACTGAGTGACCCATGCATCCCAAGTCTTGTCTACTTCTTTCACAAAGACCTGTGGTTGATACATCTCAAAACTAAACACAACTCCATTTAGAAGTTTCCATAATTACATATAAATGTGGCCTTCACTCTTGCTTTCATTTTATGATTGTCTACTTAGCATTTGTGGCTTCCAACCTTTAGTTTTTTGTTGTTGTTTTCTCCAACTTCTTAGGAGTGGGTAAAATTCTGATTCTGCCTTGCCAGGCTTTCGCCTTGGAGGCTGACTTCTTCTGTAGACCGCTCCAAGCAACCCATTGATGAAACAGTGACTATCATGCTTTTTACGTAGAAGAATGGGCGAGTTTGGCTTTGGTGAATTGTATAAGCGTCTTGTCTACATAATCTCATTCATGTTTTTGGCCTTTACTATCTTCTGGACAAGGGGCTAACTGGCTTTTAGTGATACATTATCTAATAAATCCCTGTAAAAAGACATTTTTTCATAGCTCGTCAGCCATGTTAAAAAATGCTCCATAAATCCTGAAGAGAAGAGCTTGTTGTATTTGTAGTTCTTAAGGAAAAGTTCATTGTGGATCATGGTGGATTCATGATCCACAGAATTCAAGCTCGAGATGAATTTGGCCAAAGACAAGTAAAAATTTGAAGGATTTAAATCACAGTTAACCAACTTTATTATATTTCTCTATTTAAACCCAATAAAGAGGGAATACATATATTTTTCTCTTATGTTTCTAAAGTGTGTACAAAATTTATTTATTTTTTAAAAAGATTTTATTTATTTGACAGAGAGAAACACAGCCAGAGAGGGAACACAAGCAGAGGGAATGGTAGTGGGAGAAGCAGGCTTCCTGCCAAGCAGAGAGCCCGATGCGGGGCTCGATCCCAGGACTCTGGGATCATGACCTGAGCCGAAGGCAGACGGTTAATGACTGAGCCACCGAGGCGCCCCCAAAATTTAATTATATACTTGGCCTGCAAAAACCTTAACATTATTTTCTTAAACTGGAACACTTGTAGGACACATTCTGACCAAAAAGCCAAAATATTAGGTTTCAGTGGTAAAACAAAATAATAAAACACCACTTAGAATTTGAAAAAAATGCCTTTCTAAATGACTCTTGAATCAAGAGGAAATAAAAAACCAAGATTACAAATGCTTTAGTAATTAATGCAAATGAGCTCTCTTTACTAAAAAATCTCCATGATGTGAATAGAGCTGTACTCAGAGCATAAATGATGACTTTAAATGTTTTTTTTATTTTAATACAAATGACTTAAACACTTAGGAAACGAGAAAGAGAATAACAAAATAAACCACAAACGAAAGACAGAGAGCAAGAAATTAATAAACATAAGACAGAAACGGCTATATTTTTAAAAACCTACTACTAGAATCTACAGATACACTGGACTTCATTAATTAAAAACAAAAAAAAATTTTTTTTTACAAAGATGCTTAATGGATGGGCTTGCCAGATAAAATACTGCACACTAAGTCAAATTTGAATTTCTGAAAAATAACACATCATGGGGGGGCCGTATTTCAAATGATGTCCCAAATTGGGACATATCTGTACAAAAATTATTTTTTATTTTTATCTGAAATTCGTGTTTAGCTGTGTGTCCTCTATTGCTATTTGCTAAATCTGTTGCCAGTGGAAGAGAACAGTTTTTTGAGAATCTAGATGAATTAGATCATTTCGTGAGAGAATTAAAGTGACACAAATTGCTTCAAGAGGACAAAACCCAAACTAAACAAAGAAATGAAGCAGAATGAAAAAGGGTATTAAGTATCTGTCATCAGAAAGGCATTAGGAATTCTGCTTTCACCCTTGGTAGAGTAACTGTGACCAGGTTTAACCTTCTGCAATAAAACTGGACAAAGTATATGGCTGTACAACTATTTTTAGTTTTTGGACCACATTCAGCACACACCATGGTCCTTGAGACAAGGGAGCAGATGAGGTAAGCTTTTAAGATCTTGGCTTATTGCTTGGAGGAAATATTCAGACATAGGCGCAGGGATAAGAAACCTAAGAAAGAGAAAGCAAGGCTTGCTTAGTTGTGGAGGATGGGGAGTAGAGTTTGCGTAGGGGGGGCGACGTGAGGGGAAACAACCAGAAGTTACAATGCGGAATTCCAGAAATGAAGGTCCTGCAGAGAAGTGGAAGCTCCAAGACCAATATGGTGTACTCTTACGGTTTTGCTGAGAGGGCATGAAGAGAAACTCTGCAAAGCGGGGCAAAGGATGACTGGGTGTTACATGCTCCGTGATCCCTGGAATGCGAAGGATCAGGAAGTGCACCCAAATTACAGTTAGTCTTATGACTACAGGTGCAGAAATATTAGACTATATATATATATATATATACACACATATATACACATATATATATACACATATATATACATATATATATTTTTTTAATCATTTGAAAGACTGTGTGGAAAATTATTCACTTTTTTTTTAAGGTTTTTATTTATTTGACAGATCACAAGCAGGCAGAGAAGCAGGCAGAGAGAGAGAGGGGGAAGCAGGCTCCCCGCTGAGCAGAGAGCCCGATGCGGGGCTCGATCCCAGGACCCCAAGATCATGACCTGAGCCGAAGGCAGAGGCTTTAACCCACTGAGCCACAGGCGCCCCAATTACTCAAACACTTTAAAGAAATTTCGAAAGAGTGAACAATTTTTTGAAAGTGATTCTTACTAGATATTAAGAAGTTCTATAATAATGTAATTCAAATACTTTGGCATTTGTGCATAATGGACAACTAAATCAATGAAAAGTAAAGAGGGTCCATTAAGATTTAAAAAAAAGATTGCATTTGAAATCTATGAAGTGAGAATATATTTCATAATATATGACATTAGGACAATTAGATTTCTCTTTGAAAACAAAGTTAAATATCTACCTCATACTGAAGTATAAAAATAAATTCCATTGAATTAAAGTCTAAATGTAAAAAAAAAGTCTAAATGTAGAAAAATGAAAATACTAAAGAATACTAAAGGCAACACTTGATTATTTTCAGGTAACTAAAGCCTTTTAAGTGTGAAATAGAACTCAGAAATCATAAATAAAAACATTAAGATGTATCACTATATGAGATTTTAAAAGCATGGTATGGTAAAAAAAAAAAGCACACAATAAACAACATTAACAAATAAATGATCAAGGAATAACCTTTGAGTAACTACATTTATTTATTTATTTAGAGATTTATTTATTTATTTGACAGAGAGAGATCACAAGCAGGCAGAGAGGCAGGCGTAGAGAGGGGGGAAGCAGGCTCCCCAATGAGCAGAGAGCCCGATGTGGGGCTTGATCCCAGGACCCCGAGATCATGACCTGAGCCGAAGGCAGAGGCTTTAATCCACTGAGCCACCCAGGCGCCCCTGAGTAAGTACATTTATGATAACTATATATTTTAGTGTTATATCAGTTATATGTAAAGAGTTTTTACAAATCAGTGAAGTGGAGACAATACCCAATAGGAAACTACACAAAACCTATGAGCAGGTGATTTGGAAGAATAAATTTAGATAATCAAAGTGCAATGAGAATATTCTAAACCTTGCTGATAATGTTAAGATTTGAATTCAAATGAGATATGATTTTTCATGTTTTATCTATTTTATCTATTTCTTGTCATTTAATAACTTATAATACCCAGGGGTTCTGGGGTTATGGGAAAATAAGAATTTTCATGCACTTTAACACTTATGATTTATTACATTTTATTTTTTTATTTTTTTAAAGATTTTATTTATTTGACAGAGGAGAGAGATCACAAGTAGGCAGAGAGGCAGGCAGAGAGAGAGGGGGAAGCAGGGTCCCCGCTGAGCAGAGAGCCCGATGCGGGGCTCGATCCCAGGACCGTGAGATCATGATCTGAACTGAAGGCAGAGGCTTTAACCCACTGAGCCACCCAGGTGCTCCAAATTATTGCATTTTAGAAGACAGTTTCATTGTATCCCATTTGAAAATATTTCTGAAATTTTCAGATAGAAAAGTATCTGAAAATACCTTTTTGATAGAAAAATACCATCTCAAGTGCTTATTATATTGAAGCTTTTCTACTCACAAGTGCAAGGACCACATGGATTCTTTTATCGCCTTCCTCTTCTTAGTCTTGAAGTCCTTGTACCGTAGGCTCCGTCTCCTAGGAGGCCCCCTTCCAGTTTTTGGTATTTATGGGTCAGATGACTACCCCACATTCTTTTAGATGAATCCATAACTCCATGGTTCCTAGAATACTTTGCATTCATAAAATTTTTTCCTCTTCCCTACTATTATTCCCTTGTATATGGTTTCTCGGAACCAAACCCTCTATCATCTACCTCAAAACACAGTATTTCTAGCATTAAAACTAAGCTCCTGGACCATGACTTCACTAAAGGTCCTCTATTCATTTAAAACCCAGCTCAGAAATAAATCTTTGTGATGCCTGTGGTGCATATGTCCGTAGTGCTTCCAGTTACTATTAAACCCCTGGTATAAATATATTTAACCATTTATTTCTCCTATGTTAAAATGCAGAGTTTTTTCTTCTTGTAGCATCCCTGGAATCATGACGTGCCTGAAAGTCAATGGTGCATTGTAACTGGCCATGTTTTTTCCCTTCTTAGGACGACGTAAGGTAATTGTGCGTCTTATAATCAATGATATTTCAGTTTCAATAAAATTCAATTGTTATAGTTTAATGAAACTATCAATTCAGTGTCATTTTATTTTGCTAATGAGATACGTCACATGGAGCTACATTAGAGACCTCGCTATTTTGATTAATTCATCATTACTATTATTTATTATCATTAGCCTCTCCTTAATCTGTTACCTCATCGGTGTTTTAGGAGATTTTGTCTTCGTTTGAAAGCTGATTTTTACCAAGAGTAGGTATTTGCCACTTGAAAATCTGCTCTGGGATTATTCGTGACCCCTGACATGAAAGTAGTTCGGGTTTTTCGGTATCATTTTATTTAGCATTATTTTAAATAACACTCTAAATAGAGTGTTGCTTCATTTTCTCTCTTTCCCCTATCCGGCTGAAGTTGTTCCCTTACTTTGGAAAGATTGCTAGGAACTGGGATTCAGATAAAGTGTTTTGAGATTGGCTAAGTCCAGGTTATGCTGCTTAGTAGCTAAATAGAATGGGCAGGTTCTTAAAATTATCCCCGCCTCAGTGTTCTCATTTGTAAAAGTCTATTCACCGCAGCATTCTTGGGAGGAGAGGCAAAGGTAATAATACCCGTGGATGTACTTGCTAAACTCTAAAACTATGATATTTCGGGGGATTATTAATAGTCTCAGAGGGCACCTTCGATAATAGCTAGTTTTAACTAATTTCCCAGGCAATGACGCAAGGCACCCCGTATACCGAGTTAATCTAGGACGAGTTCCTTTATTCCTGCTGTAGTTCATTATTGTGTCTTCTCATGCCTGATAGTCCCCGCTCTGGTGTTCAGAGAGCCTTAAGAGAAATGGAGTTACATCAAGGTTACATCACGAGCCTCTGAGAAAGTCAGGGGAAATTTACCTCTCTCATAAACTAGGTTGCTCTCTCGTCAACAGATCGATAGCTTCCCCTGCATAGGGTGTTCATTCTATGCATGTTTCTCAAGTGAACATTCTGCTTCTGAAATCTTGTAATCAATCTGCAACCACAGGATCAAGTACAAATTGCTAACCAACGCAGGGCTCTATTCACTCCACTCTTCAGTGAACAATGGAACTGTAAGTTTGGGAGCGAGTTGAAGTCAATCCCTTTGCCCTAACGCGTAATCACATCCGAAGCATCTGAGACAAATTATAATTTAGTCTATTCTTAAAGACCTCCCGAGGTGATTTTCCAAGCTCTCTGGGGAACACATCCCAATATTTAGCGAATGATACTGTCACTAAATGCTCCTTTGTACCTCAGTGGCATTTCTCATGCCGCGGAGTAAGTTTTTCGTTATTTTGTTTCTACCTCAGTCAGATGAGGTCCTGCTGACAACATACCATCTATTTGAGCTTATCACTGACCTTCCACAACCCCTTTCACAAAGAGCTCCTTCTTGCCTGCAAGGTAACCATGCAGACTCCTCAGCGTGCCATCAAAGACCCAGTCAGCATCTGCCACTGGTTGTATTTCTAGCCTCTGTTCCTGACATGCCCCTTCATGTATTTGTTGTTTAACCTTGCTAAAGTCCTTTCCGAATCCAAGAATTCCACGTTCCTTAACATGTCTTGGCTTTCGCCCGTACCAAAATGCCTTGGAATGTCTCTTCTTCTCATTTCCTCCATGGACTTCTACTTGTATTCGCATAGTCAGCTCAAATGTTACCTCTTCCGGGAAGACTTCCATCAACCTCCAAGTGGGCGGTCTCACCAAACTTCAGTCACAGTATTCGATTATTTCAGAGGCCATTGCTTCTTGAGTGTTGGCTTGCTGTTCCTCACTCCTCACTAGACGGTGAGGCTTGAAGGCTGGGAATGAGTCTTCTTCGTGTACTCTTCGTGTACAATAGCGGACATGTAGTAGTGATTAGTAAATGAGTGGAGGGAAGGAAGGAGAGAGGGGAGGATGGAATGTCACAATACTCTCCTGTTATCCGGGGAACCAAAAGGCTTTCTTCACCATACATCGGGAGGAAGGAGAATACAAAAACACGGAAGACCTGCCCAAAGCAGCAACATGCTAAATATTTGTAAGATTTATCCCAATTCGAGTTAGCAGTATCGGAAATTGCTGAAGGACAGTTACAAGTGTTCTAATCTCTTTGAGAGATGTCATGATAGGTCTCCCATTTGCCATCCCTCGTGTGAAAAAACTTCACAAAGCCAGAACATCAGGCATGGATGTTTTATTATCAAAGAGTGGTTTTCCCATTAGCTTTCCCGTACTCACCAGCAGGACATTTTGCAAAAGCTTATGGACGTTGGCAGCCAGTGATGCACCAGATACTCGCCATGAAAGCTGCTCAAGTAGCCTCCCAGTACCATTAGAGGCTCCGATGGCCAGAGCTCAAAGCCCGAGGCTCTCCTTATACAAAATGCGGTGACCTTGGCATAGAATTGTGATATAAATATCCCATACGCCATCATGAGGTTGTCCTGATGTTATGAACACCTCAATAATACAGGCATGTCCTAGGGAAGATCAAGAGAATCCGAGCTGGGAAGGAACGTGAGATTGTGTCGCCATGTTTGTTACCCATTTGCAATTTGGTACACTTGGTCTTGGTGTTCTACCAGAATCTTTCCTTCATGATACACTGGTTGCTATTATTTCTCCATGGTTTTAAAGTCTTCCTACAGCCTGCCTGTCTCCGAAAAGGGTATGTTTTTGATGTCATTTAGATGGGAGTCAAGGGAGTGCAAAAGGGAAAACAAAGGACTTGTGTCATTTACACACTGGAGAAATCTACTGCCTCTTGCCAACCTCCATTACTGTGGTTTTCGGTGGCATGAATTAGATGCCTGGGGGATGACCCTCTCTGGACCCGTACATCAATTTTCAAGTTATCTTTTGGGGCTCAGAGTGTTTCTTAAAGGAAGAGATGAGCTATAGGTCTTTTTAGTAATGGAGGGCATAGTTTCTTGTACACCAGCTTTTCAAGTAACCAGTAGCAGTTCTCTTTCTTCTAAAATTGGCTTCTGAGGAATTAAATAGAGGCTGCTTTCCACTCTCTAAGATACACGTATTTCTTTTTAGGAACTGCTTGCATTGCTTATTTTCCTTTTGTGAGTGGTATTAACTCTATCCAATTCTCTAATGATGTTATTAGTAAAGTTCATTGATTGATTTCATGCATCACTAGCTGTCATATCTGTATTTGGAGTGGTTAAGAGTCTTGGGTTTAGAGCCTTGGATTTGGGCGCCTGGGTGGCCCAGTCAGTTAAGCATCTCTCTTCAGCTCAGATCATGACCCCGTGGTCCTAGGATTGAGTCCCACATTGGGCTCCCTGGTCAGCAGGGAGCCTCTTTCTTCCTCTCCCTCTGCCTGCCGCTCTCCCTGCTTGTGCTCTCCCTCTCTTGCTCAAGTGCTCTCTCTCCCTCTCTCTCCCTCAAATAAATAAACATTAAAAAATAAAGCCTTTGATTTGCCCTATTGTATGACCTTGAGAAAAGTATTCAAACTCTTTAGACTATCTTCTGAATTTGTACCAAGACATAACCATTGTAGCTACTTCATTGGTTTGTAATATCTAATTGTAGGGTTACGATGAGGATTTAACGAGATAATGGCAGAAATAAAAAGTATGATTATGTGTATGTGAATATACACACACATATATCAACACACTTGACTTATTGTCTATTTTAGATCCTGGGGCCAGAAGACAGGTTGTAAGTCAGAAGGTATAGAATAGGACCTAACTCCATTTCTGCCACCTTGGCCTCCCATGCAGCAAACTGTTTGTATGTCTCTCATCTCTCCAAATGATTCTGATATCCAAGCAAGTTTGAGAACCATTGGTCTGGAACATTTTCTTGCCTTAAAACATAGCTGCTTTGGGGGCACCTGGGTGGCTCAGTTGGTTAAGCATCTGCCTTCAGCTCAGGTCATGGTCTTGGGGTCCTGGGATCAAGTCCCACATTGGGCTCCCTACTCCGCGAGGAGCCTGCTTCTCCCTTTCTGTCTCCCTGTGCCTCTGCCCCTTCTCATGTGTGCTCTTGCTCATTCTCTCTCTCTCAAATAAATAAATAAAATCTTTAAAAAAAAAACCAACAACATTCCTGATTTTAACAAGTGAAGATACCCATCCTGCCTTTTCAGTGTTTCAGAGAAGTTGAGTCTGGAATTATTTACATTAAGTTATTTCAAATACTTCTCATCGTCACTAAATTGTTTCTTAAATTGTCTTTCTAAATCGTCCGTAAAGCCCTTCACACAGGTGGCCTGTGTGAAAATGAGGCTCTTGCTCGTGCAGTTGTATCACATGTGGATATTTGTGTAGTTCTTTACCTCTCTTTTCTGACTGTGGATTTCTCTTGGAGTCACAGAGCAAGTCTTCTAATGTCTGTTTATCTGCCTCAAAGTAGAACAGATGTACAGTATCTTTTTTGCGATTTACAGGGAAGTAAAGCCTGAATAAGTTTCTAGTGGAGGGATTGCAAATGGAAATTAATGGCAGTTTACTCATTATTGCGAAATCGGGTTGTGTAAAACATCACAGATATTTTCAGGCTTCCTCTGTTGTCTTGACTGTTGGATGTGAGACCATATTTATGAAAGCTTGCACAGATTCACTCATGAGCAGAGTTTCCCTCCCTCAATCCTTCCATTGCGTTAGTTAGGACCCCATTGCTTGTAATTGACAGAAACTTGATTCGTACTAAAGTTTTTCAAGTGATGGGGGGGCGGTGTGAGATTTTTTTTGGTTCTTCTAATAGTCTAGGAATTCATTTCCTGACCTGTCTCTGGCACAGCTGGATGGCGGGAGTCCTATCTTGTCTGTAGGACTTGAGAACGCCTGAAATCTCTCAGCCTTACTTTGCTCCATTTGGTTTCCTTCTCAAGCAGACCCATGACCCCACTGCTCTGAGCTTCGCCATCCCAACAGAAAGAGCCTTTCCGTTTCCCAGTCCTTCTAGGAAACAAGCCTCAGGTCTAGGTCTCATCGCATGTGACTTGGGTCATACCCGTTCCCATCCCGATCATCACAGCTGAGGAACAGAAGACAGTGACTCACGAACCTAAATAACATGCCAGTCCCCCGGGGATGGGGGGTCAAGCACGTCATGAAAACACAGAAATTGGAGACAGGTCATGGCCTCAAGGAATGATGGGGGGCTGTAACCGGAAGAGGAAACACGCTGAGGCATCACAGGACAAGAAGCGTCCGCTGTGGGACACTCGTTAGGTCCCAAGTCCCTTGACTATGAAGCCTTCCACCTTGGAGATTTTCACCAAGATTTTGGAGTCTTAGCAAGGGCAGACGAGGCTGAGATCTATTCTTTGGGAGAAACCTTGTAATTTTAGAAAGGCATAAATCTTATTTTCCCCCAGCCTCCTCTTCTACCAATTCATACAGCTCTACTTGTTTGCCAGTGCGATGGGAAGGAGAGTTGAATTCATCAGAAGGCTTTTGCACTATGCCAAAGTGCCATATTTCATTTTATTTTATTGTTATTATTTTTCATTTAAGGGAGCAAATTTAACTTACATATAAGCCCAAAGAGAGCAGGCCACAGGGGAGAGAATTGTTTTCTAAGAGCCTCTCTCTACCAATACGTCCATTTTTAATAATATTTAATAACAGTCCACAAATCATATGCCAGGTCTCCTATTATGCAAAAATAGACACCTATTTAGGAATTCAGCTTGCTTTCAAGCAGGCACAGGCTCTCTTTTTGCTTTTTCTACTTGCCCCAGGGACTCACCCTTCAGGAACCGGTGTAGTTCCCCAGGTTTCCTGATTGGTAGCATTCTGGACTTGACTGGAGAGCCTTGATTTCATGCATTCACCTCATCTTAGTAAAGGAAATCCTTGATATGCAGCTAAGAGGTTTTTAATTATTGTGCTTTGTAAATTTCTACATATAAATGTTTAAACATCTAAGAACAATTAAACCACGATTCGCATTTGGGCTTCAAAACCTGTGATCTCAGATGCCCCACGATCCACAATGCCAGCACCGCTTGGGTGGCCCAAGCAGAGATGTGACACACCATCCTTGCTTGGGCAGAAATTCTCCCCAGCAAGCAAGAGAACCCTACTGATTGTCTTTCCTGCGATTCAAGATGCATGAAATCAAAGACACAGCCTTTGCTCTCAAGGATGTTAAGATTGAGGCAAGAACGGACAATTCATGGAAGACAAAGAGCAGACACTTCAAAGAGGGAGCATAGGCTGGTATCATCTCTTGGCAAGACCATTTATCAAAAGCTGTAAAAATTTGAAATGCAAAATCTACAAACATTTAAAACAATGCCAGAAAAAAGATAAGAAACCATTAAAGCAATCGCCATCCAGGTGGGGAAGGCATTTCTGTGCGCACGAAGCATTTAACTTCAGAGACTGATAATTGGACTCTGTGCATCCATTTTTCTGCACGAC
>CM053607.1:120526856-120566635 GCA_028646535.1 Procyon lotor | reverse complement strand
AGGTCTTCTCTTATGCAGTCAGTGGGAGCAATTAAAAACAATATGCAGGTTATAGTGGAGAATAAGGCAGCGTGCGATCCAAGGTCCTTTCACACGCCGTCAGTGATTGACGATGCATTAGTTCATCTGGGTACCACGAGGGATGTTTTCTCAGTTCTCCAAAAGATGGGGTTCTCTCCCCCTTCTTACCTGAAGAGCTCCACAAGTGAAGAAACATCCCTGAGCCGCCTCATGTCCTCTGGACACCTGAAATGAGTGGACGGGGGTTCGGAGGGGGGGGGAAGGGAGGCAGTTCATCCCAGCCCTTTGTCCTTTGTTGTCGAGTCCGAGGGGTTCAGCCACAAGCTGCAGCAGGGAGGGCGCGTGCTAATCCAGGTTTAAGGGGATCTAAGACCTGAGTGTGCGATTCTGAGTTTCTGTGCTTTGGCGACTTCTCTGCAGAGTACCACGAAATCTGTGTAGCACAGAATTGGGGAAACTTGCGTGTGTAAATGACACCTGCTAGGAAACAGATACCCAGGCCCCTCTGTGTTAGGGACCACAGGCATTAGTGGGCAGTGGATACAGATAATTGGAACCATCCATGCCTTCCTCTTCTCCTACCGTTGGAATTTCGTCTCCGAAGAACATCCAGGGGCTTTTTAAGAATTTTGAAATCCTGCTGAGAAGCAGGTGAATGTCTCTGAGGCTTTGGGGTTTGCAAGTTCTGATTTGTTTTTCAGAAATTAGTATCTTGAAAAACATTTTAAGAGAGCTTTGTTCCAAAGATTCTTGCTCCCTTAACACAGAAATTTATGGCTGACACAGATTATATAAAACCCTTAGAACCCTTGCGAATAAAGATGCCTCAGACCATAACAAACAGGATGAACCTAGGGAAGATTTGCTTTTAAATCATTCTGTGACTGAAAGCTATTTGATAAACTCCCCGACGAAAGATTACTGGGGAAAAAAGAATTCCTTTGGATTGGTTTGAACATCTAAAAATTAAATAACACAATTTACACTTAAGATAGAAGTAAATTTTTCTTAAAGTGAGAGCAACTAATTACATAATCCGTTAAAATATAAGTGGTGATAAAATGTGTTTCGAGGTCAGTGTTTATCAGAAGGAGCACGGCACACTGCAAAATGTCTTGATCCGGTGCTGCCCTGCAGGATGGTCAGGCTGACCACGCCCAGGAAGGAAGTCGGGTGCGTGGGGCGGGCTGTGCCTGATTGACAGCCGGAAGCTAGCTCTTCCGACCTCATTGTCCTTTGGCCCCCGGACCTGGTCCTTTGCCCGTTGGGCAGGACTGAGCCAGGCCGGAAGAGTATTGTAGTCGTGGGTTCACTATACGTTTATTTATGATGATGAGCATTTTGATGACTTTGGGTTTTTTGCTACTATAAACAATGTTAAAATGAACAATCCTGCGTGTGTGCCTTTGCACCCTTTTTGGATTTATAAACCCTTGGAAGAGCCAGGTTCTTGTTGAGTCAGTGGGTCTCTGGATTTAAAACGGCCAATATGCCTTCCAGAAAGGTTGTACCAGTTTATACACCTGCCAGAATTTTATGAGAATACCTATTACTTCACACACATGCCAACCCAGTGTGCTGTTCAGCTTTTTGATCTTGATTCATCTTGGAGGTGAAAATGACATCTCAGGCTAGTATTAATTTGCATTCTCTCATGAGTAAGGTTGAGTATCTTTTTATAGGTGAAAAGACCATTTTATCATGTGTTTCTCTGCCAACTCAGTCCACCCTCCTTGTCCTTTTTTATTTTTTGGATTGCTGGTCTTTTTCTTATTAGTTTTCAAGATACGTTCTTTATATAGGAAGAAAATTATCACTTTGTCACATACACTGCAGATCCTTTCCCCAGTTTCGCACTTGCCCTGTTACCTTTTTTATGCTACTAGTTCTTTATTTCACAGTGCAGAAATTTAAATCTTGATGCACTCACATTTTCAGTCATTCTCAACGTACGAATCTTTCAGAATGCAGTGAGTCACTGTGGGATGATATACTGGGGGATGCCAGGCACCCGGGGCCTTCCTAACCACCCTTGGTGTGTCTTTTCTGCCCCGAGGACATGTTCCTGACATAGAGCTTCCCAGAAACACCTGGACAGGGCCCCAGCGCGTCTGTCATTTCATATGGTACCCATGGTGTGCAGCTGCCTTGGATTGGGCTCCTCAAGACACAGACCCTAGGCAGCATTTTGCAGGTAGGAAATTCACTGGGGAGCGCCGTCTGCATTTGGAAGGCAGCTGAAGTGTGTGTCTGCAACTCAGGGCCCCGCCAAAGGGAGCTCTGGGATTGGTACATGCTTCAAAGAAACCCCCAGTGAGGCAAGGTGGAAGGGGCCTGTGCCCTCCACCGACTGAGGGTGACTCCCCGGGAGGGGAGGTATCCTTGACATGGCAGCCCCTTTCGCTAAGATCATTCGCACAACAGAACCAGGCCATGAGCTGTGAGCCCACAACACTCCTTGGGAAAGGCGGCCTTGGTTCTGACGGCAGGATCTGCTGGGACATACCCCGTTTTCGCTCTGCAAACTACTTAGGCTGCCCGTGTTCTGATAGATTTGGTGCTGGGGTCCCTCTGGCCTTTCTGCTTTGCCAGCTGATGCTCCCTTCAGTTTTGAGCTTGGCTGCCTTTTCAGTGACCTACAGAAAGGGCAGTAGCGTGCTCACTGGCCTGAGTGAGCATTTTCCCCTTGCTTCTCCCCCGGGGTCTTTAGGATTCTTTGACACCTTGCACAGAGATGGGAAAGGGCTATAAAAAGCTCCCGTGATCGCAAATAAAGTGAACCAGACACAGTAATTAAAGAGATGACTATGGCTGCAAATTTAGGGCTTTGGGGAGATTTTGGCTCATGTGTTTCAGCAGTGAAGGAAGGAGAAACAGGATTGCATTTAATGAGCCCAGTGTCCCCTGAGGCCTCTGTTTTTCCATGCCTGTTACCCACCGAACGCCATCACACCGTGGAGCTGGGAGCTCCTTGCTGGATGGTGTAATGGGCATTGCCAGTCTCCCCTGCGGCCCCTTCACCGCGCCCACAACAGGGCGCCTAGCAAAACATCACTACGTGTTTGTAGTACCTTTCCTCTTTTTTGAAGGGCTGCTGACTGTTTGTGGAATTGGGTTCTCCTGGGGCTTGCTTTGGCTCCCGGCCACCGGGTGTGTGGCTGGATCAGGGTACGCCATGAAGAGTGGACTGTGTAGCATGTCCTCTGCGGGCGCTGGGGCACCGTCCTGTGGACCCGCAGTCTCTGGCTCTACCGTCAGAGCTAATGACCCTGGACACCGCTCCCCGTCAGGACCTGTGGGTAGAAAGCCCAGCCTCTGGGTCCAGGGAGCAGGGCAGCTGCAGGTGCTTATAGTGAAACCTGGCTTCTCGACACCTTATATTCTATCCCACTTCCCCCCTTTCACCCCGTCCCTCTCGTCCGCTCCACTGCCCACATGCAAATCCTTATCTCCCGCCACCAGGCAAAGCTTCTAGGTGTTAAAGTTGCCAGGCAAATGGCTCCGTCGGGGAAATGGGGCACTCAGAGCGCATGTCCTACCTTCTCCCCGCATCTTGTCGGTCCAAAGGCAACACGACCCACCAACCCGAGACAGGCAAACAAGGACAACGACAACAGTGAGAAATGAGTGTCACCTGTTAGGGTGCCCTCAGAGGACTTATCCTAATTGTCTGGATTGGGCTTTGCAAATGTATGAGTTTTGACGTGGCCGGCTTCCAAAGCTACGTTCCAGGCAGGGTTCCAGCCATCGTGCCTACTAATTCTTAACTGGCAGTTTGCACCGTCTTCTTCATTCTTGACATCACACCCAGCACACTGTCAGCCTGAGCCCCCTGGGACTGGAGGAAAAGTGGGTCTTTGGTGAGGAGTCCACAGTTGCTTTCAGCCCCCGCTCCACCCCCGGACCCGGTTCTGATGAACGTCTCATTCTGCATGTGCAATTATTTTCTCTATGTCCATATTGATACTCCGTGCTGATAAAGATTAAAGGGGGTAAAACAGAGCGTGAGAGTTTTACAACTCCTACCGGAGCTGCAGTGTATTTTCGTATCTGGCCGTTTGATGGGAAATTTAAATCATCTCACATTTTAGGAAATTGGTAGCCTCATAAGATACGGGATCTGACAGTTTATGGCTCAATCTGCGCCTTGCTGTCTTTAAAGGAAAGCTAGTAAAAATTGAAATTAAGGAAAACAAATAAATACCATAGTCCTCTGATGGTGCATTTTATAATGATCACATCTGCTGCAAAAGCGCCTGAAAAATGGCTCTGGATGGCTGCCGGCGCCGCAGATTAGCTCACGCGGCGAAGAGGAGGCGAGGAGGAGAGGATGTGGGATAAATGCGCTTTTTACAGGAGAGTTGAACCTGGCATCCAGGAGCTCAGTGGCATCTCTCAAAGCACGTGAGAGTCCCGTCCTTCCACGCCCTGCCGCGGGGTCGCCAGAGTCCCTGCTCAGGAAGGAAATGGGCAGGAACTGCCCGCAGGGCTGGGTGTGCGCGCATGCGCACCCCTGAACCAGAGGTGGGGGGCGGGGAGGTAGGCTAGAAACAGACCAACTGCTCTGACTTTTTGTGTTCTCTTTCCTTTGATCTTGGCTCCTTGGCAGGTCAGGAGGACAAATCCAAAAATCAACGTCTTAATTCTGTTGCTCAGAATTACAAAGAGAATCATAAAAAAGTATGCATTCACACTGAAGTCCCAGTGAGATTGATGAGGGGCCGAGCACTGAGTTTATAGCTTTATGTGGAATGCTTCATTTAATTTCTAACAAACTTCGGAGGGCGGCGTTATTATTATCCCGGTTCTAAAGATGAGGCATATGCAAGCTTTAGAGAGAGACCAGTACTTGCTAGTGAAATCAGAGCGATCGGCCCCATCTTCAGTGTTCTGATTTGAGTTAGAGCCTTGTAGGACGGCCTAACTCCTCCAGACCCAGGGAGGGGGTGGGGCCGTGAGCCCCTCGCTTCGCCCATCCCCCATCCTCTTTCCACCTGTTCCCCGTGTGCCTGCCTCCGGGACCAAGGCTCTTAGCCCTCTCTTGTTGCCAAATCCTTTCTGTTAAGATATAAATAGTTCACAGTGCTGGACCTGAGGCTTCCCTCAGGGGTGCTGTGTTTTCACCTGGCCCACAATCTAAAACCAAGGAGCTCCAAGCAACAGCCCAAGGTTTTGGGGCAGACTGTGTTCTGGGGGAGAGGGATGGTTGGAAGGCTGGACTCTTTGTTAGTTTGCGTTCCTCTGTAAGCCAACCCCGCAGTCAGCAGCTGGTTCAGAAGGCAAAGGAGGCACTGGCACTGGATTGGGGGGATAAAACCAGAAAAGGGCGGGCCGCCCCCGAAGCTGCCTTTATGAAGTGGTTACCTCTGTGGGCGACCAAGCTTCATCCCCGCTGGGGAAGCCTGCCAGGCATTTGTTCTCTTGCAAGAACTTACGCCTCGTAATTGTCCCATTTAAAGGGCAAGGGGACCTGGGCAGTTACAAGTTTGCTACGCCTTTGGTTGGTGGTTGAGGGCTGCTGGCGGGGCAATGGGGCGGGGGGGGGGTGTTAATGCTCCGCTGTTTCTGGCCTGCCACACAGGCAGCAAAGCAGGCTTCTGTGGTTGGAGAAAACCCTCGAGCAGAGAAAGGCAGGTGCTGGCACCTGGCAATGAAGCTGAGGTTCCTGGCGTCGCGTGGCAAGGGGCGGGGGGCGGTGGGCGGGCCCTGGGGCTGCTGCCCGCCCTGCCACAGGCTTCCCCGGACTCCTTGGATCCACAGCCCTGAAGTTAGGAATCTCATCCCAAGCGGGCATCCCACTTCGTCTCAGTCTCCCTCCTATCCCAGACCGTTCAAAGAGCAAAAAAGGATACGGGATCCAAACCCGGGCACTGTTGTGTAGGTGCGCGTTCACGCATGCGTGTTGGGTGCTGCTGGGTATTCTAGAACTGCCTTCAAACACTGGAGGAAATAGCGAAAAATTCTACCAGTTTGGTGGGGGTTAGATATTTTCTATAGCTTCTCTTTGCTTCTTAAGAAGCTTTGATTTAAAAGCCAGGAGATCCTGTTATTGCTTCTAAGTCTTTACACAATACAAACAAGTTGAACTTGTCTGCCGCTCTGGGTGACAGTAACCAATTCTAGGTATTCTGCTTCTTAATGCACATGTTTATTCAAGTGACAGTGGTACAGGGTCTTTGTGTGTTAGCCCATATGACTACTTTAAAAGATAGTTACAGCACTTTTTAGCCACTTATTCTAATGATCCCTTTGTAATGATAATGGTAGGCAGAGAATTTTGCAGTCTCTATAAGCAGGCTACAAGATTTTTTAAAGAAACAAAATAACTAATTCATTCACTAAACAGCTGTTTCTGGAAAGAATAGTTACTCAGCTGAATGCAAAGTTTCCTTCATCTGCAGATTAATGTGTGTGTGTGTGTGTGTGTGCGTGCGTGCACGCGTGTGTCCCAGATGGATATCAGCCATTGTTATCAATTTACCAGAAATAGGCATTGAGACAGGTTTTTAACTAGTGTGTCTGTATTGGATGTCTGTGGGGATTTGAGGAGATTCATGTCTCTGGCATCCGTCGCCTTCCTATTTTGGGGGCCTTTCCCCAGGGTGTGTATCCGTAGCCCG
Source organism: Procyon lotor (assembly GCA_028646535.1). Lineage (NCBI taxonomy): Eukaryota > Metazoa > Chordata > Mammalia > Carnivora > Procyonidae > Procyon > Procyon lotor. The sequence continues at coordinate 120,559,994 of CM053607.1, read as the reverse complement.
GCCTTCTCTCCCTGGCAGGTCACGGGGCCAGCTGGAAGCTCCAGCTGATTTCGCGCCCTGAGCCAGGCCCATCTTCCATGGGGGATGACGGTGGGCATAGAGTGACGACGGTCATAGCACCAGCACTCATTGTGATCGTGTTGCAGCAGATGTGGCGATTCCCGGTCTGGGGCCCTCCGCAGCTACCTGTGTTCATTATAAAAGTACTTGTTGAGAGCCCATTGTGGGCCAGTCACTGTTTTAATGCTAGAGATAAAGAAATGACTAGAACAGATACCGGTCCCGGGGGGGGTATAAGAATAACCAGAAATTCCTCTCCTCGGATCCAGGACCCTGCAGAGCAGTGTTACAGGCCCTTTGAACAACAGTCAGCATCTGTTTCCCTGCCCTTGGAATCTGAGGTGGCTGATGGCACTGTCACAGATGTGACTCATTCAGGGAGACGAAAATCAGGTGTGCACTGGGACCCTGGCCGCCTAGGAGGAAATCCGAGCTAGACAGCTAGAGAGGAGAGGTTCACATGGAAAAGAAAACAAGAGAGCCCAGCCACAAACTGGCCAGCTTTGCGCTAACCCAGTTAATGAAGGCGGATGGGTGAGTAAGCTTTAGTGGAGACCAAACCTGCCCCAGACCAGAGGACCGCTCAGCTAAGCCCCGTCTGAATTGCCACACTGTAGAGTTAGGAACTAAATAAATGGCTGCCGTTTAGAGCCGCTGGGTTTTGGTGTGGTTCGTTATGCAGCAGGAGTCCACTGATGCATTCTCTGCCCTCGTCGCATGCACGTTCTGGTGGGAGTAGATAGTCTACAAACACAGATATCATATTTTCAGCTAGTGTTGCAACTGCTATGAGAATTTTGAAAAGAGAGAATGAGGGACAGGAACAGTCAAGAAAGTGTTTTCTGAACAAAATACATGAATGGAGGGAGGGACTGAACTTGTGCACAACTGGAAAGTTGCTGTCTCAGAGCCAGAGGATGGTAGGTGCAAATGGCCTGTGGCTGGAACATGTTTGGTACATTTGGAAAAGGTGAGAATGCCAGGTGGGAGTTGAGAAAGAGAGAGACACGGAGAGAGGGGGAGAGAGAGAAGGAGATGAACCAGGGGTCAGCAGTCACATAGAAGACACAACAACGGATGCATGTTTTCAGGGTGAAAGGATCTGCCTGGACATACTGTGTGCCTGAGCGGCATCTATGCTTGACCAGCTCCAAGGGAGGAAATGACCAGGAAGGCACAACGAGCAGGTCAGGCGGTCTGGAAGAGTACAAAAGCGGCATATGGAAAAAGGGGGCGGGGGAGATAGTGAAGCCATTGAGAAGAGGCCAGTATAAAAATGGACAGATCAGATTATTTTCATATCATTAGCTCTTTGCTCCCTCTCTGTAAATCCTCAACTTTGTGGACTTCTCTTTTTTCCCGGAAGATCCCCTATTAGCTGCCCTTGGCTGACATGCTTGCACATCTCCCCACCCTTTTTATGCAGTGATAGGTATATAATAAGGGATACCATTTTTAATTTTACCTCAGACATAAGGTGATTGGGAAGATACGTCTGCTATATAAAAGAATCAATCCTTTGATTCTAAAAACTGAAAGGATTTTTTTTTTCTTTTTTTCTTACCTAAGCCATTGCCCTTCTACTGGGACAGATTGTACTGAGCTTTCTGCATTGTGCCAGGTTACAAAGGAACAATCAGTACAGCCTACGTGACGGGTTCATGTGCCATGTGGTTGGCCGAGAACACCTCAAGCATGAGACCTGGTACCATCTAGTTTCGTGACCCGGTGATTTACTAAAGAGTAGTCTGAAATGGTTGGTCCACCCTGACCCTTCCCTGCTGGTGGGAGGCACTCAGCACCAAGTGGCAAGTGAGGGCCAGAGGGTGCGTCCACAGTGATTTCTGGGAAAGCGTGCCAAAGGTCCGAGCCAGGGATGTGGGTCTAGCTGTGGTGGCAAAGCCAAAAAGACCAGGAGTAGTTACCTGAACCAAGCTGTGAGAGACGCAAGATTGGGCTTTGCCGTGGGAAGACCGTAATGGAGGACCAAACAGTGGGTGCAAGAGCAGGCTGAGGCTAATGGGGGTCTGTAAGTAGGTCCCTCTATTTGCTTGGTGCTCAGGCAGGTACGGTGTGAAGAAGGTGCTGGGGGAGCTGGAGGGCAAGGGAGGTTTCTCCAGAGAAGACGACGTGCATGTGAATGTAGATGAGCTGGGGCCTCTCCTACTGTCTGTGAGGATCGTCCAGGGGAAGAGCTCACGGGGACGTGGCGGAGAATGTCTAGGCTCACAGTCCCCACCGGAGAGCCTGTCCGGGACAGCTCCGGCAGGCAAGATGCCGGGGACACCCCACAGTGGTGCCCCGGATGCTGTAGGTCTGTGGCCATGCACATGGTTTCAGCCTCAAAGCCTCCAGGCAGAGCCGTCTAGTGGGATTTCTGTGAAGCCCGAAATGCGCTTTCTGCTTGGTAACCCCCCTGTGGTTGGTGAGCCTTGAAATGTGGCTCCTCTGACCCAGGAGCTGTATTTGAAAATTGATTTAATTTTAATTGATTAAATTACAAATTTGAATGTGAAAACCCACAGGCAGCTAGTGGCTGAACCGTCTTGGACAGCTGACTCTGGAACATGGGCCTTCAAGGGCCTTGGTCCTTGATCCAGGGATGGGAATATTGTGGGAGGTAGGGCAGAGACTTGTTTGGTTTTGTTCTAAGACCTAAAACAAACCCTGACCCAGGGGATGTGCTTAAGAAACATTTGTTTAATGTGTTAACTGATGAGAGGGGAGGACATTGAATCACACTTAATACTCTTGGATCAATACACACTTACACAGTTTTGCCCCATGACCACCATCTTGGTTCCTCTTCTGACGGTGGCTTCCAAGATCTGGGATGACTGTGTCCAGTCTTCTCTTTGAAAGCCCCTGTCTGGGGACAGGACCAGAGAGTCTCCATCCCAACTGTCTTTAAATCATTCTCGCACCTCTGCTTTGGTTGTTCCGTGTTACGGCATTATAAGACATATTGATCCTTATGGAGAAAATGTTACTGAAAAACTATGCTCATACACTGTAAATTCTCTCGCCTTCAGAGAACCATGATCCAGTTTTCCACCCTGGGTAAATAGCCACCGTTAGTGCCATCAGTTAAGAACGCACTTTGTGTTGCAGTGAGCACCAGCTCTTTTCAGTGTTGAATCACAGAAATGTACACCTGAAACAGATATCACATTGGAGGTTAACTACCGGTAACATAAGAACTTTAAGAAGAAAAAAAAAAAAGAACGTACTTTGTGCCAGGCACAGAACTAGATCCTTTGTCAGTAGTATTTTCAATCCTTATGAGAATCCTTCCTAGGACTTTTCATCTCCCTGTTACAAATCAGGAAGCTAGTGCTCAGAGAGCTTTATGTGACTCCTCCCAGGGTTACACAAGCCTCCACGTTGGTGAACTGTGTGTCCCTCTGAAACCCATGCGCTTTTCACTCCACTGCAGTGACTCCAAAACTCCGTGGTCGTGTCCTCCAAGGAGCCCAATGGCATAAGAACGTGGTAGAGGAATCAAGTGTGCTGCCAATAACTTGTTTTGTGAATAGAAAACTCCGAAGAAAACAACCCATTGTCTTAAGAGGCTCCTTCTTCCCCGGCCCCGATGTAATTATGCATACCATATAGAAATGACAGCCACCTGAAGCACAGGCCTGCCCAGTGGAAGATGGTATTTATCCTAGATGATGAATTGCCCCACGTAGGTAATAAATTTGAGAGAGCTTCGTGAGGAGTAACTACTGAGAGAAAAGATAAGAGTTTCCATGGGGAAGCTGGGGAAGGGGGGTGGTGGGTAATTGTTGTGGTAAGTTTATTTATGCTGCCACTTTGGGCTTTTATGGGAAATCCTCAAAGCCACGTCTCTGGAGCTGGAAACTTGGCAGGAAGACAAAAGAAAATGTTGTCCCATTTCTATTCAAGTGGTTACTCACATGATGGCCGAGGGAGTCCTTCTCTTTCCAGCAACAGTTGAGCCTCGTGTGCTGTAATCAGAAGGGGGAAACGAGCCTAGAATCAGGTCCATGTGACTCCCTGGTCCCTCGCTTTCCGCCAGTTCACAGCACCTGCCGGGCAGGGGTGGCGAGTGAGGTTTCAGGAGAGCGAGGCCCTGCTCGGCCTCATTTCATCAGGACCAAGCCTGCAGAGACCGCGCAATGCAGTCAGACTCCAGTCGCTTTGTAGGAAAAGAGTTGAAGACAGGAAGATTCAAGAAGAGACCATAAGGTCCCGGGTCCCCTTCTTCCTCTTGTGTGAGTTCAAAAGCATCGCAGAGGGGTGGCGTGAGTTGTCAGGGGCCCCCAGGCCAGTCCCCAGAATCCCAGTCCAATCCTTCTTGAAACCCGTCTTGGGAGCCAGTTGGCCATGACCGTGCTCGCCAGTGCCTCATTTCCCTCACCCCAGCCATAATTTTTGTCGTGCTCTTAGTATTTCTCAACACTCTTCTGGAGGCACAGTTAGCCCTGGATGTAAGTTCTGAAATGCTGGTTGCCACTGCCGTCTTCTAATCGCGGCCAAGCCCTAGCCCCTGGTGGGTGTGGCTCATGGGGAGACTAGGGTTGTGTGGCAGGCCAGCTGAGATGTCCTGTGACTTATTTCGGCGGGAGCTTGTGTGTTGATGGAGTCATCAGAGCCGCTGTAGCTAAGTACTTAGGGAGCACCTCTTTTGTTCCACAGGTGCCCGTCTCCATTAATTCTCAAAGCGTGCCTAGGAGGTGGCTCTTGGTCCTCATTTCCTCTGAATCAGGAAACTGAAATGGAGGGAGCTCTGTCATTTGTCATGAGTCACGCCCTGCTGCATCTCCCTCCAAGCCTAGGTCTTCCCAAGCCATTTTTTGGGGAGCTGTGTGCCAACACAGAAATTCTTCTGTATCAGAGGCTCCCTGCACTCTGAGACCCCTGCCCATTCACCTTCACTGGATTGCTCTCGAAGGTCTGGCTGGAGTCCCACTGGGGGCCTCCCCTCCCCACCAGGACCCCTTGTGATGCATGGCCCCCCGGACCCCAAGAGAGCATGCTCACTCCAGAAGTCTCCATGGTCCAGAGGCTCCGCTCGCCACGTCTGAAACTTAGACTCTGCCGTCAGCTGCACACTATGACTGAGACTCTGTTTCTGATTGCCTCCTTCAAATGCCAGGGTAAGTTCCAGCTCAGAAACCAGCAAGGGCTTCAAGCTGCATTGACTGTGTGGCCACCGGAAGCGCACTCTCCCTTCAAAGCCATGGTGCCAGCACGGGTTTGGTTTCTCTGCCGGCCCCGAATCCTCCACTTTCTCGTCCCCATGTTCTTTGGTGCTCGTGCGATTGTGATGTTACTTCAGCTTTATGTAACCGCTGTCTGGAAATGGTTTCAGTGGGAGACCAAGGCGCGTGTCTGTGCAGAATGCCAGCCTCCGAGCCTCGTCCTTTGTGCAGTGGGACTGGGGCCTGGTCACCCACCAGAGTGACTGTGGGCAGCCCTTGTCTTGAGTCTGCTGATAGGGATTCACGGGGCAGGGTCCTGGCCGCCTTGGCAGTTTGCAGCCTGGGCACCCAAGCCAAGTAGAACCAGCTGCGGACTGCTGTTGCTCGGAGCCGTGAGAATATTCGGGCAGGCAGGATCTTGGGAAAAACAACTAAAGCCATGGAGAGAGTACAACTATAGAATCTGGCAGAACTTAATAAAATCCAGGAACAAATCCTTTAGACCCAGTAGTCCCTGCAACAAATCTTGCCTCAGAACTCAACATATGTAAGGATCGCATGCACCGATGTATGGACAGACCCGCAGCAAGATCTAGAAGAAAAAGTCCATCGACAGGCAAATGATGATGCGTGTTTCCTATGGAATATTATGCACCTACTTGAAATTCCACCTAGGTTCAGGAGGATGTTCGTGAGGCTTGTTAAAAGGGAGAAGCAATCTCAGGATGATCTGTGGATTCTAAGTCAAGTTCTGTGAAAGGGCGTAAAGCAAGCAGCAAGCGTCTGCCCACTGCACACGTGTGTCCTTGAGTTGGTACAACAGTGGGAAGCCAGGCAGTGGCCTCCTTTCCGAGAAGAGGAGGCAGGGGGATTACAGATTTTCTTTTCTTTGTTCTGGGAGTGTATGTTGCTTTTACAAGTAGAAACATTGAAACAATAGTTGTTCTTGGAATAGCAGGACTTCAGATACTCGTCTGAAAGGAAGTAGGACGGGATTGGGGGAGAAATGAAACACTGGGTGAGGGACGGCAGCTTCTGCCTCGTATATATTGTTACGGCAGAAAAAGAATCATTTTATGCCCCGAGCTCCCGCGCCGGGCCTGGGTCAAGTATTGCCAGGGTGTTGTGATCTGGGGAGCCGAGGTCTCCCCCAACTTCTGCCGCCCTCCGACGCAGCACGCATTCCCCCCACCCCCTGGGTAGCAGGACAGGCAGGCGTCTGAGTGCTCTGGAGGATATCATGTTTTAGCATCAGGCATTGGTGAGGTGGTCACGGGGGTCTTAAGACCGGGATGACTCATTGGAAGGCGGAAGCCACGAAGCCGTGGGTGCCTTCACTGGGAACCAGCTCATCAGGCCCTTCTCTTGCGTCCTTGTCTGTGATTTGGCAGAATGACCCAAGAAACCTGCAAATAGACACTGAACAATAGTTCTGGCAGATGATGTCTGTCTTGCTGAGCAAACATTTCCCAGCCCTGTCGGCGTATCAGAGTCATCGACTGTTTTTGGTATTTTGATAAGACAGAAATGATCACCGTTGTCGTCATCATCACTAATGCACGCTGAGTGCTCATGTTCTAGGAACTCTGCTGATGGCTTTCTACCCATTATCTCACTTTATCTGCACAGCACCCCTGTGAGGTGGGTTCTATTATTAGCCTGCGTAGACAGATAGGGAAACTGAGCCAGGATTCCAGCACTTGCCTTCAGACTCCAATCCCACGCTCTTTGTACGCTTGGGAGGTCGGTCGTTACCACGGATTTGGTGGGCTCAAACCAACCTTCTGGAATCCAGGAGTAACGAAGGAGAAGTAATATATTTGGGGTCCCCCCCGGCATCAGTTCATTAGTCCAGGAGAGGTATGCCCAGAGTGGAAACGGCCTTGTAGCCGACGAGGAGCTAAATCCCGAGTCAGCAGTGCACTGTGACATTCAGACCTCAGGCTCGCAGTGCCTCAGTGGAAGCCCGGGCTTGCCATGTTGTGAAGTAACAGGCCTGTCCTACGCCCTTGTTCCAAACCCATTGGGTATAGTCTTCACGTGGGACCGTACCTTTTAAAAATAAGCATCCACTAACAGGAGTGTGTGCAGAGAAGCATGACGAGGCATTTTCAAGCTCCTTAGTACCTACTCTGGGCCAGGCTCCCTGCTGGGCACTTCCCGACCCAGTCTCATGACTCCTCGAAGAGGTGCGTTCTCAGTCCCCCACAGAAGAGAAGAGGGGTAGAAGGCCCAGGAATGTTGCCCCAGGCCCCACTTCTGATAGACGGAGAGCTGGCGTATCTTACCAGGTGTGTCTGACGGCAGAGCCTGGGTCGCTGCCTCCAGCCAGGCCCCTGGGCTTAGGTTACAGTTCCTAGAGAGGCAGCTGCAACAGGGGCTCGGCCCTCTGATCTTTGGATCGCTGATACAACAGGGTGTGTTTTCCAAGAGCCGGGAGTCAAGACTTCTGTGTGGAATCGGTTGATTTGCAAAGTAGACCTTTTATTTTATATTTCTTTCAGATTAATATAAGAGTTACAAAGATAGTACGGAGAGTTCCCATACTCTTCTCTTACATCGGTATGGCACATTTGTTAGAATCATTGAACAAATATTGGCACGTTACTACTTTTTAAAAATTTTTATTTCATTTATTGGAGAGAGGAGAGAAAAGAGGCAGGGGAGAGGGCGAAGCAGGGAGCCCGATGTGGGACTTGATCCCAGGACTCTGGGATCATGGCCTGAGCTGAAGTCAGACACAAAACCAGCTGAGCCACCCAGGCGCCCATTAGTACATTATTATTAACAAACACTCATACTTTTTTCAGATTTCCTTGGTTTTCTCCTTTTACCCTTTCCCCAACCCAGGATCCCATTCAAGATACCACATGACACGTAGCCGTCATGTCTCCTGCTGCCTGAGACAGTTTCTCACACTGGCCTCGTTTTTGATGACCTTGACAGTGTTGAGGATCCTGGTCAGGTGTTGTTCAGAGAGCCTCTCAAATAGGGCGGATGTGATGTTTTTATCCTAATTGGCCTGGAGTTATAGATTGGGGGGGGAGGGAGACCACGCAGGGACAGCGCCTTTCTCATCACGTCACATCAAGGGTACGTAGTATCAGTATGACTGTCACTGTCACTGAGGGCACTAACCTTGATCGCCTGACTGACACAGTCCTGGTCAGGTTTCTTCCCTTGGAAAGTCCCTCCTTCCCTCTTTGCATACTGTGCTCTTCGCAAGGAAGTCACTCTGCAGGGCCAGCGCTCAAGGGCAGGGGAGTTAGCTTCAGCCACTGGAGGGTGAAGAATCTACAGTGGGAGATTTGTCTCTTCTCCCCAATTTATTACTTTGTTCATTTATTTCTATCCGTATGGACTCAGATATTTAATTTACATTTCGAGTTTTGATTCAGTACTATGTTATTTTGTTACTCCAGGTGTTCCAGCTTTGGCCACTGGGGGCTTTTCAGTTAGCTCAGGTGCCACTTTGTGATGCCCACATGCCCTCCCCCCGCCCCCCATCATTCGCATTTTTTTTTGTTAGGTTTTTAGCACTTTCTTATTTTCTGGTACTACAAGATACTCTAGGCTTATCTCATATATTCCCTGCCCCAGGCCAAAAATCAGTCATTGATCAACTGATTTTTAAATATTGCCTCCAAAAAAAGTTGTTTTAAAAGAAATAATGGGCAGAACAAATAAAACGTATCTGTGGGCTAGATCAGAGCTAAATCATTTCCACTGCCAGATACCCTTTCCAGGTAGTTCTGTGCTCCCTCTCTTCACCTCTAAATCCAAATCTGTCCTCGTTCTCTTCATTCACACTCAAGTAGAGATGACCAGTCCGTGACTCTCTTATTTTAAAGGTAGTCAGCCCGATAAATCCCTAGGGAGGTATGGTGGTAGTAGATTCAGAAGTCCAGTGAACCCATACCCTCTCTTCCTCAAAAGAGGAGAGTCCACTTGGAAACAGAAGGTGTTAGAGATAAAGCCGAATCTGACTTTGCAGGAAAACCAGACTGTACCAAATGAGACAAGTAGGCAATGTACGGTCTACATCTGTGAAGTCCGGACAGCACACGGCACGCCGTGGGGACCCGAGGTTAGAATGAGAGGGCTAGCCTGACCCGGTTGTTGCTCTGCAGGAAAGAGACCTCATCATTCGGCAGAGCCTGTGATTTTGAACAGAAAGTCCAGAAAAAAAAAAAAGTCAAACATTTGAGAATCGAACCTCTTTGGGTCCCCCAGTTCGAGACCTTCGCAGGGGAGGCTGTTGGTGATGAGCCTGCAGTAGAATTTCAGGCATCAGGCAGTTCTGCACATCTTCCCCAGACCCCGGTCCCTGCTTGCTTACCTGACAGCCAGGCCGACTCTGGCCCCTTCTCAGTCTGTCATCAGTACCGCCGGCAGGAAAGCCGGGACCATAGTATGGCACAACCCCAGGAGTTGTGCCGCTTTGCTCTATTGAGAGAGCAGAACAAGGCTAACTTCATTTTGTGCTACACCTGTCATCTTGTATATAACCCCTACACGACCTGCTCCTGAGAAAGGTCATAGAATGTCAGAACATTGCCAAGCCGGTCCTTGAACCAGTTTGAGTTAGCGGATAGGAATGCGGAATCCCTCACCGCCACAGGATGTAAACCCCGCCTTTGACCCACCAAACTTGCGACTGGAGTAATAGGCTAGTTCAAACAGTTACCTTACCTCCAAGCTTGCGCGCCAGTTCAGACCAGAGTAATAGGCTAGTTCAAACGGTTACTATAAGGTAAATTTTGATTCAGTTGGCCATCTGCATGTGGACCGACATGACTATGCAACTTTCTGTGTGACCACTGGCCCCTATAAAACTGTTACGCCCTTTGACCTAGGCATCCAAGTCCCAACCCTGCTGTGTTGGATATACTTGGGCCCAAGCTCGAGCTTGCGAATAAACGCTTGTGCGTTTGCATCGGTATCGGCCCCTCGGTGGTCTCTCGGATTTGAAATCGGGGGCATTACACTATGTTCTGCTTTTCCCTCCTTCCTTCCTTTCTCCTTCCTCCTCTCTCCTTCCCTGTCCCTCCCTCCTTTCCTCCTTCTCTCTCTCTTTCTTTCTTTTAATCTTTTTAAGTTGCTGCAAGCATTTCCAGCCATCGCTGTCTGGCCCAGGCACTCTGGAACTCAGGGTTGTGGTCTGATAACCAGGATTACTCAGAAGGGGGATTGGAGGAGAGTTGGCTGGTGCATTTATTGGGTAGAGCCTTGGGGCACAGAAGCAAATATTCTCCTGCTGATCCAGTGCCTGGAAGCCGCCCCCCCAAGACTTGCATTCAGGGGAGTCCCCCAGCTGTCTTTCCCTCCCTCCTTCCCGAGGCTGAGCCATGCCTGCGAAAGTCTCCTGGCACAAAGGAAGCCACGGTGGGTTGCCGGTTGTGCCTCCCTCCGCCTCTCTCACCGATGCTCCCAAAGCCTAATGAGCATCCAGGCTGGAGGGGAATCCCCTAGAAACCACCTGCTCCGCTGTGGCAGGATTAATGGAATCAAGTGATGCAGCAAAAATGCCGTGACAGAACCTTATGCTGCCGATCCTCTCGGTGTCATTTAGCTAAAGAAACCGTAAACAAAAACGCAGAAGAAGAAAACAGCTGGTGGTATAATCCTGCTCTGTTCTTCCAGAGAAAGCAGAGGGGGAGCGGGAGTCCTCATTTTCACATCTGAGAGGCCCCTATTGATGGAAACTTCTGGGGAACTGTGCACGTGCGCATCCTTGTTAACTCCCCCGTGATTGTGAAATGGGGGAGCCGGGATTTTGCAGCGGCCCCTCCCTCTCTGAGATGGTCCTTTGTGACCTGGAGAGAGCTTCACTTCAAACAACTCAATTTCGGGGATTTCAGAGCCCTTTATGAACCCAGCAGCGAGGAGCACATTCTGTTTCCCCTGCTTCAGGAGGAGAGGAGCCAAGGCTGTGAATAAACACGGGCCGTCTGCTGCGGTCGGGGACCAGGGACACACAGGCAGAGTCTGGCATTTGACTTGAATCCACCGGCAAACAGCACTCGCTGTTTCTTGACAGATTTCAGACTTGGCTCTTGAGGGGAAGAACTGTGGTCGCACCTTTGTTCCCAGACCTGGAAGCAGGCCCTCTGCGGTGCCCTCAATAAGGCCGAGGTTGGCGGGAGGTTCTGGCAAATGGGACGAGTCAAGGATGTTAATGGCTAAGGCAGATGAGCGGGTTTCTCACTTTCCTTTTGAAGCGTAGCCCTATCCACCTTCTGGGGATCGGACTCCCCCCACGCTCCCCCCAGAAGGCAAATGGCCACGCTTTGGAGCCCAGACGCTGGCTGGAGCCTCCTCTGTGGAATTCGTTTGTCCTGATGGCAGCCACTCTGGTTTTTTGTTTTTGTTTTTGTTTTTGTGGGGTTTTTTGTTTGGCTTTGTTTTTTGAATCACCTCAAGGTTGTGCTCAGAGCTGGACGGCCCTGGAATGGTGAACAATACCAGAGATCCAGAGGCTGGATCCCCGAGGAGATTATTACAGTGTAAAAGAGCCCTTTTCAGGAAGTCTGTTTCTGAAAGTCCAGTTCTAGGAGTTTGGGAATGATAGATAACCGGTGATAAACGGTGGCTGAGTCGTGTTGGGGGAACTTAGTAGCTGGCTTATCCCAGTCAGTGTTCTCCAGGTCCTTCTTTTATGTAGGAAAACAGTACATAGGGGCACCTGGGTGGCTCAGTGGGTTAAAGCCTCTGCCTTCAGCTCAAGTCATGATCTCAGGGTCCTGGGATCGAGCCCCGCGTCGGGTTCTCTGCTCAGCGGGGAGCCTGCTTCCTTCCCCCTCTCTCTCTGCCTCTCTGCCTACTTGTGATCTCTGTCAAATAAATAAAATCTTTATAAAAAAAGAAAAAAAAGAAAACAGTACATAAAATCACTTAGGCCTCCAAATAAGATTTCTGGGGCTTAATACCGAGTACGGGATTGAGGGTAATGAAAGCGAACGTTTTTATTGAATGTCTAGCCTGTGCCAGGCCCCGCACTGAATTAGTACTTGGCATAAGTTGTTGAATTCCATCCTCAGGATCCTCTGAAAAATTATGAGTATCTCTGTTTTGCAGACGGATAAACTGAAGCCTGAAGAGGTTAAGCCCTGTGCTGGAGGGGGGTACAGCAAATGAGTTGGCAGGGTTGGGACTCGAACCCAGGGATCTGGGTTGATGTCTTAGCAGCTGAAGGAGTGCAGACTCCTCTGTGGGTTCTTGTTAACTCCATCCCGCACCTTCCTCTGAGCTCCCGTCTCTCCTCCTTTACTACGGAATTTTAGATGTCTTATTTGGGACCCCCAGAGGTCGGGCACCTTGAATTGGAATGTGTTCCCTTAGCAGCGATAACACCCGGATTAACACCCACCCGAGCACAGACTGGGCTGTGCCCTTGCTGTGTGTCCTGCAGGTGTTGGTTCCAGAACACTCTGCCAGTCAGCTGAGTTCATTGAGTGGGACACACACCAGACGAGCCAAAGCCCAGAGCATATGAAGGAAGGATCTATTCTATCAATCTGTGGGAATATTGGAAAAGTACTTAGAGACGGTGTTCTCTCAAATGACCAGTGCGGGCAGGTGCTAAAACAGAGCCCAGATCCCATAAAATCCCCAAGGGCAACTTCTTTCCATCGGTCTTCTTGCTGATTTAGACCGGCTGTTAGCCCAGCCTCACTTCGCTACCAGCCCTCCGCCGTTTGTTTTCCCTTCAAAGATTTCCTTTGTCACCCTCCCCTCTGGTGAATGCACTCGGCGTCTCCACATTGGCTCTTCACGACCGACGGAGGAGATCCATTTCCTGGAACGTGCTTTGTTGCTTTTTCAAAGCAGGAGGACACTCTGCAAGGCTGACACTCTGGTCTCACGTTTCTAGTATATTCCTTAGGTTCTTCCTGCGTCCTCATTGTGGCCAGGTGCCTGGAAACCAGGAAGAATGCTAAGAAAGGTGCTTACTGGAAAGGTAAGATTTCGGACCTAGTGGGTTGGAACAGCAAAGCAAGCAGTACGGATGTGTGTGCTGCAAATGTGATACTGTATTTAAAAATGACGACGTATAAGACGAGCTCGAACAGGGTTGAGGAAAAACGCATGGTGTCAGGCGTTTACAAGTATTTTTTCGCCTCGTTTCTGAGAAACAAAACCAATCAGCAAGCAATACTCTGTGCTTCCCCCCAGAAATACACACCCATGGGTGCAGGTGGATGTGACAAAGGAAGTCGCATTACCAGCCGCACTGACCCCTCTCAGGAAGGATAGAACCAAGGGTACCGGGAGCAAACCCTGTGACGGAGGATTTGATCCATATCTATATGGTGTTTGTGGGAAAATGTATTGATAGATTTGTCACAGAATTAAACATGCACAATAATAATTTTAGCTTCGGGAAAGGCCGTGGTAGCCGCCCCCAGATAGGAGATTTCTGCTCATGTCTCGGCCCGTGAAATCCCTTCCCGCCTTTTATTTACACCTGGAGTTGGAACGGAAATGTGAATTTCCCTGGACTAGGTCACGGGGAGAGCCCACCTTCCAGCCGAGCACCAAACGAGCGAGAGTCTCCTTGAGGTCGAGTTCTGCCCGTGCCAGGGGAGTCGAGCTGCGGCAGGGGCCCTGCTTGTCCCTGCCCTGGGACGCCGTGGCCAACCTGACAGTTTCGTCTGCCCGTCGCCCTGGCCGAGGGTTGACTCTCCAAGGGGAGTTTGTCAGTGTTCAGCATTTTTTTTTTCCTTCTGGAATCTACACCGGCAGCTCCGGCCAAGCCGCTCACCTCTTTGGTGACTTTTCCGAAGCCAGACACTTCTTGGGCAGCCAGAGCACAACAAAACCCCAAGCCAAGGAACAGCGCGACTCCCAGCAGTGACGGCATGTCTCATTAGTAATGACTTAAGCAATCTGTGCATTCTGATGACCGGGAAGACAAGTCACTGGAGTTGAAAGACCATCCAGAAAATGGAACCCTGCATGCCCTGAGGCTCCCCCCCATCCGCCCGGGGACCTTGCCTTCCTGGGGTTCCCATGGAACTGGTGTGGCCCCGATTCACTGGCCCCCATGTGCCCTGCTGATCTTGAGTGCATCGGGGCCGCCCTGCCCCCATCACACGCCTCTCAGGATTTTCTACTAAATCGCTGGGTTCGGGGAAACTGGGTGCAGCTCGGGGCGGGTGGTCCAAGGAAAAGCAGGCCTGGGGGTCAGGTGAGGGGGTCACAGTGCGAGGAGGGAGGGTGGACAGCAGAGGTCCTGGAGATGGGACAGCGGGTGAATGGGGTAAAAGTAATTCCTGTTTCCTCCCCCGGTGTGTCCTAGATCTGGGTTGTTGACATGGGGGTATTGCTGTATACCTTGGCTTATTTTCAGTTTAGTTTCGGCCCTCCCGCTGCCCCTGTTGATCTCTTTGCCTCAGAGTTCCTTAGAAAAGCAGATACCCCAAGTGGCCGCGAAGTACTGTGTGTGCAGGCTGAGTGGGAAGCCAGCACCCTAGCTCTGCTTTCCACCTGATTGCTGCCCCCCCTCCCCCCAGCTCTTCCTCTGCAGGCATATGAAGCCTCCAGGACCAGGCCTGCCTTCGAGCCTCCCGGCTCCTGCAGACTTAGCCCTCTGAGCCCTGCCCTCATCCCAGGACAATGTGAGAAACTCAGTTTCGTGATCATGTTATTGTAAAGGCAAATCGGTAATGTTATGTCTTACAATACTTCTTTGACCCAATTCCCCCCACCTTTTTTTTTTTTTTTAAGATTTTATTTCTTTCTTTGAAAGAGAGATACAGCGAGAGAGGGAGCACAAGCGGGGGAGAGGGAGAAGCAGGCTTCCCGCCGAGCAGGGAGCCTGATGCCAGGCTTGGTCCAGGACCCTAGAATCATGACCTGAGCCAATGGCGAGTACTTAATGACTAAGCCACCCAGGCGCCCTGCCTTGGGATTTTAAAGAAATTAGAAGATTTTCTTTGATCCCCTGGTTACTGACTGGTCAATCCCAGCTACTGACTTAGAAACTTCGGTGAGGCCTCCGCCGCTGGCCAGCTGCTCTGTCCTGGGAATCCCGAGGGGGTTGGACACATTGGAAGCAAGCTCCTGGCCGGGTTCACCAACGCTTACTGAACAAACTCGGATCAACTTGTCACAAAAGAGGCCAAAACTCAAGAGACTAGGGTTTGGAAGAGAGAAAAAGGGAGAGATCTCTTTTGGGAGCTGGCAGGCAGGGGAGTCGGCAGGCTCACGCCCTAACGCCTGACCTTTCTGCCCACCAGATGGACACGTTGAGTTTGAGAGCGAGAGGTTCAGGGGGGAGCTGCCCGAGAGCAGGCCGAGCAGAGTGGCCGTGACCGTGGCCGGGAGTACCACATCATTGCGGGCGGGGGAGGGGGTGTGCGTGCAGGGGAGGGGTAGGGGCAGTCTTCCAGGTATTCGGTTCCTGGCAGGGCTTTGGGTCTGATGGTTGGAATGTTCTGGTTTTGGACAAATGTGTGTGTCAGTGTCTCAAGAAAGCGCGGTAAGAAGTAAGCACATTGGGTTTTACTGACAGCCTCCGCCCAGCCATCTTGTCTTTTCCTGGTCTTCACTGTAGGAGTCTGCAGTTGAGCAAGAGGGCTTGTGGACACCCTCACCCCAGAAATTGCAGGCCTTGGGGCTTGTGCTGACTTGCCCAACATGGGAGTCAGCCCTGTCCCAAAATGAATGACATTCAGTTTCTTCCTGTAAAGTTAACTCTGCTTTACAAGCTTTCCAGGAACTCATAATCTGGCTCTTCTCTGATAGTAAGTTGCTTGTTTGTGTGTGTGTGTGTGTGTGTGTGTGTGTGTTTGTAGCCCGTTGCTCAAAGAAACAAAACAAGCAAGCAAACAAACAAAAATCAAGGCATAAGGGCGTTTTAAGATGAGAGGTTAGTAGCCCTGAATCTCAAAGCGTTTATCAAGAAAAGATAGAAAATCAGCTACCTCCTAATGAGTAATAACTGTGCCATTCCCATTTAATTCCTGCAAGTCCCTGTGAGCTTCGATACTCTGACCTTTGTCAAGGATGACCTTTACGAGCCTAGATGAAGGTAATGTGCTTGAGGTCACGCGGACAGAGTTGGAGCTGAGACCAGAGCTGTTTGTCTTTTCCCTGTGCTTCGCTTACTGCTCCTTCTCTTTTTATTTACTTCTTTAAAAGATTTTATTTATTAGAGAGGAAGAGAGAGAGAACGAGTGGGGTAGAAGGGCAAAGGAAGAGGGAAAGAGAATCCTCAAGCAGACTCCCTGCTGGGCACAGAGCAAGGTATTGGGCTTGGCGCAGGACTTGATCCCAGGACCCCGAGACCATGACCTGGGCAGATGCTTCCCCGACTGAGCCTCCCATGCTACCCCCACTGGCTGTTCCTTCTTTCTGGAGCTCTCTCACCCGGGATTCTGACCCTGGCTGACTCCTTCTTCCCTTCCAGGGCTCAGTCGATGAGAAACCTGCTCGGAGGGCAGCCAGTGGGTCCTTCTTGGTCCCATCACGCAAGGGCAGTGCCCACCACATTTATGAAGATCTGGCTTTCTTTCCCCTCCTTCTCTCCTATGTGTGTATTTATATTGTGTGTCAGCCCGTTTCCCTCTGTCCTTAATCCCGACCCAAGTATATGAACTCCATGATAGCAAGGATCTTTTCTCTCCTGTTTGCTCTCTTTTTGGCCTATAGCACATGGCCAGTAAGGGATGGTTGATGTACTGACTGAGTCCAAGGTCCGTATGCCCGTCACCTCCACTCCATACTGGCCGTGGAAGCTTGCTATTGCTTTGACTTACATTTGCTACAACTCAGAAAAAAAAAAATTGTTCAAAATTTTTTTGCAAAAATTTTTTTTGAAGATTTTATTTATTTATTTGACACACAGAGAGATCACAAGTAGGCAGAGAGGCAGGCAGAGAGAGAGGGGAAAGCAAGCTCCCTGCTGAGCAGAAAGCCCGATGCGGGGCTCGATCCCAGGACCCCGAGATCATGACCTGAGCTGAAGGCAGAGGCTTTAATCCACTGAGCCACCCAGGCGCCCCTGTAAAAAATTTTTACAAAAAAGAAAACCTTGTAAATCAAGGTAATGTGACTCAGTGACAGGAAGCACGGGCTCAAGGTTGATAGGGTATGTGACTCCTGACAGGTTATATGAGTTGCCTGACCTTACGGCTTGATTTCTTCACAACAGTGAAGGTGAAGGTAGCACAGTAATGGTCGTTGTCACGAATCCTCACTGAGACATAGCTCACCGCCAGCATTATCAAATAAAAAATATTACAGGAAGCGATGAGCTCCGAGATGGTCCATTATGGGGTGTTTTCTGGAGAGAGGTCCGAAAAGCCAGGAAAAAACAATGACTCAGCCAGCATTACCTCTGATGCAGAGAGCCGTCTGGGAACCCTGCTTTCCCATCCAGTGGTGATGTCACTTGGATGTTCCACGGCGCTGCTGTGCTCAGAGCGCTCTGACCGTTTGGGAGACGAGACTCTCCAGGGACTTGGCTGACGCCACAACTCTGGGCGATGTGGGGGGCTTCTCTAGATCTGCATAGCTTAACCAAATCTGATCGCTCAGAACTTACTGTGCTCCCAAGACTCTCTGCATGTCAGGAGGGAAAGAGTCAGAGCCTGGGTAGCACTTCTGTCTCGAGAGCCTTTGGGGTCGGAGGCGGGGGGTTGTTAGGGGAGCGCTGCATGGCCGGGGAGCATCCTGGTGTCCTGCCAAGGATTCTGTCTCGGTAGAAACTGTCTCTGGGGTCCCAAGGCTGTGCCGTGCCGGCGGTGACTGCCTAGTGGCTGCTGCACTGTGACTTGCGTCGTCACTGTTCTCTCAGGGTCCAACTTACTACTTTGCAGAGCACTTTGGAACAGAGAGGATCTAATTCCATTCCAGGATAGCAGTGAGTGACTGATAAATATTTCAGGCCATAATTTTCCTCTTGTTTCACGGGGACTTGCGTGTATCTCTCTGCCACGCCCCCGAGAAAGTGTATTCGGAGCAGGTACATCCCGGCAGAACATCTGCGTCCCTGTGTACTTGACTCTCCAAAGACGTCCTTTTGTAACTACAATCTTCAAAGACGCCCATCAGCATTAACCAGACAGCAGTGTTGGCAGATGCCTTTTCTCGCCTTCAGACGAGAACTGGGGAGGCGGAGGGGCTCCTCTTTGGTGTCGGATGGGAAAGCCCCTCCTGGTGGTGGTCCGGCCCCACTCCCGTGGCTCATTCTCTGGGACACGGCCTGGGAAGGTGTCCGCGTCAGCGCGAACCCCGGCCCTCCATACCTCACTGTCTACAGGCCCCGCAGCTTTTTTATTCAGAGCGGTGAGGACATTGCCACACTTGGGAACCATCGCTATGTATTTTGCATAAGGAGCCTCGTATTTTATTAATTAACTCATCAGAAAAAAAAAAAAGAAATGTGCTTTGGTGACTGATTCTTCGGGAGGCAATTCGATGTCTCATTAGAGATCACTCCAGGAGCCTCATACAATTACGTGTGTCAGCCCGAATGACATTTGACATTATGGCGTGAGAGGCTCTTTCTCAATGGGACATGACTGAGGCAGATGGTACGCCGAGGACAGTCTTTGTTCCACTGTCTTCCCCCTTCAAACACAAGTGCAGAGGGAGATGAGAGAGAAGAAACCTTGGGGCTTGCAGCTATGTCCTCGGTGGCTGACCCAAGGGCACAGTTTACCAAGGTCTCTTGTTAAGACTATGACTTGGTGGTGAAAAAAGGAGTTGGGGGACGCCTGGGTGGCCCTGTCAGTTGGGTGTCTGCCTTCGGCTCAGGTCGTGATTCCGGGGTCCTGGGATCGAGTCCCGTGTCGGGCTCCCTGCTAAGCTCAGAGCCTGCTTCTCTCTCCCTCTGCTGCTCCCCCTGCTTCTGTGCTCTCTTCTCTCTGTCAAATACATAAAACCTTAAAAAAAAAAGTTAAAAATTATGTTTTTCCTCTCTTAAGATGTCTAGGAGACCTAGGCATGTATCTCAAAGCAACGCTACCTAGCACAAGAGTTTCACCTAGAAATGAGCCCCATCTCAGTTGATAAGCTCAAACAAACAAGCGCGTACATCGGCAAGGATAAAGCGACCCAGCTCCATGAAAGGTGCATCGTTCTTCCAAAGTTCTCCCTTCATTCAAAAGATGCCTCACAGATACTTTCCTTGAATTTTTTGCGGGTCCGTCCTATTCACTGAAACCATCACTTCATCTCTTACCAGGCATTTAGGTCTTCCCTTGTTCACTTTTCCTGAGGTTTAGGACACAGGGCTACAGTTTGGCCCCGGGTAAAGGCTGACCAGAGACCAGAGCAAAGGATGATACCAAATTCAGGAAGTATCTCCAAGACCCTGCGGTCCATTGGCTCTGATTTAAAACCAGACTGTAATTGGCTTCCTTCACCATCTTGGGAAAAAGCATCTAAGCTTACTGTCTTCAGTATTCACTTCTGTCTGTCATTACGTCTGCTCCGATGACCGGCGACTCCTGCACAACAGCTGGGAATCCCCCTTCTCTGTCTCCCTCACGGAGCCGGCCGGGAGGGCCTGCAGGGGTTGGGGGGCCGAGCATGTCTAACTGTGAGCGTCATTCTTAAAGGCAAGTTTTCATCCTGGGCTCCAGCCATTTGCTTTACTTTATTTCTTAGCTTCAGTAAGGGAAGAGAATTTCTCTAAGTGGGTAGATCTAGCTGAGGACACTAGGTACAGGAAACTTGGCAATTTTGGCTACTCTGCCTACATTTATATTTTTTTATTTATTTGACAGAGAGAGATCACAAGTGGGCAGAGAGGCAGGCAGAGAAAGAGGGAAGCAGGCTCTCTGCTGAGCAGAGAGCCCCATGCGGGGCTCAATCCCAGGACCCTGGGATCATGACCTGAGCTGAAGGCAGAGGCTTTAACCCAGTGAGCCACCCAGGCCCCCCTATTTTTATTTACTTTAGTTAAAAGATTTTGTTTAGGTGAGAGAGAGAGGGAGATGGAGAGAGCATCCACATATGCACAGGGGGGAGGGGCAGAGGCAAGGGAGCGTGATGCAGGCACTCTGCCTAACCCACCCATCCACCCATGCACCCCTCTGATCACAGGCCATACTCCTGCCACCCGCCATCTCCCAGCCATGTATTTAGAATTTTCAACCAGAGATGGCCGTTAAAGATAGAGGGGGGAGAAACCAAGGTCAGTGTCAGTGGAGAAGGTCATGTGTGGCACGCCTGCAGAGAGCCCCGTCTGCCCACCAGATCTTTCTCATCTGCGAATACCTTTGGCTGAATCTGGAAAGTGAAGCGAAGTATGTCACACTTGCCTCGGAAGGAGCCCTTGAGGGTCTCAGAGCAGAGATTCTGACAAATATGCTGTCGTCTCAGGGATCCCTTCTCCGTGAAGGGTTCTTTGGACCCTGCTGCACACGGAGAGGGACATAATAACTCCCCCTGAGACAGGAGCTCCTCGGGTGACTCTCTGCCATAGCTTCGAGCCCAGTTCCCTCCCGGGTCCCCAGGGCCTGCGGAGAATGGCTTTACTCAGACCCTGCCTTGGACCCCTTGATTTCCCTCCCCAGGGTCCGGTTTTCTTGCCGAGCCCTCGGAAACCAGCTGGGAAGTCTTCCTTCCACAAGGCAGCATTGTTTCAACCAGACCCGCAGCAGGGTGTGCCTAGACGGAAGACTTTTATGAAAAGTCAGCTTTTAAGTCAATCCCATAAAGCCTTTCTTCATGCCCCAGGAGCGTGAGACAGGGTCCTCTTCCGTGTGTGTGGCCAAACCACACTCAGGGACTTCCCCTCCCAGCTCTGAAACCCACCATGTGGAAGTGATTGTCTGGAGACAGGAGCTGCGGCAGACGCAGGGTGAGGGATGGTGTAGCAGCACCCCGGGCCGGTCTGGGAGGCCACGGGAAGCCACGAAACAATGTCCGTTCTGTGGTCCCGGGATGCGTTCTCAGCACAGTGATTTCCCGCATCCCCCGAGAGACGGAGGCAGAAGGGGCTCCTGGCCAGGCCGCCCAGCCGCCTTCACCGTCCTGTGCAGACAAGGTCCGTTCCCCTTCCCGGTGTTTCAGGGGAACGTGCCACCTCCGTTGGTGGGCAGCGGCTACTGAGCTACTGTTAGCACGAGCCATCAAACAACCTCGAATAGTCAACCTTAGAGACTCGGGCCGAACCGTACACCCCAGCCGGACAGAAAAATAGAGGGAGTGGTGATTCGGTGGGGACAAAACCCTGAAATTTCTTTTTCACCGAGAACGCACAGCGCGCTTCCAGTGTGAGAGACCAACAAGAACGAGCTCCCCCTGCAAAGTATTTCAGAGTTTCAGAGTCCGAGTCGCTAGTCACAGGGGAAAGCTGGCCAACTGGACTGTGGGTTAAATGATGGAGTCACCGATTCACCCCCGTGGTCTTTCCTTTCTCAGTTTTAGAATGTTTGAGGTGCTGGGAAAATGTGTCCCAGCTCCCACGGGCTACTTGTTCATGTTAATGTTGATGGTTCTTTTTCTCCGGATTGTCCCTCCCGCTGCAACTGTGCTGGACCTAAGACCAGAGAAAAGGGCTGCCCCTGAGACCCCTCGGGAGAGCTGAATTTGCACCAGGGATCTATTCATTGCATGTCTAAGCTTGAGAGGTCATTTTCTGTTTACCTTGAAGGTAAACCGTGCCTAATAATCCATGGAGTAACTTTCTGATCTGCGTTTGAGATGCCCGAGGCCCTCTGGGGACATTTGCAGAGGCTGCTGTGTTGCTTGGAAGCAGGTGTCTAGCCGTACAGCTAAATATTCCTCTCCCTCCCCTTTTTTATAGACGGTATTTCCTGGTTCCAGTTTCAAAAACGTGGACTGGGTTAAGCCCAGCATCGGTCCGAGACTGACGTTTGCTTCAAAGGAGCCTCTCACGGAGCCACTGGTTCAGTGGGACTCAAAAAGGGAAGGTCTTGGGGCACCTGGGTGGCTCAGTGGGTTAAAGCCTCTGCCTTCAGCTCAGATAGTGATCTCAGGGCCCTGGGATCGAGCCCCACATCGGGCTCTCTGCTCAGTAAGGAGCCTGCTTCCCCCTCTCTCTGCCTGCCTCTGCCTACTTGTGATCTCTCTCTCTCTGTCAAATAAATAAAAATCTTTAAAAAAAAAAAAAAAAAAAGAAAAGAAAAAGAAAAGGGAAGGTCTTTACAAGTATTTTAAGTTGATGAATAAAAACAGACGCACCAGAGGGAGATTTGCCAGCGGTACAAATACACAGGCGTGAAGCCGCCCCCTGTACATAAACCCAGTATAAACGGAAAGACAATGAGTAAACCACATATAAACCGGACAGAACCCCAGCGGACAAGCCATAAAGATCTGACAGCAAGGCCCACATGTCTTTAAAATTCACAGCTTTTCTACTCAAGTCATGTGTGATTTGTCCCAGGTTTACCGTTCATTCATCCCACTGCACGTGCTCCTTGGCACGGCTCCGTTTGTCCACTGTCTGCACGCTGGAGCTTTTGGCAAATGCAGACGCTCTCGACAAGAACAGCTCTGGAGTGTTATTCAGACCCCTGATGGGCCTCCGATAGTATAAAACAAGGATTTGTAGCTCTTCAGGGATGTAGCGCCGTGTGAAGCAAAATATCTCCTCGCTTCTTTTCCAGTACTTGCATGCGGGGAGCAAATCCCAGGGCCGGGGGAGGAGGAGAGACGGGCCCAGAAGCCGGTTTCCCAGAGGTCTGGGGTTGGGGGGGGGAGCGGGAAGTGAGCTGACTTCATAGAGCTGATGAATGGTCTCTGATCATCGCCTTGAGCCTGTCTGCAGCTGTGTCTCTTCCCAGTGTCCTCTAGACTCAGGGAAACACAAGTGAGGAATGTTATAAGGCTCCCCCACCCCCCCCTTTTTTTTAGGATCGAATGACACAACTCATGAAAAGTAGGATAAAACTGTAAATCGCCATGCAAGATTCTCGGTTTGGAGGGAAGAGAGGCTATCAGTACGGACTGACTAGGGAAGCCACTGTTCCACGTTGACAGGAGAGCGCTTGGGTCCCTAGAAGTCAGGTTTCTGCAGCACTGAGCAAATCTTGATTCTTCACTTAAGGGTCCAGTCACATCAGGCTCGCCTTCATTCCGTTTTCTCGTCAGCATAGATGCCACCGCCTTTCCAAGCTGGGATCCCTGGCGATGTACGTCCCTATCCCGTCAGGGAAGGTCATACTGCTTTGAACAGTGCTCACGCCTCGAGCTCCTCCCGCGCCAGCTCCTTTGACTTCTGTGGCTTGCCAGGACCTAACTGGGAGGAGTGTCTTACTGGTTTGCAGGGAAGGGCTGGGAGCCCAGCAGGGGGCTGAGATCAGAGAGAGGCCGGTGGCCCCTCCCAGGACAGCTGGCCATCCGGTGGCCTTGCTGTGAGTGATTGCCAGACAAGCCTTTTAAACCAGGAGCTATTCACAAGAAGAAGGTGGAATATTCCGCCCTCAGCCAGGGCGGGGCTTTACCTTGCTGGGAATTACTCAAGAGGCTGCACAGCTTTGCATAGCAACAGAGGGCCTGTTGACAGGACTTGGAGGCTTCCGGAGGAAGAGGGGACTATGGGACCGCCACACACACACAGTCATTAACCCCCTGCGGGCAAGTGTGAAATTGTGCTGTGTTGGGGGCTGGGTTCACTTGTGTGGCCCCATTGAGGCCATTTTTCTCCCCCGCTGGCCAGTAAAGAGCCAAGCTCTTTCCTCCGTCCATATCATTAGTGAGGTGGGGGGCCCTGGCTCGCCACACCAACACCCAGGCAGTTGAGGTTCCAGCATGTTCTGCACTACACTGCGGGGTGGGGTGTGGCTAGTTAGCTGTGTCCCCCCATCCTGCCTGGAGGTGAGCCCTTCCCCCCTAGAGCTGAGATTCGAGAGGAAACGTGTGCACCTCCCAGCCCCCCCACCCTACCCCATCGAGGAGGAAAAGTCATACTTCTCTAGAGAGGAGCTCTCTATGCAAGATGGTTCGTTTTTTTCTAGTACAATGAAATGAGATGAGTCTTCCCCACATTACCTGTTAATTACCTTTTGGGCCAACCGAAGGGTCCAACTTGGGACAAATCACAGCCTCTGAGTCACGGTCTCAGGACTTGATAGAAAAACAGTTCCTAGGGGAAGGTGTCAGGAGAACTGCAGGAAGGCTCTCTCCTGCGTCTGGCAGATCTTGTGCCTTGGGGTAGCTGGTAAATGTCCAGGGTTAAGGGAAAGGCAAGGACTTACTGAGGTGCTAAAAGTTCCATGTTTTTTTTGTTTTTTTTTTGGGCAGAGCGAGATCAGACAGTGAACCTGTTTCTCGTTTCTGAGCCCTAGCTTCTCCCCCTGTAAAGCGGAATGGATCATGCCTACCTGATAGGGAAAAACTAGAAACAAGCTCTAGGGAAGGAATTGTAGAAATCGTGGCCCGCCTCTGGGACGGCATATCGGGCACACTTTGAAAACAAAGACGCAGGTGCTGACATGGGAAGTCGCCGGAAGTTACCAAGTGGCTAAGGACAAGCTGTCCCACAGTGCGTGTACGAGCAAGTGTGTGCGTGCGTGTGTAAAGAAAGTTAGCGAATGTGTCACGGGGAGATACGGGTCACCATGAGGGGCAAGAGGAATCCTAAGAAGTGGTGGGAAGTTGGCTTGGAGGAGAGGGAGAGTTAGGTGCAGGAGGGCGGTGTACGCTTTTTATTTATAGATTTCTGTTTTCTCTGTTTGCATTTTTTGTCCAGGTCTGCGTATCCCTCTTGTTTTCAAAAGGACAGCAGGTTATTTGCACAGCAAGATGATGGTTCTTCCTTTTCCCGTTCTGCCGGATCAAAAAAGAAAATCGGTATGGGATTTGAATTAAGTCACAGGTCAAGTGCCCCAGAGCATAAAGAGGCTTGGCTCATCTCAGTGCAAATAACACGGAGGGAAGACTGGAGTGTTCTTTTTACTGACCATTTCTTTCTTTCTTTTTTTTTTTTTTTTAGAGTGATGATGGCTGTTAGATACCATATATTATTATTGTTGCTGTTTTTTAGGGAGTGTTTACCATCTCTTTCTCTGTGAGTTCTGCTTCACGGACGTCACTTTCCTAGAGGTGGCGAAAGATCGCCGGATTTGGGAGCAAGACCAGGTTTGCCGACCAGTACTGTGATTTGGGACTTGGGGGTCGCTTACTTGTTCTGAACCTAGATGACGTCCGAGGTCGCGCTGAGCTCGAAGTGTACATGTGCGCCCGCTGGTGAGGTTGAGAGAGCTAGAAAGGGAGAGTGGGGAGTAGTGTCTGCCAGAGGGTTCAGAGGAGACAGAGGAGAAGGGTCATGGGGAGAAGCTGGAGGTTAGGAAACAGTCTCCCGAGACAGCCCCGATCTGTCACAACCCCACACAGCCACTAGCTTGCTTGTTCTGCTTCTCAGGCAAGAACTGTACACCGTGCCTGTGAATAAATCCAGACCAGGGCTCTTCTTGCTCTTCTAGAAGGCTGCAAAGATACGTTTTCTCTTTCTTTGGGTTGGATTTTTGTTGGCAGTTTCTTCATTCTGGAGATTTGTTTTAAATCTAAAAGGGAAGGTCGGTGCTTTGGGCTGTGTGCTTACTTAACTCCGTTTCTCATTCGTTGGCGTAGAAAATGTCAATTTTCCTGGCCAGAGCGGTTCCTAGTGGGAAACAGATCTGCACAACGGAGGCCTCCCCTGCCGTGTATGGGTGGGTGTGTAAGGGTGTGCAGGGATCTGATGCACTTAAAACTCAGTAAATAGAGGATACCGAGTACGGTGCATCTGTCCCCCACAGCCCTTTCCAAGAGAATGCCCCGCCCTCATTTTTCTCTTTAGCAGCCCCCTCATGAAAGCTGGCCTGCTTTTATCACCCACCTCATGTCCTGTAGGGCTTAAGTCCTTCTTTCCAGTCTGGGCGTTGCTGTGACGGCCAGGTGAGCTGGTGTGGGGGCGCCGCTGGAAGCTGGGAGAGATATTCCCCGGACCAGGCCTGTGTATCAGGGAGCAGGGAGCCTGGGGGAGTCGGGAGCCGTCACCATGGTCTCTCCCCAGCGTGCCCAAGGCCGGGTCCCCACATCCGTGGTGAGACTCCATCAGACAGAGCAACACGTGACCGCAAGTCTCAAATCCCTTCGGAAGGACGGTGGCTGGGCCTCGTCCCTTCACGTCCTCACTGCCCCGTGAGCGAAATGGAGCTGATCTGCGGCCCCCAGACCCACGTTTTCCTAACACCAGGACAAACGCACCAACCCTCCCAACACAACGTTGACAGCGTCCACTAGCAAACCTGTACCAACACGAAGGGAATACAATGACAGTTGTGTTTCCTAACAAAACAACGGTAATTTGAACCAACCACCGGCATGATTTTACATACTTGTACTCCTGTTATGGCCAGAAGTTTTGTATTTTTTTTTTCCCTCACATCATACGGCTTTGGGAACGTTTTCCCTGTTACTTTGTGGCCTTTGTAATTAGCTCCATTACCATGTAAAGGAAAATAAACATGGTTGGCTTGAGGCCCCCCAGGGACTAGCCTCCCCAACATAGGGCAGTAACTGGATCATATAAACTGTCTCCAATTCTGATTACAGAGCGTAATGCAGTTACGGGGGTTGCCACTGCTTATGAGGAAGTCCCAGCCTTTATTTTCTCGTCCTTTGAGGCACATCCACGACTTCCTGACTTCTCTCTCCCGCCATGTATTCTTGAACTGGGCCGCTGCTTGTCTTCGAGAAAATTCAGCCAGGGACGACTTCTTCATGAGGAGGAAGCAACATCCGACCTCACATCTCACCAGGCACCTGACTAGGGGCCTCGGCTAGGATTTCTCAAGGCCCCCAGTCATTTCGAGAACTCCCCTCAGAGAAAAGGGAGCCTACTTACCAATTTTTCCCCCCACTTAAAGGGTTGGGATAAGTAATGCAGAAGTCAGGAAACGTCCCCAGAATTCAGGCAGATGAACAGTGGGCTTCCGTCACTGACCTGGACTGTCATTCCCCGTGGAGGGGTGCTGAGGGGGGAAGGAGGTGTTGGCCACCATGGCCGGGACACGGGGATCACTCCGTTTTCAGGGCCAGAGCTCTGGTTCGGCAGCTGCCGCGGTCGCCTGACTGTGTTGGTGTGAGGTCCTGGCCCCCGAGTGGGAGAGCTGGGCATCTGGCTGGAAGCTGTGTTGTGAGGCTGGAACTCCCACGGCCAGCCTGGGGCCTGCGCCCGCCCCGTCAGGACGTCCCCACGGCTCCCCTGGTCCCCAAGGAGGCACTGCCTGCCAGAGCGGGGACCCTCCTCGGCGCCCAGGGGCTCAGCAGCGCCGGCCGTCTGTGCAGCACCTGTTGGCCACACACAGTGGGGCTGGCTGTTGCCGCTTGCAGCCCACCTGCTCCGAGAGAGGGCGGCTGTCTGAGCGCGACCTTGGACATGGGTGGAGAGCACAGATTGCCGGCGGGGGTCCCGGGGAACCCTCGGCCCAGAGCAAGCTAGAAAACCCCTGTGCGCCTAACCCCACCTCCCAAAACTGAGAGAACCACGTCGCCGGTAAACACGGCAGGACAGCGACGGGCCACAGGGACTAGTAAAACATTGACAAAACTTTCAAGTTCAGGGGCCCTGAATCCCATCTGACTAGAGCCCATCAGAAGGGCAGCCGCAGGTCTCATGAAGAGGTCGCCATTTTATCTGAGTCAGTGGAGTGGAGACACGGGGTGGGGGGGCTTTTGGGATTTTTCTTGGTTTGATTGTTTAGAGCGTATAAAACAAATTCTCTTTTTCTCCTGCAATTATGTGAAATTACAGTCGGCAAGGAAATGTTTTGCGTACGGATGCCCTCTGATCTTTCAAGCAATGGGGAGGGTCATGTAATCATACTTGTCAGAAAATGGGGTGGGGCTGGGTTCGGAATCACACCCCTCCCCACCAGTCAGAACTTCTGCGGAAAGGGAAGATGTTGTGATCTGCTAATTGCATTGCTGCAATTAAGAAGTTGGGGCTGATGGCTTCGAGCTTCCAATACATAAAGATCAGCAGCCATTTGAGTTGAAAGGCTCCATCCTGTGACCTGTTTTTAATTGACTTCCCTCCCCGCCCTTTCTTCAAAGCAGGGCCCTGCGAAGCCACCAGCTCTGACTTTGAAGCTCCCTTGAAAAAGAGGGAAAAAAAAAAAAACAAAGGCCAAAAGTCAAGGGCTTTCAACCACATATGTTTTAGGCCAAATTTACAAATGTCTTTTTTTTTTTTTTTTTAGTTTCCCAAAAGGGTACTTTGAGTTCTTTGATCTGGAAAAACCAAAAAAGAAACTTGAGACCTGCAATATTGATCACTTTTAAAGACATCGTATTTAACAATTGGTCTAGTCACAAATGTCTGCTTTTCTGCCCTTGTTCTGATGGTGGAAGTTTGACATTTCTGATACATACGAGGGAGCAGATCGGCTCCTTGGAATACCTCGTCTGCGACATAGTCGTCACATAATAGCTGGTGGCTAGTTCTCTCAGACAACTTTTGGTGAACCCTGGGGACAGCCAGCTGTGACTCACTCACGGGTCCGGGAGGTACCCTTCGTGAGTTCATGGTCTGTGCTCAGGGCACACATCAGTGTCTCGGACCACCTTTATATCATTCATCTTACAGAAATAAAATCTCAATAATTTGATGTTAAATTGATTTTTTGCCAAGATCAGACACACAGGAAGAATGTTTGCGAATGTATGGAAGAAAACAAGGTGTCCTAGACCATTTTGTATGAATGTTTGGATAGCAGAATTGGGTATGTGTTCAGAACATTAAAAAGAGGGGCCAGGGCCTCTTTGAAAATGCCCAAAATACTTGGGAAAGTTTTGTGGCTTCGGGGCTACAATACATTGTAACCCATTTAGTTTGGTCTCCATTTATGGGTGTTCAAATCAAAGCTAGCCGTTTTTTATATTGGGATAACCCCCCTTTTTTTAAATTTAAGATTTTATTTATTTGAGAGAGAGCACAAGCAAGGGGAGCAGCAGAGGGAGAGGGAGAAGCTGAGCAGGGAGCCCACTGAGGGGCTCCATCCCACCACCCTGGGATCGTGACCTGAGCCGAAGGCAGATGCTTAATCCACTGAGCCACCCAGGCGCACCGGTATGGCATCTCCCTCTCATTTTGACAATGTCGAATGTCTTGGGTCCTTTATAGACCAGCTGCTTATATTTGCGTAATGCTTTTCCATTCAGAACTCCCCAAGCCCATGCCCACCCGATATAAAATCATTTAAACCCCACTCCAGTTCTATAAGGCAAATACTGTTACCTGCTGTAGAGACCTAGGTTCACAGAGATTTAGGAAGTGTAGTGAGCCAAGGCAAGGTGGGATCCCACACCCCTGGACCTAACATGCGCATCCCTTCTCTCCACGCATCCAAAAGAGTAGGGTGGGAAGTGTTTACTCGGTGCCTCCATGCCAACCCTCGAGTCAAAATCCTACAACTGTCTTTATTCTGGGAAATTTGCAGGACTCCCATCACCCAAAAGGAACCTGTGGCATATGGCATTCAAAATCATTGATTTACCTTTTTCTTTTGGAGCTCTGTTGTTTACCAGAGCCCATTTTAGCTGTGAGGATACTGCAGAGAACACAGCGGATCAGTCTGTCCTCCTGGGTGGCGGGGAGATAGAAAATAGGTGTGTAACAAAAATACTTCCTGATAGCAATCAACATTACAGGGAAAGCAGATGTAGTATGTGGAGGGGGGCTAGGGCTGGGAAGTTGGCTGTGGCGGCGGTGGAAGTGGTCTGGGTGGTGATGTTTTAGGAGGGGGTTCTTTGTCCTTCTGCCCAAACACTCAGATCCATATGCTTTAAATTCTTTGCTGGCCAACATGTGCATTCAGCCTGTGCACCGCATGAGATCTTTCACAGAGAGTGGCTTTCGTTTTACAGAATAAAAACTAAGAGGCAGGGGCTCCCGGGGGGGGCTCAGTTAGCTGGGTGTCTGCCTTCAGCTCCGGTCGTGATCCCGGGGTCCTGGGATCGAACCCCGTGTCGGGATCCCTGCGTGGCGGGGAGCCTGCTTCTCCCTCTCCCTCTGTCTCCTGCTCATGCTCTCTCTCTCTCTCAAATAAATAAGATCTTTAAAAGAAAACAAAACTAACGGAGGTAGAAGTCAAGGCACTGGGTCAGGGTTACGCAGATGATTCCTGTGCGATTAGAGCCACGTTCCGGGTTTCCTGACTCCCACAGTACAGACCCTTCAGTCACCCCCGCACACATTTATCCACCAGAGCCACGGACCCTGTGCGTCTCCCTCATTTAGGCCAAAGGGCGGGGAGACCCAAGCAGGGAGACCTTGGAGCTCAAGAGTCGGACTCCCCGACAGCACGCTCACCCTGAGCACGCTAGTGTGGACGTACCCTTCTCACGGGCTCCTTCCTGCTGGCCAGATGGGAAGGGAGCGAGCGGACTGCAGCTGTGGCTGCAGAACCTCCCCTCGTGTTTGTGGCCCTCAGGCGTGGATTTTCCAGGCCTCTGAGGACCTCTGTGCCTTGGCGATGCTCGGTGGGCAGCTGTGGACAAAGGGCTTGGCAAAGCCCCTGGTTCTCAGGCTGCGTGTGCCTGAGGGGGGACTCAGCCATGTCAGCTTAGCCCCAAACAGTCCCCGGGTCCCGTCCCAGCAGTTCACCTGTCTTGGTCTGTGGCCGAGACCCGGAAACACAAGCTGGCTTCAGACTATGCCCCTCGGCCCCGTGCACGAGACCCGGGCCACCGTCACGGGCTGCTGTGCCTGGTCCCATCATCCATGGCTCTGCTCTCAGAAAAGTGCCTTCGTACAATCAAAATGGTGAAACACTTTATTTTCTCACGACGGTAATTGTTAATAAATGCCAAGTAAAGCCCCCGTCCGTTTCTCTATGACTTAAGATACTCTCTTCAAAACAATTTTTAAATATTGACGCCACCTATAAATTACTTTGCAGCTAGCTGGTTTGCATTTCTCTTAACGCTGTAATAATAATATCATCTGAATTTTTCCTGACTGCCTCGTCTATCTCAGCCACGAAAGTTCTAAAAAACAGCTGCTATAATTCCCACTTTACAGCCAAAGAACCGACGGTTCTGAGATTGTTCTTTCTCTCCATTCTCTCATTCGATAACCTCATTCCTGGCTAGGTCTCATGGCTCATTTGTCAGCTCTAGCTCAGAATCTTCTTGTCAGCCCTGACCTTTCCTCTCAGCCGTAGACCTTGTTATCCAGTTGTCCCCTTGATGTCTCAATTGGATCTCAAAGGTGCTTAGGACTCAGCCCTTCCAGAAGGGTGCACAGGTGGTTTACATGATGACGTATGAGGGCATGCACCTCTGTTATCCCGGCCTTGGTCTGGGCCACCGTCTTAGCCCATCGCCAGCAGGACACTCTTGACCTTCTCGAATTTATCTGCTACCAAAGGATAGCAGCCGAAGGATCTTTTCAAAATGCAAATCCAGTTATGCCACCACCAACGCCTAAAACTTGAGTGATGTTCTTCAGCTCTTCAGGTAAAGACCAGAGAACCCTTAATTTGGCCCACCCAGTCGCCATGCTCTGCCTGCCTCCCCACCTGGCCTCGGGTCACAGCCGCTCCCCTCGCTCTACTCTATCATTACACAGACGTTCTAGCAGTTCATGTACCTAAATCTCAACCAGAATCGTGGACTTGTTCCTTCTGACTGGAAAACTTCCCGCCCCACCCCCCCATCTCTTCTTTGGCCACATTATTCCTACTTTGTCTTTCCATGTTGGCTCCGTTACCCCATCTTGGGATAAGGCTTCCTCGGTCCCCGGTGACCACATCAGTTTTCTTGAATTATTCACTCTCTCTGCACGGTGCCCCTCTTCTCCGTAGCTCTTAACTGCGGCTCTAAACTTACTTATAGGATTCTTTGATTAAAGACTGTAATGACGTTTGGGCTGTAAGCTTCATGAGGGCAGGAGCCAAACCTGCTTGTGTCTGCCATTCTATCTCCCCCCCCCTTTTTATTTTTTTATTTTTTAAGTTTTTATTTATTAATTTTAAGTAATCTCTCCAGCCAATGTGGGCCTCAAACTCACAACCCTGAAATCAAGAGTTGTACGCTTTACCAACTGAGCCAGCCAGGCGCTCCTCGCCATTACATCTGTCTTCATTGCCTAACACGCTGACTAGCACATCTCTGTCACTAACCGTGTGTTGGGTGAATGAGCTGTGTGACTCATCAAGAGTTACCCAGCTAAAAAGGCTAAGCCAGAATGGAAGCCACCATTCATCCCGTGACGTGGTGGTGTCAGGAAGGCATAAAGCATTAAACTCATTTACGTATGATATTATGTATAATGATATCCTCCAACATTCGGGACCGTTTCCAAGATCTCTGAACCTACCCCTGTCTGCTTTGACATCCCTACCCTCCCACACAGAGGGAAGCATTTGAGTTGCTCGCTGACGAGAATTTCACCATGATAGCGCATTCTGATTCATATGTTTTGAATATCCTTTGATAACTCAGCCTCGGGTTAGGCACTAGGGAGGAAAGCGAAGAGGAAAGCAGGCTTTGAGGATGACATAAGACGTACGAGGGCAGAAGCACAGGGACAGTGGTATCCAGGTCAAGTTTCCCAGGGTCGGGAGTGGTATGGACAAAGAAGAGAGGAACTACAGGATATTTTCACTGGGAGAGACCCCAGAAATCCTCTCATTCAGCCTTCTAATTTTATAGACTGCTTTGGCCCAGTTCCTATGGGGAGCGGCAGGACTGAACCCCATACATCTTCCTTACAGAGTAAAAGTCCCAAACACTTCTCTATCAGCCCGTCAACGAGTACTGACGGAACCTTCACCCTATACTTGGGTATCTTTAGTACGGCCAATGTAGGGAACAGCTGGTGAATTAATAGCAGCCATGAACAGTAATAGTCATACTGAGAGCAGTGTTTTTTGTTAACATGATGCTTTTAATCTTTTCAAGTTAGTTTTGCGTCCTGCCTATCATGCAAGCCTCG
>CM053607.1:120502790-120526356 GCA_028646535.1 Procyon lotor | reverse complement strand
TTTCTGCCTTTTCGAGCTTGTTTTTGGGACATTACAGTCCTCTGTTCCCAGTGTTGGCCTCGTGGAGATAAATTCCTTTCTCGGCTTACCAGTGCTTGTCCCTTTGCCTCTGGATTTCCTAGTGGTGAACATCTAAACCTGGTCCATCTGGGACTCCCGGAGCTCAGTTGCCCTTATACCCTTGGCCCCCGGGTAACACCACCTATAAGCTGTTACGAGCACATTTTCTGTGTACTACGACGTGAAGAAGGTTGGGGAGCTCAGAGCATCTTCTTTAAACCTTAGAGTAACACTGTAAGGCAATCGTTTGTTCTTCAACGTTTACAGATGAAGTATTTAAATCTTTGGGAATTAAGCATTGTATAAAATCACAAGGTAATTCACAGAACTGGTATTTGTATCCTACTGTTCTTTCACAACAGCTTCTTAAGCGTGTTACGGAGCAGAATGTGGACAAGTCTTATGGAGTGGTGCACCCAAAACGCAGGGGAGAACCCGGAGAGGCAGACATTGATTGTGGTCTAGTGCGATCAGGGAAGGCTTCCTGGAAAGTTCGCCATTTGCGCTGGACCTTCAAGAACGTGAGGATCTCTGGAGGTAAAAATGCGATGTTATCCTAGATGTATGTAATAAATAGTAATCTGGGGTTTTTTTTTAAGATTTTATTTATTGGAGAGAGAAATAGCGACAGAGATCATGAGTGGGGAGGAGAGGGAGAAGCAGGCTCCCTTGGGCTCGATCCCAGGACCCTGGGATCGGGACCTGAGCTGAAGGCAATGGGTTCACTGACGTTAGGAGCTTATGTCTCCTTGATGCATAGTAGAATCATTTGGGAAGCTTTCAAAATACATTGATGCCAGAGCCCCACCCTAGACCATTAAATCAGAGTTTTGGGATAGGACCCGCTGGGATGATATGGAAGGAAGCAGCAGAAAATTAAAGCTGGTTTGGGGTTCGATCGCCGAGAATAGAAAATGGGAAGCTTATTTGATTTATTACTTGGGTAATGGCAGGCCAGGGAAGGCTCTTAAACAGGACAGGGATAAAGCAATCAAGTTATAAACTCTGTCTGACTCCTGGCTATCCCGTTTTGTTACATATTTAGAAAATAGCAAGAATTCTCAGTGGAAGTAGTTTTAAATTCAGGAGCAGATCAGGATTCCCCGGGAAGGCTTTTCAATTATGCCTCCTTTCTCTGGTTCTGGGATTATGCCAGAGTCTTGAGGAAGCCTGGATAGTTTCACGAGCCGTATTCCAAGACCATGCCTTCTCTGGCCTCCCCCAATTTTAATACATCCAAATAAAGGATACAGAATGTGAAGTTAGGGAATAGTTTACAAGACCACTCTCCCTTCTGACACTAAATGGGTTTCAGGGGCCCAAGAGCCCCTAAGCTCCAGGGTCCTGTATGGACCAGGTTGGGCCACCAGCTCCTGGTAAGTCTGGAGGCAGAGAGACAACAGTGGTGGGCGAAACAACAAAGGAATTTATTTCAGTGAAGCCAACACCAGGAAGACAGAAGATTAATGTCGCAATTATCATGTCCAGAGTGTGGCAGATACCTCTAGGTTTTTATAAGGAAAATGTGGGGCAAAGGTCGGTGGGTCTCTGCAGCTAGGTAGTGAAGGTCAGGTCAGTCATTGTGTTGGGGGGTTCCGTCACGCGGGGTGTCGCTGGTATCGTGGCAGCCCTTGTTGCTTGAGGGGTTAATTTTGGTTCCCATCACGGGATGCTTTGCTTGTTGGGTTTTTTGCCTGAGTTAAGAGATAAGCCGGAAGGAAGGATGTAATCTGTTAGAAAGTATAGACCAAGGTAAGAATGGAGGAAGTTAAGGGAACTATTGGGTCCTCACTCAAGAACTCACTGACGTCTGTTGTAGCCACAGTTCTGTTTTATTATAGTCAAAGATCACAGTCAGCTGAGTGGAGAGATGCCTGAGACCAAGTCCAGGAGAGCTCCAGATGGCGAGCTTCTCACTTTCTTCTCCCAGGGGAACTTTGAGGAGAGTCTCCCTCTGGTCACCTCAGGAGGGTGGGAAAAAGACCTCACTGATTTTCTGTCTCTTGGCCCCGATGTGACTGTGAGGGTCTCCAGGAGCCTAGAGCAGGGTAAACAAAGCTGCAGTTTTGTGATAAATGGATCCCGAGGGTGCTCCTCAGTGCACCCCAGAGAACCGAATAGATTTCAGAGAGGGAGGCGTTTGCAACAGTGGCTCCATGAAGTTGTTTGTGAACTCCTGGGATCATACCCAAGCTACTTGCGCGAGCACCTGACCTTAAGCCATAGATTTTCCAAACTGAATTATGGAACAGACCACCGCCCTAGTCCCAGATCGGTCACTGGGTAGCAGACATGGAGATCCAAAGACCATCCCGGGGGCTTTGAGAATAGAGCTGCCTAACACAGGCTGCTTACAACTCGAGGCTTGAATCCCCCCCCAAGTAGTTTGCCACCTAAAACCAAAACATTGACATCTTCCATAGGATTTAAGTAAGAGCTACAGTCTTGTAATGGTCAAGATCTCTTGGCACAGAAACGAGAAAATCTCGGCTCATGTGGGAAAAAGATCAAAAGATGTCGATGCCTGCATGACTCAGATGATGGAGTTACCCACACTGACAGGGGGGCAGCTGTTAGAAACACGCCCCAGTAAGGAAGGGTGAAGACTCTCAAAAGGAACGAACGTGTAGGAAGATGGAGCAAGGAGAAGGTACAGTTAAGAAGCAAGGGAAAAGGGCGAGCCTGGTGGTGGGTACTGAGGAGGGCACGTGTTGCACGGAGTACTAGGTGTGGTGCATGAACAACGACTCTTGTAACACTGAAAAAATAAAAGTATTTGGGGAAAAAAAATAAAATTAGCGTATATTGTACAAAAAAAAAAAAAAAAAAAAAAAAAAAACCAAGTGAAAAATTTGAAACTGAAAAAAAACAGTAACCCAAGCTGGAAACCGTGTTAGAACCGTAGAAGAATGGAGAAGAAAGGAGAGCAATGAATGGGAAGGTAGAGAAAATTGTCCCCTTAGAGCAACAGGGAGAAGTGCTATTTAGAAAGCAAAAAAGGCCGCCCGGGTAGCTCAGTCGGTGAAGCGTCTGACTCTTGGTTTCAGCTCAGGTCAGGCTTTCAGGGTTGTGAGGTCGAGCCCCACGTCAGGCTCCACACTCAGCATGGAGTCTGCTTGAGTCTCTCTCTCCCTCTCTCTCTGTGCCCTTCCCACCGCGTTCTCTCTCTCTCAAATAGAGAAAAAAAAGGAAGAAAACAAAGAAGGGAGTCTCAGAGAGCTATGGTGGAAAAAATCCTGCGACCCCATTTTAAGGTTTACGCTAAAGCTTCAGTATAAAGATAGTGTGGTATTTATGAAGGGGTAGACTAGTGGAATAAAACAGAAAGTCTAGCAATAGACACACATACAAATATGGCTAATTTGTCTTTAGCAGAGGTGCCAAAGCAAGTCAATGGAGAGTAGGACCTTGGCATTGGTGCTCTGTATGCAAAAACCCAAACCGAAAATACCTTTAATCAAAACTACACATTCTATTAAAAAGTTGACACAAAAGGGGGTAAGTGCAAAAAGTATAAAACCTACCACGTTTCAAAGAAAACATTAGAAATCTTTATGGCCTGATGTAGGCAAAGTTCTTAAGATACGATACCAGAAACAGATCCATAAAATTTAAAAAAAAAAATTGGGATAAATTGGAATTGATCAAACTTAAAAAAAAATGCTTGTTTTATAAATAAAAAGTGTTAAGAGAATGAAAAGACAGGCTACAGACTGGGAGGAAGTATTTGCGAATCACATATCCAACGGAACAGCTTGTACAGAGTATATAAAGAACACTCCGAAACCCAACAGTAAGAAAACAAACAGCCCAGCTTAAAAGTGGGTCGGAGAGTTGAGCAGACACTACACTGAAGAGCAAATGTGGGTGGGAAGCAAACATAGGAAAAGATCTCCAGCATCATTAACCAGTGGGGTTGAAACGCAGACTGAAATCATGGCATATCTGGTACAGCGACCAAACTGAAGAAAAACACTGATGATCTCAAGTCCTAGTGAAGATGTGAAGCAAGAAGAGTAGAAGACGGTACGACGGTCGGAAAGCTCCCTTTAGAGTTGAACATACCCAGAAATCCTTTACTTGGCTAATTTCTCAAGTGAACTGGAGACTGCTGTTCGCACGAGAACCTATACATGAATATTTATAGGAGCTTTCTTTGTGATCGCTAATAACTGGAAACAACCCAAATGTCCTTCATGGGGTGAATGGAGAAATGCACCGTGGTGCGTTCATATAATGGGACCCTGATCATCTCAGCAATAAACAGGAAGAAACGGTTGATGCCCCCAGGAACTTGGATCGATTTCAAAAGTGTTTTGCTTGGTGAAAAAAGCGAATCTCAAAAGGTTACACACTGTATGATTTCATGTGTATGACATTATCCAAAAGACAGCATTCTGGTGATAGAGGACAGGACAGTGGTGTGTGTGTGTGTGTGTTGGGGTGGAGAGAGTGTGGGTGTATGAAAGGATAGCACGGGGAGGTTTTGGGGTGAGGGCATCGTTTTGTGTCCTGTACTTTTTTTTTTTTAACCATACTTTCACCAGCTAGGGTAAGTCAGTTTCGACGATGAGTCCAGAAGTCAGAGTTTATACTAGAAGTGAGGCATAGGTTTTCCTTTCCTACTTTCCAAAAATCAGATAAATGGAGTGAAACCCACCGGCGTCAGGAAGAAAATGATTTTGTCTAGAGGGGGGATACTGACCGTGGCATCTTAGGATGGGGTTGACCGCCGATAACCCTCTGGTCGAGTCCCATATGACACCTGTTTTCATGTAGCCCGAGAACTAAGATTGGCCTTGGCACAGTTCAGTGGTGGGTCAAAACCAAAACCAAAACCTTTCGTACCCCGTGAGGGGTCTACAGACATTCCAGTTTCACCATCCGTAAAGTTTCATTGGAACATAGCCACGCTCATTCGTTTATGTATTTTCTGGGGCTGTTTGGAGCTCTTAGGCAGACTTGCAGATCTGCAACAGAGGTGGTATGGCCCACAAAACCTAAGCTATTTACTCTGTGGCCCTTTATGGAAAGGGTTTGCCAGTGATGGTTTTAGAATATTCCTTAGACAACTCACTTATTTTTATTTCATAGCAGAATCCCAAGGAGATGATTAGCACTTTGGTTCCATGAATACCTTTTGACAATTTTTTTTTGGAAAATTACTTCTTATGTAAACAACCTTTACGTTAAAAAAAAAAATCCACGATACTCCCAAGTATTCCTTTGTTTCCTCCGTCCAGATTTCCAATCTGCGAGGCACCTGGCTGGCTCAGTTGGTGGAGCGTGTGACTCTGGATCTCGGGGTTGTGAGTTCGAGCCCCATGTTGGGTGTAGAGATTACTTAAAAAAAAAAAAAAATCAGATCTGATGTTTGATCAAGGAAAGAAAGTTAAAGAGTGCCCCTTCGCTGACATGAAGGTCGTTATCATTTTTATTACCGGTGGGCTGCTCATGGAATCTCTATATTAGGAGATAGCATCTCCTTCGTGGGTGATGGTTTGCGAAACCAGCAGTTATCAGAGATAAACATTGAAGAGTCTGATTTACTTGTTCATGAGCATACCATAAAATCTTCAGTTAAATCACATTTTATGACTATGGCCTCCAAGTTTTTAAATATAGCCTTTTGATCACTTCATAGTTGTAAAAGGCTGACTTTCTTTTTCCTCTTTGGCAGTGAGTAATTTATAACGTCTGTTAAGTGAACAATATTTACCAAGTGCTATCAAACAAGATAAAGATATATTTCACTGTGTCTTTATAGCAGTATAGATAGCTCAGGAAAATATATTCACTACTTAGGATTTCACTACATGACATTAGAGTTCTATGAAGTGTAAATCCGAAACAGTTTTACGTTCTTACCTCTATTTATTCCTTGCTTAGTGCGTTCCTAAGGCCATTTTGGATATCTTCTTTGAAGAGAAAAAAAAAAAATGTCTCAAAATACGGTTTTCTTTAAGTGCAGCCTAAATGACTGCATTCCATGTATTGGGGGACTTATTTGCCAGTCATATGAAATATATTGAATCATGCTGTGACTCACGTTTATGATGTCAAAGGCCATGTAAAATAATAACTTGTATATTTGTGACAGTTTCCCATAATTAAGGGTAATCGTAGGCATGGACTATATGGCAAAAACAGAAAAATATCAATTATAATTTACAGTTTTCCAAACATGTTCATATACATGATCTCAGTTGATGATACTAGCGCAATATGAAATATACAGGGAGGTAGAATCATCTTCTTCCTACAAAGGAGGAAAGTGAGGCTCAAATAGGCTGAGCCCCTTCTCCCAATTGACACAGTTTATGAGCAATGGACTGAGGGTTAGGACATGGATCCACTTCCCCGTTCAGAGATTGTTCAGCTAACCGTGGGTGCTACTTAGTAAGTAAAAGATCCCTTTGTCAGATACATGGCA
Source organism: Procyon lotor (assembly GCA_028646535.1). Classification (NCBI taxonomy): domain Eukaryota; kingdom Metazoa; phylum Chordata; class Mammalia; order Carnivora; family Procyonidae; genus Procyon; species Procyon lotor. Next base: position 120,519,863 of record CM053607.1, on the reverse strand, counting down.
ACATTGTTTCTAAACTAAGGAGTCACGTCTACACCTGAAGTCCGGAGCGCAGTTCCTTTGCCCAAGCGTTCCCGTTCCCTTTGTCTTCCCAGCCCTGCTCGGTCTCTAGATCTCAGCTCTGTTAGTGGAGGTGACTTACGTATAATTTGCTGTCTGAATTTGGTGCAGAAAATACTAAATGAGAGTGTTTTGTGGAGAATGGAAACATATATCCCCCAGCCCCCACTGTGGCGTCTGAACAAATTGCTCTGGGAGGGTATGTTTGTGCAGTGTGGTTAGGACTGTGTCTACAGTGATCTTTCCTCAGCACTACTAAACCTCAGGCAGTATGAACACCCCCTGAAGTTTTGCTTAACACTGGAGGTGGGATAGGTTTTTACAAGTGACCGATGTAATTACCCTCATAGGATGTATTGAGGTGGGAAATAAACTTTCTCACCCAACAATCTGCAAATATTAGATAAATGGGGCGGCATCTGTGACCTCAGATCTCTATGAGCAGTGGTTTTAAACACACCAGCTCAGCTGTTGGTGCCTGAGACCAGCCAGCCTTGCCCTCTGCTGTTTTCTGTGAGGCCAACCTACGGATCCCAGGTGGGTTAGTCGGTACCTATGGCTGAAGATGCCTGCGGATAAGGAACGTGTGTTGGGGCGAATCCTTGTGCTCACACGTCCTCACAATGGTGCTCTTCCAGTTCTCTCTTGACTTCTGTATTTGTGTGTCAGCTCACTCTTCTGCGACCCACCTTTCTTTGCTTTCTGGGACCCTGATGGGCATCAGCGGATGCACTCCATTTTTATCCAGCTTATCATGTGCTCATTGCAATGAGCCCTTACTGCTTTCTTTTTCCTTTCTTTCTTTTTTTTTCTTAAGATTCTATTTATGTGACAGAGAGAGAGAGTGAGAGAGGGAACACAAGCAGGGGGAGTGGGAGAGGGAAAAGTGGTCTCCCTGCTCAGGGCTCGATGTGGATGAGCTCAGGGCTCCATCCCAGAACCCTGGGATCATGACCTGAGCCCAAGGTAGATGCTTAATGACTGAGCCACCCAGGTGCCCCGAGCCCTTACTGGTTCTGCAGAGGGAAAGAGAATCGACATGATTTCCTTGAAATTCACCCTCTCTCTGTCTCACCATGCTAGATATGTCTGTTTCCACTTTGACCTCCCCGTTATTCTCCTTAAAATAAAAATTGTATATTTAAAGTGTATAACATGATACACATGGTGAAAGGGTCACTACTGTTTAGCTAGTGACTGTATCTCCTCACAGTTACTAGTTTTTTTTGGTGTTGAAATCTACTCTCTTAGTGTATTTCCCATGCGCAATGCAGTTTTATTAACTGTATTCATCATGTGTGTACATGAGATCTCTGGGTGTATTTGTATTTATTCTACATAATTGCAACTTTGTACCTTTTGACCAGCATTTCCCCATTTCCTTCACGTCCTCAGCTCCTGGTAACCAACATTCTACCCTGTGCTTCTTTGAGTTCAATTTTTTTTTTTTTTTTTTTTTAAGATTCCACCTGTAAGTGAATTCATACAGTATTTCTCATTTTTTGTCTGGTATGTTTCACTTCATTCATGTCCTTCAGGTTCATACATGTTGTTGCAGATGGTGGAGTTTCTTTCTCATGCCCAAGTAATATTCCACTGCATATGTGTACCATATTTTCTTTATCCATTCATCCACTGATGGAAACTTAGGGAAAGAAAAGAAAAAGAAACTTAGGTATTTTCCATAGTTTGCTGTCATGAATAATGCTGCAACACACATGAGATTGGAGACAGAATTCTCAGAAACTGATTTCATTTCTTTCCAGTAGATACCCAGAAGGGAGTTTGCTGGGTCACGTGGCAATTCTATTTTTAATATTTTAAAAGACCTCCGTACTTTTTTTGGTAATGGCTAAAGTTATTTACATTCCCATGAACGGGGTGAGGGTTTCCTTTTCTCCACATCATCACCAACACCTGTTTTTTCTTGTTGGTTTTTTTTTTATAATAGCCATTTCTAATCAGTGTGAAGATACTTCCTTGTGGTTTTCATTTGCATTTTTCTGATGACTAGTGATATTGAGCATCTTTTCAGATATCTGTTGGCTATTTGTAATTTTTCTCTTGAGAAATGTGGGTTCAGATGCTTTACCCATTTCTCAATTGGGTGATTTGTTTTCTTCCTCTTGAGTTGAGTTCCTTATATATTTTGGATATAGCCCTTATCAGATGTATGGTTTGCAAATATTTTCTCCCATTCCATGAAGTTGTCCCTTCACTCTATTGGTTGTTTCCTTTGCGGTGAAGAAGATTTTTAGCTTGCTGAAAGCCCTTGTGTCTATTTTCACTCGTTTCCTGTGCTTTTGCGGTCATATCCAAAAATTATTGTCCAGGGGCACTTGGTTGGCTCAGTCGGTTAAGCAGCTGCCTTTGGCTCAAGTCATGATTGCAGGGTTCTGGGATCAAGCCCTGCATTGGGCTCCTTGCTCAGCAGAGAGCTTGCTTTTCCCTCTCCCTCTGTCTGCCTCTGCCTACTGGTGCTATTTCTTTATCTCTCTGTCAAATAAATAGATAAAATATTTAAAAAAAAAAAAAAGTTATGGCCCAGACCAATGTCAAGAAATCCCCACATGTTTTCTTCTTATAGTTTTGTGGTTTTAGGTCTTACATTTAAGTCTTTAATCCATTTTGAGTTGATTTTTGTATATGGAGTGAGTTAAATGTTCACTTTCATTCTTCTGCATGAGGAAAACTAATTTTCCAGGCACTATTTATTGAAAAGACTGTCTTTTCCCTGTTGTGTATTCTTGGCAACTTTGGTAAAGATCAACTGACCGTAAATGTGTGGATTTATTTGTGGGTCCTCTAGTCTCCATTGGCTTATATATCTACTTTTATATCAGTGCCATGCAGTTTTGATTACCATAGCTTTGCAGTATATGTTTAAATCAGGTGGTGTGATGGCTTCATCGTGGTCTTTTTTGCTCAAATTTGCTTGGACTATTTGCAGTCTTTTGTGATTCCGTATGAATTTCAGGACTTTTTTGGGTATTTCTGTGAAAAATACATTGGGATTTTAATAGGGATTGCATAGTCTATACACTGTTTTGGGTAGTATGGACCTTTTAACAATATTAATTTTTCTATTCTGTTAATATGGGTTATCTTTCCATTTCCTTTGTGTGTCTTCAGTTTCTTTCATCAGTGAAGATCTTGGTGTACAGATTTTTCATCTCCTTAGTTAAATTTAATTCCTAAGTTTTGTTTTTTTGTGTTTGTTTTTTTTTGGCAGGGGGGATACTATTGTAAATGGGACTTTTTTTTAATTTCTTTTTTGTATAGTTTGTTGTCAGTGTATAGAAATGAAACCGATTTTTGCATGTTGATTTCATACCCTGCAATTTCACTAAATTGGTTCTCTAGTTCTAACAGGTTTTTGGTGGAATCTTTAGGATTTCCTATATATATAAGATCATGTCATTGCAAACAGATAATTTTACTTCTTTCCAGGTGCGGTGCCTTTTGTTTCTTTTTATTGCCTCATTGCTTTGGCTAGGACTTCCAGAACTCTGCTGAATAGAAGTGGTCAGAGTGGGCATCTTTATCTTCTTCCTGATCTCGGAGGAAAAGACTTCCGGTATGTTGTATTTCCATTTTTATTTGTCTCAAGGTATTTTTTAAAGATATTTTTTTGATTTCCCTTTTAATTTCTTCTTTGACCTGCTGGTGGTTTAGGAATGTTTTTATTGTTACACATTTGTGAACTTTGTTATTTTCCTCCTGTTTCTGATTTCTACTTTACTCCGTTGTGGTGGTGAAAGGTACTTGATATGATTTCAGTCTTCCTAAATTTGTTACGGTTTGTTTTTGTGGCGTCACCTGTGATGTATCCTGGGAAGATGTTCCTTGTGCACTCGAAAAGGACGGGTATTGTGTTGGCGTTGGTTGGAATGTTCTGTCTCTATCTTTTAGGCCCACTGGTTCTCTAGTGCTGTTCACGTCCCATGTCTCCTTATCGATACTGTGCCTGGATGATATGTTGGAAGTGTGGCATTGAAATCTTCTCCTATTATTGCTTTGCTATCTATGTCTCCCTTCTGTTAATAATTGCTTTGCATCTTTAGATACTCTGACACAGTATTCTTTCATTGAAATATATACATAAGCTTCCACCATGTGCCAAATACTATTTTAGCTTCTTGGGATGCACTGAGAAACAAAACAGAGAAGTGCAAATCCATTCTCAAGTGGAGTTTATATTCTGGCGGGAACTGGGTTTGGCATGGAATTGGGGAAAGAGAGAGACAATAAGCAGCAGATAAAATTACCAAGTACGTTACGTAGCAAATGAAAGTGGAGTGAGACGGTGGCCACGCCGGCATCAGGTGGATGAGCATTCCAGACAGGGGGCAGCAGCCCGAAGCACGCCGGGCGTGTTTGAGCAACAGCAAGCAGGCCAGCGTGGCGGGGTGTGTGGGTGAGGAGAGAGAGAAGTAGGAGATGCGTCAGAGACAGAAGGTGTCGGGAGGGGGACCATGGTGGATGGCTCATGGTCGTAAACCTTCCACTTCAAGGTTGTAAACCTTCCGCTTGCGTTCTCATTGAGAAGGGGAACCATGAGCTACTTTCAAGCTGAGAAGGACGTGATCTGATGATCTGATGCCTGTTTCCCCAGCCGGGTCGAAGGACATGATCTAATTTACATTTCCCCAGCCACGTTGAATCTACCGATGAGCCCATCAAAGGCTTTCTTCATTTCTGTTCCAGCATTTTCGATCTTTAGCATTTCCTTTTGACTTTTCCTTGGAATTTCCGTCTCTCTGCTTACAGGAGTCATTTCTTTTTGTATGTTGTCCTTTTTTTTTTTTTTTAATTGGGGCCCTTGGCATATTAATCACGGGGATTTTAAATTCCCAGTCTTATCATTCCAACAGCTCTGCCGTACGTTCGTCTGGTTCTGATACTTACTCTGACTCTCCAGGCCGTCTTGTTTTGTTTTGCTTTGTTTTGTTTTTTTGTTTTGTTCTTTGTTTTTGTTTTTTGCTTTGTTTTGCCTTTTAGCATACCCCATAGTGTTGTTTTGAAAGCCAGATACGATTGGGCGAGGGGTTAGGCTGTATCTATTGTTTGGTGTAGCTGTAGTGTCACAGGTTAACATTGGCCCCAGTGTCTTTGGCTTTGTCTTCCGTTGTCTTTGGCTAACCTAGAGAAACCTTAAAGGGAGCCAGGGTCTAGGAGTGCTTTTAGCTGTAATCCTCTGTTATGGGAAAGAAGGCTTGTTGATGGGGCAGAAAGATGGGGTGAAGCCAGGCAGCTCTGGTCCCAGGATCCTCGGGCCTGGGCTTTGTCCCTTCTTCTGGACAGTTCTGCCTTTCAGATATTTCTAGAATTCAGCCACCTCCTACTGTCTGTCCCCTTGCTGTCACAGAGCACCTGCCCACCCTCATTTACCTACGTTACTGCCTCCCTTGTAAACAGTGTTCTTGTACTCTGAGCCTTCCTGCCTTGTAATCAGTCCCCCAGAAGGTGCTGTGCACGAGGCCCACCCCGGCTGCCGCATCTCTCTTCTGTTTCCTCTTCCCTCTGGCTTCTTCAGACAGCCCAGGGCTTGCCCTCTGTGCCCTAAACGAGACCTCTTCCTCAGAGCCTTGTCACTTGCCAGCCTTCTTCCTGGAATGTTGTTCACCTGTATATATTCCTGGCCAATTTTCTCACTTCATTCTCTGCTCAAATATGACCTTGCCGATGAGAACTTCCTTGGCCATGCTTTTAAAAATCAATCTGTGATCTCTTTTTTTCTTCCTACTGGGCTTTACTTTTCTTCTTGGCATTTAGCACTACTTGGTGTAGCGTGTGTGTGTCTGTGTGTTCTCTTTTCTTACTAGAATGTACCTTTGACGAAAGCTCTCAGGGACCCCATAGCCTGTTGGTAAATGTTTGTTGAATGACTGAATGAATAACTCCACATACTTCCTCTCAGAGGCTTTGGTCGTTGGCCGCTGCTAGTCTATACTCTGAAGTTGTAAAACAGTCTGAGTTCCTTCCAGAGACTCAGACAAAGGTTGTGTGTAGATAGCTTACTTGGAATGTGGTCTTGGGAGCAAGAGTGAGGGCTGGGGGAACCACACCGTGAAGGAGGGAAGGCCATTAAAAAGATGATTTAAGCACTGCTCTCGGCATCTAATGGGGCGGTCCTCCAGAACCTTCCTAGGAAGGCCCCTCTCCAGCTGGCTTAGAGTGGTCCCCTGGGCTCTTGACTCCCCTGAACTTTTGGGAGGCTTACCTGTGGGTCTAAGTCAGGGATCCAAGTCAGAGCTGAGTGAGAAACCAAGGGTTTCACTGGATGACATCGGGAAAGCCCTCAGGTAGGAGGCCTGAAGCGCGTGGCACAGACGAAGGTGACGTGCTGTCAAGTTCCGCGGGCACAGCCTTGGCCGAAACCCAGGACCAGCTGCTGGAGCACCGGACGCAGTAAGAGCGAGGCCAGGAGGGTCTGAGGTGATACACAAGAGGCAGCCACCATGTCTGCAGAGACTTGGAACGAGTGAAACAACTGGGCTCTGCTCCTTCGCTCGCGTTCTAGATCTCCTCGACTCCTCACCAGCGTTTTGGCTGCTCTCAGTTGGTCGTCTGTTGGGTGGACCCAGAACTTCATCTCCGGGGGTGTGAGGCCTCGGCTGCCTTGGCCTTGACGGGCTTGTCAGGCTCTGATAACCAAAGAGTCCATGTGGCATTAGTGCCGGACTGGGGGTCCTAGAACACCATCTCGGTCGCCTGCTAGCCCATCTCAAAATCAGTAGCACCTCTTTTAGGTTTTGTTTCAGGAGCAACCTACCTCAGCATTCCCTTCAACTTCTACAGCATCACAGACCACTGTAGATCATCAGGGACGTGCAACGACTAGCTTTCATTCCTTGCTCTAACGTCTTTGGATCATCCGGGGTCCTTGGGATGGTTCTGCTCCGTGTGTCTCGCTCTGGGACCTGCGTTGAAAGGCCAGCAGGACGGGGGGTACCTTTGCTCTCCCACGAGGGTGGCTGAGGCACAGCGGGGATTGTCTCTACCTCCTGAGGGCCTCCTGTCCACCAGCTGCCCCTTGGCCAAGTCCAGTCCTGTGCCCAGGTTGAAAGGACGAGCGCGGGGATGTAGAGGCTGCCTTGTGCTGAGGACCTGCCATGGATGTGGGCGGTCAGTACAGCCCAAGGGGACTGAAGACCCGAGGTGGCGGAGAGTTCAGTCCCCCACAGGGAGTGAAACAGAAAAGGGAGAAAGCCAGGGGCAGATTCTCTTCCTGAGTTGGCCACCGCGATGGGGCTCTTAGCGTGAAATTCTACAGGGCCTCCTGGGAGGCGGATGGAGGGTGCCTGGGAACTCTCTGTTCAGGGGAAAGAAAGGGAAAGGGTCTCTCTGGGTTGCAAATGTGTGAGTGGTGAACAGGCCCCTGGGGGTACTTCACGCCATGGCATGGGCAGGAAGTCAGAGGCCGGCGTGATCGCCCCACAGCAACACGCTGTCAGCCTCCACCTCTGGAAAGTGCAAGACTGTGTACACTGAGGCAAGTAGGATGATCTGAAATGCACAAGGGGTTCCTGGTACAGCCACTGTCGTACCTCCCACACTGCCACCTCTTTTAATGCTGGTGTGCATCTTTCCTGATGCCCAGCTCCACAAACCTGGGAACACTTAATTTGGGTGTCATTTTGGTAGAATCTTGTTCTTTTTTGGTTGGTTGGTTGGTTGTTTTTTGAAGATTTTATGTATTTATTTGACAGAGAGAGACACAGCAAGAGAGGGAACACAAGCAGGGAGAGTGGGAGAGGGAGAAGCAGGCTTCCCGCTGAGCAGGGAGCCCAATAGGGGGCTCGATCCCAGGACCCTGGGATCATGACCTGACCCGAAGGCAGATGCTTAACTGACTGAGCCACCCAAGCACCCCTCTTGTTCCTTTTTTAAAAAGAGATTTTATTGGGGGCGCCTGAGTGGCTCAGTGGGTTAAAGCCTCTGCCTTCGGCTCAGGTCATGATCTCAGGGTCCTGGGATCGAGCCCCGCATCGGGCTCTCTGCTCAGCGGGGAGCCTGCTTCCCCCTCTCTTCCTGTCTGCCACTCTGCCTTCTTGTGATCTCTCTCTCTTTCAAATAAATAACTAAATAAATAAATAAAATCTTAAAAAAAAGATTTTATTTATTAATTTATTTGAGAGACGTGGAAGGGGGGCAGAGGGAGAAGGAGAAGCAGACTCCTCATTGAGCAGGGAGCCCAATATGGGACTGGATCCCAGGACCCTGGGATCTTGACCAGACCCGCAGGCAGGCACTTAACCAACTGAGCCACCCAGGCATCCCTAGAATCTTGCTCTTAATGATGCCTTCGTCTTTTAAATGTTGTTTGCCTAAGGCTTTGGGTATTACCACATAGATATGTGCGTTGTAAAAAGGGACGCATTGCAATGTTGGTTTCTGATCAAGATGGAAGAGCAAGGATCAGAGTTACATTCCTGCCTAAAACAGCAAAACACACAGTTGGAATATGTCAGACAGTATAGGAAGAACAGGACATCCAACAATGAAGGAGAGAGGAAAGGAGCATTATTACTGCTCCAGCTCACTTCCTGGATCCTTGACAGGACATAGCACAGGCAAGGGAAACAGAGGTAGAGCCTGGTGGTCTCCCTGATTAGAGGAGACTGAGCTGGATGTCAGAGAAGGCCAAAGCAGGTAGAGTTTGCAGGGTGGGGTACCTGGGAGGGGAGCGTGCCACCAAAAGAGATGCTTTGAGGAGTGGTGGAGGTTCCCGCTTGAGTCTTCATTTCATTGTTAGTCATTCCTGCTGGGGAAAGAACCGTGTGAAAGGTGCAGAGGGGAAAAAATCTGGTGCTTGCACGGGGCAGGGTCTCTCTTTCCTGCTGCCACTAGCTGAGGTTAAAAATCTCATAATTTGTGGGGCTCTGAGGGTGAGTATTTAGAAGCGTTTTGTCTTAGTAGGGGGCCAAGAGTCGTTTTAGCCCGATCAGTGTTGTCTTTGATCCTGTCCCAACAAATCTCAGAAGCCAGACCTAAAAGGATCAAATTGTTTCCAAGTATCTTAACTTTATCCCAGAGCAAAGATCAAGGCTATTTAGGGGAAAACATGTTTTCCAACACCTAAAAACATGAAATTCACAAGTTAGAGTGTCTGATAAAAAACAGCAGGCAAGCAAAGAGCCAAGAACATACAACCCATGATGAAGAGAACAGTCAGTCAAAACTAATTCAGACGTGACCCAGATCCAAGTCCTAATAGACCGGCATCCCAGTCCTGTGTTCCCTGTGTCCCAAAGCTAAGCTGAAGGCATAGAAGATATTTAAGAAGACCCAAATTGAACTTCCTGCTGAAAACTAGAATTTGTGAGATGAAAAACAGACCGGATTAGATTAACAGAAGAAACATATCGCGGAAGAAAAGATCAGTACACTGGAACTAATAGCAATAGGGATCCCATTGAAAATGAAATGGGAGAGAAGAGAGAATGGGAAACAAGCGAGCGTGACGCAGCTTCAGACATTCAGCTCTGGCAGCAAGCACGGCTTCCCAACCGCCCACCTGGCACAGTGTCAGGGGCTCCTCCCAGGGAAGCTCCTGCAGAACGTGGCCTTCTCTCATTCCTGGCTCCTGCGGGGCTCTGTGCTCAGCACCGCTCTGTGGCCAGCAGCTTCTCCCCACACCCCTGCAGCTGTTTGATACCGAAGGACCTCTAGCGCGATGTGGTCCCATTGAATGGCTTTCCCTGGAAGGGAGGTTTCTGTTAGCTTCTCCTGGCATGTCCCATAGTGACCAGTCTGTCACTGAGAAGTGACAACCATGCCCTCTCCACCAGGGTCTGGAGTTCAGCCCTAGGGGTGGTGGTTGCTCCTAAAATCTGCTATTCTTACTTTAGTTAGACTTCTTTTACTTTTTTTTTTTTTAAGAGAGAGGGTACATAAGCAGGGAGGACTCCATGCTTAGTGTGGAGCCTGATGCAGGGCTGGATTTTATGACCCTGATTTCATGACCTGAGCCAAAATCAACAGTTGGTCGCTTAACCCCCGAGCCACCCAGGGACCCTATAGTAGACTTCTCTTTAATTCTTATTAGCCAGTACCTCATTAGTTCAGTCCTTTATTTGAACGATTCTTCTGTGCACATTGCTCTGACTTCTCACTATAGCTTGACTAATACGTTTTCTAATCATTCGGTGAAATCTGCGTTGCCCTGGTCCCTGAAGCCAAGTAAAGACATTCTAAGAAAGTAAAACTACAAAACAATATCCCTCATGAACATAGATGCAAAAATTCCAAATAAAATTTTAAGAGATCATATACAATGTATAGAAAGGGTGACACATAATGACTAGGGGGTTTATCTTAAGATTTTTGGTTGACCATTCAAAAATCAGTCAATCAATGAAAAAGCAATGAATGAAATTTACTCTATTCTCAAGCAAAGAGTGAAAGATCATGGGATAATTTCAGTAAATGCAGAAAAGGAAACTGATTTGATCTATTACTTACTCCTGAAAAATACTCTCAGCAAACTAAAAATGGGAGTAAAATTCCCATGCTAAAACCTTAGAGGCATCTATGAAAAATCTGATGAAGGGCATGTACGAAAAATGTATAGCTAACATCATACTTAATTGTGAAAGACTGAATGATTTCTCTCTGAGATCACTAATAAGACAAGGATGTCCAGTCTTACCCGTTCTATTCAACATTATGTACCAGAAACAGTGGCCAATGTACTCAGGCCAGAAAAAGAAAGAAAAGGCCTCTATTTGGGGCAGAAAGAAAGAAAACTGTGTTCAGATGACATGGTAGTCTATGTGGAAAATCTGATGGAATGTATAAAAATGCTACCGGAGCTAATAATTGAGGTTGGCAAGATTGCAGGATATAAGGTAAAGGTCCAGAAATTGAAATTCAGAATACCATTTACAATAGCCTCAAAATGTGAGGTACTCACGAATAAATCTGACATAAAATTTGAAAGATCTGTACCCTAAAAACTATAGTTTTTGCTAAATTAAAGCAAATCCATGTACATGGAGAGGTATACCATGTTCATGGGTTGGAAGACTCAACATGGTTTAGATGTTTAATCTGCCAAACTGTGGAAAGAACCAAGATGCCCTTCAACAGATGAATGGATAAAGAAGATATAGTCCGTATATGTAATGGAATATTAGGCCTCCATCAGAAAGGATGAATACCCAACTTTTGTATCAACATAGACGGGACTGGAAGAGATTATGCGGAGTGAAATAAGCAGAGAGAGTCAGTTGTCTTAGGGTCTCACGTGTGGAGCATAAGGAAAAACATGGAGGGCATTGTGAGAAAGAAGGGGAACTGGAGGGAAATCAAAGGGAGAGATGAACCATGAGAGACTGTGGACTCTGAGCAACAAACTGAGGGTTTTGGAGGGGTGGGTTGGGGGTGGGTGAGCCTGGTGCTGGGTATTGAGGAGGGCACGTATTGTGTGGAGCGCTGGGTGTGGTGCATGAACAATTAATCTTGTAACACTGAAAAAATAAAATAAACATATTTGGGGGAAAAATAAAAAAATAAAAAGGAGGTGGTACATTAAGAAGTCTTTACAAAGACATGTTTAGGAGGCAGAGAAATTTCTTTTTTCTCTCTCTTTTTTTAAAGATTTTATTTATGTGATAGAGAGCACGAGTGGGGGGCACAGAGGAGATGGATAAACAGGCTCCCCACTGAGCAGAGAGCCTGACATGGGACTCGATCCCTGGACCCTGAGACCATGACCTGAGCCAGAGGCAGATGGTGAACAAGTGAGCCACTCAGCTGCCCCAGAGGCAGAGAAATTTCTGCAGATAGAATGTAGATCTGGGCATCTGTGTGTGGGGAGACAGGTGGAGGTCAGAGACAGCGTTGCCCTCCCGTTAGGATATCTCCTTTCACGGCTAACAGCAGTGTGGCTGGTCCTTACCTACAGTCATCATCTCGTCTAGCCTTTTCTTTCCTATCTCCTTCATTGTACTCATGAAAGAAAAAAGATGTTTCTGGCTAGGCTTATAATGGATGAAATATGTGGATAGTCGTTGTCTTGATGGAGACAGATGCATGACTTCCGTCCTTGTTCTGGAAAATCCGCTGTGTGCACACTTCAGTTGTCTTGTACACTTGTCTTTGTACAGTTGTCAAAACGCTTTCGAGACTGACGCCAGAAGGAGAAAGCGTGAGTGGGTCCTAAATAGAGGCCTAAGACGAACTTACTTTCTTTTAATTCCTCCATCCATCTTTCTCTCCTTCAGTCGCACCCTCCTCCTCTTTCTTCATTTCTTTCATCTCTTTTCTTTGGGTTCTTTCTTCTTTTGGGTCGGCTTCAGCATCTTCTCCTAACTAAACCCTGAGAAATCAGTGACAGATTGGGGATTGAGGCAGTGCAAAGTTGGATAACTGTCTCTGCTTTTTAATCACTCTGTATAAAAATATATCTTATTCACGGATGGAATCTTCACAGCAGAGCAAATTCAGTAATGCAGATGCTAAACTAAAGATAAGCGCTCAGTGCGGAAGGAAGATGGGCTTTCTGCATAAAAAAGACAAAGAACGGTTATAACGAGTATAGGGATGAGGTTTCAAGGTCCAGATGTTGACCTCACACACCGGGGTTTTAAAGGAAAACGAACCCCAACCCAAACCTTTCCTAAGTCTCTTCTTGTGCTTAGGTGAATCGGAGAAAGGGACCTGACTAACAACTAACCGGAAAGAGAATCCTGAATGTCTAGCCCGAACCCACCCTAGGAGATCTGAACTTGAACTTAAAATTCCATTACAGTATTAATATTGAGTGTCTTTGGAGTGCTGTTGCGCCCAGAGCTTCCTAATCATCCGAGCTATGCCCTTTCCTCACTTTTTAAAATTCCACGTGTTCACTGTCACATTCCAAGAATCTTGCTGAGGAACCGATGTTCCCTTGCACCAACAGTACTCCCATTCAGCAGAGAGGGAGAGAGAGAATCTTAGCCTCTTGAGCTATTTCTCAGTAGGAGGATGGGCCCCACTCCCATAGTCTCAGAAGATGTATTTTTGTGTCTGTGCCACAGCTGTGCGATGGTTTCCAGTGAGAATTTAGCAACACGCCGACTCACCAAAGGGATTTCACAGTCGATACCAACTTGTAAAGACGAGGCACCCGGGTAAAAATTAAATAGTGTGCGGATGTTTGGCATTCCCAGGCTCCTGCCACAGGGCCCTGCACTTTAGCCTGTGTGAAGGGCAGAGAACCTTGAAAGTTCTGGAGGCCCCGAGCAGTTCCTTGAAGATGAAAGACTCCGTGGCTGACATTGTTCATGACAAAATATGAAAGGTCATCTATCTCTCTTAAGGCTCATTTGGCGCACTTTTAATGAGTGATGGATGGGCTGCAGAGGGATCATTGCAAGGGGGCTGTGCCCTGGAGGGTTGGATGAACGCCATGGCGCCGAAATGTATCCACACAGCTTCCCGGTCTTCCCTCATCAAGGGTTTTCCCGCTGATGGTCTTCAGACCCTCTCATTTCGTTTTTTTCTTGGCACAGGAAATTCTATTTCTCTCCAGACCCTCTGCTAAGTCTTCTATTTGCTCACTCTTTTTTTTTTTGGTTGGTTGAGGTAATGGGTTACTAACTAGAATTACGTGAATCCAAGTGACCGTGGACTTGACCGAGGTTTCGTTCCCATCCCTTTAGGTGTGACCTCTTTTCTTATAATAACCTTTTACGTGGTGTAGCTCACCCCTCTCCCCCACATTTCCTCCCCACTTTCCCTTCACTCCTGCCTCCCCCTCTTTGAGGCCCTCACTCTGTCCTCCTTAAGGCCACCTCATTCAGCCACACCACCTTCTTTCTTCTGCATTTCCGAACAATCTTGGTCTACTTTCCTCTTCTGGCTTACTCTCTGTGTACTTTCAGAGGAACAGAGATGGGCAGGAGAGAGTCTCACCTGGGACCATCAAGAACTCTGCAAGGTCAAGACCTCGTGGATGGAGGAGAATCCAGAAGGGGAGAAGGTTACTTGGAAGTGGCCCCACTTGGGCTGACCACCCCGGATGTCAGCGGGGACAGCCCACGTGGGTGAGTTGGGAGAAAGGGAAAGTCGGCCAGGGGCCTCAGAGGGGTTCAAACCGTTGAGACTGAAAGACAGGAACTGGGCATGGGTGGTGCATTTGAAATTGGTGACATTTAAGAAAGAACCTGGTTCGTATCAAGCTGCCCGCGAGGTTAGGCTTGAGAGCCAACACAGTCTCCTGGATAAAAGGCAGGCAGGGGGTTCTGGCTTGTGGTCACTTGGGTTCCTCACGAGGGTTACGTAATTCAGGCTTTCAGCTAATTGCTGAATTTGAATGACTCACCTGCTCACGTGGGCAGGATCTACAAGGTCTTATTAGGGGTCTAGTAAAGCAAGTAGGGCCAAGCCTCAGAGTCTCTGGTTCCCCACCCCCCCTGGCAATGGCTCGAGCTGTCACAGATGTGGCCGGATGCCAGTAGGGTGAGACCAAAGTAAACAGAGCTCACATGTTGGCATCTGGCAGCCTTTACCACCTAGGAATGAAATGCAGAGGCTGTGAAACCAGCCGAAGGAAGTCACACTTAGCCGGAGAAAGGAATCATGGAAATCGTGAGAGTCGATGTTTCCAGAAGTGATTTCGAACTCCCCCCACCCTTTTTTTTTTCCTTTGACTATATGTATTCCTTTGTTCTTTATAAGGGAAGGAGCCGACCGAGTGCACACACAGCATTGCTGGGGCTGCGTGCACACACGAGTGCACGTTGTTGCGAGCAACCTCATTTCTGCGTGGGCGGGCTCGGCGTCACCCGCGCGGGGCCGTGCCCATCACGGCCTCAGAGCAGCTGCTTGGCAGACCTGTTCTCACCGGGTCCTGCCGGTGATGCATTGCCGTGAACCTCCTTCCAGAACTATTTGACCCTGCCTCCCTGTGTCCCCCTGCCAGGGTCCCTACCCCTGCCACGTCGCCAGCCCACGTTTACCTTCTGGCAGCTCGGCGTCTAGATCCTCGACTTGCAAAAGTCAAAAATGAGAACATGACAGAGTAGGGCACAGCTGAGGCGAAGACCGCCCCCCAAACCAAACACAACTGCGATACGGGGATGGGTTTGTTTGTTTTTTTTTCCCGTTGCTCCGTTTACAACTGTGTTTTTCACACTGTCTTCGTGGTCGTTGTCCTATCCTTGTTCTTTCTCTTCTTCTTCTTCCTCTTCCTCTTCCTCTCTCTCTCTCTCTCTCTCTCTCTCACACACACACACACACACACACACACACACACACACACACACACCCCTTCCCAGTAGGGATTGGTACCGACACAGGAAACTTGACCTTTTGCAGGTCCTCTGTGTGCCTAACAGGAGTTGTGATGTCTTACAACTGGTTCACCTGTGGGTTAAAAAAAAAAAAAAGGTGCGCCCCTACAGTGGACTGGGGTTGTAGACAGCCCACGTTTGGGGCAGACAGGCTTTCCAGGGCCTCTGACAGACCGGCACAAAGCCTCACTTGTCCAGGACTATGGTTAGCCCAGCACACCTACCTGCTGCAGAGGATGATGGTGCTTTTGAACTCTGTGGGCCCCATCGCCCTGGTGCATCGGCACTGATGCTCAGAAACCTGCCAGGGTATTTCCTAGCTACGTGCATCGGGAAAGGAAGAGCCCCCACGTCCACCGAAGGGTTCAACTTCCTTCCGCAGGAGACGCATTCTAGGTTGTCATCATAATGGGATATTAACTTGCTTGACGGTGGGTCCCAGGATATTTGTCATTCTCCTTGCCAGAGTAGGCAGCTGTCTTTACCAATAAATCTTGCAAAGTTTGCCACTCCAGAGGAGTCATCTGGTTCAAAGCGGAACCGTTCTTATAACCCTAGGAAAAAAAAAAATTCCGAATTTCTGCTCTCGCTTAAATATCCTCAGAGCAAGGCATGCTGAAATCTGATTTAGGATTCCATGCCTCACATTCTTGCAGTAAAAACGTCCCTCCTAAGAGCTAACTCAAATCTTTTTGCCACAACTTAAGCTGTTTTCTGGGAGTCTCAACGAGAGCCCGGCCAATGGAAGTCATTTCTACAGAGACTCGAGCAGGATGCGGAGTGTCCTTAGAAACTTCTCATCCTGACATCTGTCCCTGTGGACCTCCACCAGCCCCCCCAGTGGGCCCAGTGCATAGCCACTCTGTTTTAGGCTGGGGTGGAGGGGACAGCCTGCCTCCAAGGGCCCTGGGCAGCCACCCCAGAAGAACTGATTAGCTTTTAAGAACAGACCTCCACCAGACAGCCAGGAGTCTAAAGAGTAAATAGAGGTGCTGGCCCTGGAATTTTTTTTTTCTTTTAAGGGCCCCAGAGGGGTTTGTTCCCTGGTGTTTGAATTGCTACAGAAAAGCTCTGTGCAACTGCAAATTAAACCAAGCTGACCCCTTTCACAGCCCGAGTTATTTACAGTTCACGGGGCTTGGGAGGGTTCTAGTTTGCAAGTCCCTGAAAACAGGTCCCCGGGTTGGCCAAGGTAACCCACTGTGGGGCGATTTGCATCACACTACCTTGCTTCCCTTTGGTGTGGGAGAAGGCTCTGAAAGGGGAGCCAAGGATGTGGTCAAGTTGTAAACAGGCCTTTGTTCATGGGCAAAGGAAAGGCGCCGGTGGGAATAGCTAAGAAAGAGCCAGCTACTAGAAAGCAAATAAGCGAGTCTTCTCTATAATTAAATGCATTCCCCAGAATAACAGCCAAGGAGTAGGAAGGAAGCCGAGGAGCACTCCCCTTCCCCCACTGTCGCTGATTCCCCTTGCAGCCCGAACAATCAGACCAGTCAAGAAGACTGGCACTGATTATAGCACCCAGTTTCCCATTTTTGCTCCATACTGGAGGAGTAATTAAGTGAAATAGCTTGCAGGGCCCGAGATCTGGTTTGTGTCAAACTCAAATCAACGGCTAGTTCGGGTTTGTGGATCAATGCGGGGAACACACCCCTGGCCCCCCTTGTTCCGCGTGGAAAGCAAGGTGAGGGGTGAGGGTTTGTGCCTTGGCAAGTGGTCCGTTGGGGAGGTCCCC
>CM053607.1:120479998-120502290 GCA_028646535.1 Procyon lotor | reverse complement strand
AAAATACATACAGAAGCACAAAAGACTGCAAATAACCAAAGGAACCTTGAGCAAAAAGGACTGAGTTGGGGTCTGTGGAATTCAGTTTTTAAGTAGATTACCGTTCCTCCATGACAGGCTTCATTTTAAGCCAGAAAAAGACAGGCCTAAGGGTATGGACGTGAAAACTATTCCTGGAATTTAGCTTCCCTGTGTGACGCCCAGCCCCTGAGTTGTTCAAATGCACCAATGAAATGCATAGATTTAGGTAATTGCCATATGAAGAATAAGGAACTCGCCTATATGTGTAGTAACGTGTGTAGTGATGTATGTGCTTGCATACTCGGGCATAAAAATGCTGCAAAGGGGAGAGGCGGGGCTTCTCGCCTTAGTACTACACTGCGTCGTGTGTGCTGGTGGGAGCCCCAGCTAGCTGGAAATAAACCCTCTTGCTCTTGCATCCAGCCTGCCTCTTGTGGGTCCTTTCAGGAGGGTCTCGATCCAGACATAACAGGGTCAACACATTACCAGATTGGAAAATATAATACAAAGCTGTAGTAATCACAGCAGCACGGTACTAGTGTGAAAACAGACGTGTAAGCCAAAAGAACCACATCACGAGGCCAGAAATAAGCTGACACATTTAAGGAAAATTAGTTTATGACAAAAAAATCCAGAAAGATACAATGAGGAAAGCACTAGCTCTTCAGTAAGTGGTACTTGGAAAATTAGACAGCCACATTAAAAAAACAAACAAACACTCTTACACCATACACAAAAATCAACTCACAATGGATTAAAGACTCAAACATACAACTTGAACCCATCAAAATTCCTACAAGAAAACAGAGACTAAGCTCCTCAGTATCTGTCTTGGCCATCAGTTTTTTCATTTGCCAGGAAAAGCCAAAATCAACAAGTGGAAGTGCATCAAACTATCGATCTTCTGCACAGCAAAGGAGACCATCAACAAAAAGAAAAGGTGGACTATCAAATGGGAGAAGGTATTTTCCAATCACGTATCTGATCAGGTACTGCTACCTAAAACATACCAAAGAAGTCCTGCAAGTTAAGGGTGGAAGTGGAGGAAAGCCCCGACAACTACAAACTATGCGTCTATATAGATCCATGTATCAATGGTTTCCCAAGAGATACAGATAGCGAAGAGGTAGGTGGAAAAGCACTGAACATCATGGAAATGCAAATCCAAACCACAAAGAGCTCTCATCCCACACCTGCTGGAATGGCTAGTACCAAAGAGCTAAGAAACAAGTAGTGGTGAGGCTGTGGAGGAAAAGGAATCCTGGAGCGGGGGAGGGGAGCCACGGTGGTCAGCTGGTATGGCCCCTCTGGGAAACAGTAAGGGGGCTCCTCAAAAAAATTACAAGTAGAACTACCATATGATCTGGCAATTCCATTCCTGGATGTTTATCCAAGCAAATGAACCAAGAAACAAAAACACTATTTTGAAAAGCTATCTGCTTTCATGTTTACTACAATTTTATTTCTTATAGTGGACACAAGGAAACAATTCAAGTACTCATCAATGGATGAAGAAGTTGTGTTATTTATATTAATGTTCCATATATATTTCTTTATATGTTCTTATATATTCTTATATAAATATATGTATAGATGGAGTATTACCCAGCCATGATAAAGGAGAAAATTCTGCCGCTTTCAACAGTATCAATAGATCTTGAGGAGATTATGGTAAGCGAACTGTGTCCAACTGTGAAAAATAAATACCACATATTCTCTCTTCTATGTGTTATCTAAAAACAAAGAACTCATAGAATCAGAGTAGAAACTTGACTGCCAGGGGCTAAGAGATAGAGGAATGCAGAGATGTTGGTCAAAAGGTATGAACCTTCAGTTACAATGTAACTAAGGTCCAGTGATTCATGTATCATATGGTGACTACAGTTAACTGTATTAGATTTTAAATACTCTACTATATTTGTAAATATATAATACTCTATTTTATTGGTCTAAACCTGATACTGTATTATGTATTTTATTACAGTATTACATATTTAAAGTTGCTAAGTGTGATTTTTTTCAGGGTTTCATCAGAAGCAAAAAAAGAAAAAGAGTCTAACTGCACAGTCACTGAGGTGATCATTTCATAATGGAATCCTCACATTTCCAATGTATACCCTAACAATCTATGTCAATTTTAAGTTTTAAGAATATCAGAAAGAAGCTGAGAAATGGAAAATTTAAGACGTCTTTTGCCTCTAAGAATAGAGGGAGGACAGGTTATAACGGGAGGCACACAAGAAACCTAACAATGGGAAATAACAATGTTCTTTTTCTACAGGAGAATGGTGGATATCATTATTCTTTCTATTTTCATGTGATAAATATTTTTGATGATCGTTCACTGCTTTACAACAATCTTTTCAACAGCAGAAGATGTATTATTTTTACCTCAAGTAACATAAAAATACAAGGTGTTCCAAACCCAAGCTTTGCTACCAGTCCCAAATTTGACATTCTTCCTCCAAGACCTTAAGATCCACTCACACCTTCATTATTACTCTACCTTTATTATTTTGGTTGAGAAACCGTGCTCACTTCTCCCACTGTGTGTATACTTTAAGTTTCATCTCTGAAAATAAACTGATTTTTATTTGTTAAGTAAATAACATCTGTTGAAAAATTAAATTCAAATTTGCATATTTGGCATGTTCGTTCGTTTTTAAACCCTGATTTTGAGTTCACTCTCAGTAGTAAGTAAATCACATAATATGAAATTTTCTTTTGATTTTTTAAGACATGCAGAAGCTGATTTCCTTTCGCTGATTGGAACACTCAAAACTGTTCCCTAAATGATCACTTCAACAGATGCAGAAAATGCATTTGACAAATTTAAATATCCACTGATGATAAATTCTCCATGTAGGGCCAGAGAGAACACACTTCAAAATAATAAAGGCCATACACAAAAAGCCCACAGCTAACCTCATACTCAATGAAGTGAGAACTTTTCATACAGTATCAGAAAAAAAGACAACATGCACTCAGCACTTCTATTCAACATAGTAGCCACAGCAATTAAACAAGAAAAAGAAAGTCATCCAAAGAGTAACAAAATAAAATTTTCACCGTTTCTGAAGGTCTTAATACTAAACAGAGTAAACCCTACAGACTCCACCAAAAAATTACCAAAATTGATAAATGAATTTAGTCAAGTCATGGAATACAAGATACATGGAAATCTGTTCTGTTTCTATACACTAATTATGAAGTACCTGAAAAATTAAGAAAATACTCCCATTTACAATGGCATCAATAATAGTGAAATACCAGGCACCTGGGTGGCTCAGTGGGTTAAAGCCTCTGCCTTCGGCTCAGGTCATGGTCTCAGGATCCTCGGATCAAGCCCTGCATCAGGCTCTCTGCTCAGCAGGGAGCCGGTTTCCCCCTCTGTCTCTGCCTCACTCTCTGCCTCCTTGTGATCTGTCAAGTAAGTAAAATCTTTAAAAAAACAAAACAAAACAAAAAAACAAGTTAAAAAAAATAGTCAAATACCTAGGAAGAAATTTAACCAAGGAGTGGAAAGACCATTACTCTGAAGACCATAAAACAGTGAGAAAATTGTTCCCGTAAAGCATCCAGGTGAGTCACCTCTATTTTCAGTTTTGAGACATACACAATATGTTACAGAAATTTTAAATAAAGGGGCACCTGGGTAGGTTAGTTGGTTAAGCACCTGCCTTCGGCTCAGGACATGACCCCAGGGTCCTGGGATCGAGCCCCTCATGGGGCTCCCTGCTCAGCAGGGAGGCTGTTTCTCCCCCAATTGTGTGCTCTCTCTCTCTCAAGTAAAATCTTTTAAAAAATGAAATAAAATAAGTGACTCTAAACCAGTCTCAGATAACTTCTCCTGTGAAGAGCCAGACGGTAAGTATTTTGGATGCTGCAGGTCACAAGGAATCTACAGCAGGTGTTCAACTTTGAGTTTGCAGGGCCCAATCACCAGACTTACCAGTAAACAAAAGGACATGTGCTTATGTTCCAATAAAACTTTTTTTTGCAAAAACAGAACACAGCCAGACCCAGCCAGGCCACGGGTCATCCTCTGCTAACCTCTGCTCCCAATGTTTTATTTTCACCAGCCTTTTCCTGTGCACATGACAACCTATATGCATCTGTCTGTATACTTTTCCCACAGTGTGACTCAATACGAACTTCTTCTCCTTTGGGCATTTTCTTTGTAGATGCTAGCACAAATCAGTGTCTACTTTTACAGACATCTAGCGCACGTAATGGTGACATACCCCTGAATATGAATGGGTAGTAACGATCATGAACAAGACCATGGGAGTTTGGCTTCGAAAAATTTAACTTAAGGGGATGAGAAGTCTATAAATTTTCCAAAACTAAAGTCTTTCCCTCACCCCTCTCTTCCCTAAAGCCCACCCTGCTCCTGTAGAGCTACATCTCGCAATCTGGCTCATTCTCCCTCCGTTTTCCGATGACGCTTTCCAGAATGTGAACATCCATACGCAGACCAAGGAAGCCTAGTTAAGCAGATTGTAGTTTATTTATTATTGTACTTAATAAAGTACTGAAATACTAAAGATTGTTTTTAAGATGACTGATTCTGGCAAAGATTTCTTTTAATTACATATTTACATTATAAAAAAAAAGAACTTGTGGTTTCTCAATTTCGTACCTCCTGCAAATCCTTTGTTAGCTCTTTTCGTCTCGGTTGAAGCCCAATTACAAAACCTCTCTCCTAAAATTAAGTCTGAAAAGTGCTACCATTTATTTTTATTGGATTGGACTCTTCCCCATGACTTTTCAGTCAAGTGAATCCATGATTCCGACCCAGTACTAGAAGGAGAGAAGGCCAGCGTTGGGGCTGGCTCACCAATTCCCCACATTTCATTTAATGCTCTGCTCTCACCCCAGCCTGAACATCTCAGTGATTTTCAACACTGGGCTCCGAGTGTTCATTTTCTTCTTACCAGGCTTTCCAAGTCATGGAGCCAGTCCTCTGGGTCAGGGGAGAGCTCAGTAACGGGAGATAAGTTTCCCCCAATAATGCAGATTCTGAACGTTCGGATTCGGTCATCTCAAGACTCCTTCCCTCCACCCCAGACCAAGTTCCCTGCTCTCACCGACCCTTCAGGAGGTGACCTGGGGAAGGAGGAGCCGGAACCGATGCAAAATTCTCATTCTGTTTCTGACGAATAGTCAATCGAGTTACTTGGTTTTCAGCTAAAAATGTCAGAAAGAGCCCTAAAAAAATTAAATGGGCTTTTCTTCTGGTACTCCGAGAGGCTTTCCTAAGAAGGTGAATGTTGGACAGGTGGACATTAGCAATGCAAACCCTGATAGGATAAGGAGGTTGTCCCTCCATTGGATGAGGTTTCCGGAGCAGGAATGATGACGAGGGGACTAGCACCTGGATAGGGCAGTTTGCCATCCTCATAAATGAGTATTTCTAGGTGCAAAGTATCTACCACTCAAATACTCCATCCGTTCCAACGCACCGAGGTAGGAATCCTAAGATCAGGAGCACGGTGACATCCTACACATTTGGCACTATGGACGAGCTGATCGGAAAGCGCCTCACAGAGGATCTTACCTAAGAGCAGCCGAGCAGGAACGGGGGGAGAACACGGTACCAACCCCAACCCGTTGGCAACTGAAACCCCTTCTCCCAATCCCTTCTGCTCTACTGCACCTGCCCCTTTCCGTGTATGTCATACCGGGTCAGCTCCGGCCAGGCAAGAACCTTTACTCGCAGACATTTCCCGTGCTCCTAGAACCATCCTTGCCCCGTAGTCGTTGCTCAATAAAATACTGTAGAAATGACCACACCGCTGGGAGGGCTTTCCCTTGTGCCTGGCCTGAGCCACCGCAAACCTCCTCCTGGAGAGACCAAGCAGCTACAAATCAAAAGCTGAGACAGGAAAACGGGCGGGGGCAAAAAGAGTAGGGACTGTTAATCCTACCATTAAAAAATAAAAAAAGAAGAAGAAAAAGAAAAGAAAGAAAATCACAAAGACAGACTTTAAGCTAGTTTTGAAAATGGGGAGGCCGCCAGCAATTCCAGGGGGCCCTCTCTGGGAGTCCCCATTTGGGCTCCCCGAGTGCTTTTAAAATGTAGGAACCTGCAGCGTGTCATCTACGTAGCCTGTCGTCTACGAGCACTGAACTGGTGGAGGCCAACACAGGAGTTAAATTAGAACAGTCTCCTAAAAGCCCAGTACTTATAAGCTAACAGGTTAGTGAAAGGTGCTTAATCCCTGCTGGATGCCTCAGGTTTCTGTCTGGCTTTGTTGGGTTATTCGTGACCACTCCTCACTTCAGGGGCCCAAGGACCTCTTCAGGATTCCTCGTCATCCTCTCCGGGGCCGGGGGCTCTTACGAGTCCTCTGCCAGAGCCCTTTTCGGTCTTTCTCCTCCCTTCACCCCCCTCCGCCTCCCCAACCCTCCACTTCTCCCTGCCTGGTCCGAATTTAGTTACAAAGCACACTTTCTCTACCCATTATACCTTCTGCCCGGAACCTTCTATGCTTCAGCTTTCCCACCCCAGCCCCCTGCTGGGTTGTTGAGTCTCGCTTTGGGTGTTGGTTTCTACACCACAGAAGAGCACAGAGCACAACACACAAGGGAATCTGGACCTTCCATCAGTCTCTTATCTTCAGGGTCTCTGTAGGTCAAAGCTCCCCCGCCCCCCACAGGGCCATGAAGGTCACTATGTCAAGCCAAGTTGGCATGAGGTCATGGGGTGGACGAGCTTTGTGGCTCCCAAGGACTAGACAGCAGGGACCTGCTGTGGGCTTCAGAGCTTCTAGGCCTGACCAGCGAGCCTGTGATCTCCTACCACACAGGACTCATTCATGACAAGTATCATCAACCAACTCAAGCTTACGTCAGTGGACAACGGAGAACTTACCACACTCGAGACTGGCAACACAGAGGCATGAGGTAGGCTGCCTCTGGGCGGACCAGAAGGGAGACAGCCTTGGGGACATGGTTTCTTTCTGGTGTCTACGGTGCAAATTTTGTCCCTCTCTGCAAATATACTTCTTTGGTGCCTCAGTGTACCCCCACCACATGGGGCCATAAGCACTTTGGATCCTCCATTTGGCCTCTCTGCTCTGAGTTCCAACACCACCATCCCAGGTCTCATGGCTAAGTGTTAGATAGTGGTCTACCTCAGAACATCTCCTCTCATACAGGGTAGATGAGCATGGCTTCTAGGGACACACCCCAAGCCCATCAGTTCTCCTCAAGTCTCTGAGGAGAAAAATCAACCCAAGGAGAAAAATCAACCTGAGGAGAAACTCTGAGACACATAGTGCAGTTCGTTTCAAGAGTTGGCATCCGTTTGTGACAGACCCCATCAACCCTCACAACGTCCGGAACCCAATTCTCAGGAAGAGAGAGGAGAATCTTAGAACCAAGAGGTTGAAATCAAAAAGCCTGAGAAGCAGCTCTATATTCTTTTCCAAGGGCTGCCCTGAGAGTAAGTTGCCACCCACTGAGTAGCTTCAAGTGACAGAAGTTGACTGGGTTCTGAAGGCCAGAAGCCTGAAACCAGGTGCCCATAGGGTCGCACTCCCTCCAAAAGTTCCCGAGGAGAATGTTTCCGCGATGCTTCCCAATTTTGACGGCCCCCAGTGTTCCCTGGTTTCTGGATGAAACATTCCAATCTCTGCTTGAAACACCACAGGGCCTTTCTTTTTTGTGTGTGCCTCTTCTACTTTAAGGTCAGTTGTCAGTGGATTTAGGGCCTACTTGGTTGGCAGAACCGTCTCCTCCCGAGACCCTTAGCTCTTCTGAAATAAGGTCACGTTGGCAGATTCTAGGACCAGGATGAGGGCCTAGCTTTTGGAAAGGTCACCATTTAACCCACTCGAGGATCGGTTTCAGTGACGAGCACTATCCAACGCTCAGAACCTGTACAATCATGTGAGGAAGAAGAACACTTCTTTTGCCCGGTCATTTTGTAACTCGATCACGGGAGAATGTGGACACACCCCGTGGCAGGAGAGTACAAAGGTCATGGGCCGCAGACAACCTCACTGGTTCTAGAAACGTCATTTATAGCCTTGTGGGGGAGGGGGTGGCCATGAGGACACCCGGACAGCAAAGCTGCCCTGAGGGACCCCAACATCAATGAGAACAAAGCGGACCAGACCAAGTGCCTCCCCCTACTGATCTATCAACCTCCATTCAGAGGCATTTTTTTTTTTTATGTAATACATATGGATGAAATGCTTGTCTATCAAAGTCAAGTTCGGTTGCACTCCTCTCTCAATAGCTTCCCACCCCTAGCACACACACAAAGAATCACTGCTTTACAAAGGACAGAAAAGTTTTCTCCAAAGGGAGGCTTACCTATTAGTCCCCTAGTTCCTCAGTACCTATTGGTTTCATGACATCAATTTTTTTTCCCCCTGAAGAGCTGTAAAAACACGATCAATAGGCTAGGGATAAGCGGGCTTCGATGTGACCCTCCTTTATTGCTAGCATCCTGCTCTGTAAAATCCCTGTGCCAACAAATGCAGAGTAGGAAAAAACCAAATCCATTAACTGGGATCTACAGCATCCCCGTCCGAGACTATCTGCTCAAAACCTCCACTTGAGGAAACATGAACCTGAAAATGTAGATAGAAGTGGAGGAACGGGATGGCTACAGGATCGTTTTGTGTCGTTGACGGTATTGCTCAGCATCACATTTTATTCGGTTAAACTCATCACGATCTAAATCAGAACCAGCAATAATTCTTCGTAAGATGAATAGAAGAAATCCAGAAAAATTAGCGGTGCCTGGGTGGCTCCATCAGTTAAGCTCCCGACTCCTGATTGGACTCGGGTCATTATCTCAGGGTCGGGAGATCAAACTCTACGTTGAGCTCCGCACCAGCGGTCGAGCCCGCTGGAGATGCTCTCTCCCTCCCTCGCACCTCGCCCACCCCCACGGACCCTCGGAAAAAAAATCTATCTAGAAGAATTACATTGCCCTCTTCACAAAGGAAAAAATGAGAAGTATCCATTATTACTGTTAAGTGCAAATGTAACTTCTCAGTTATCTTCTCTTGTGTTATACTTACACAAGCTATTGTGGGTTTTTCATTTTTTTAATCAAAGTCTAATTTTATGCCAATAGTTGGGTATAAACCTCAGCTTGCAAACAGTCAAAGCTGTCTTTACCTTTTCATCTTTGGCAGGGGGCACGAGAATATACTCAAAGTGGCTTCGGGTCTTGCTGAATGACCACGTACCCTTATTTTAGCCACACCTCTGTCTCCAATAAGCCTACTATTGAAGGAGCACCTGGGTGGCTCAGTTGGTGAAGGCTCTGCCATCAGCTCAGGTCATGATCTCTAGGTCGTGGGATCGAGTCCGGCATCGGGCTCTCCACTCGGCTGGGGGTCTGCTTCTCCATCTCCCTCTATCCCTCCCCGCCATTTGTCCTCTCTCATGCTCACCCTTTCTCAAAGAAGTACAATTAAAAAATGCTTTTAAAAAAGCGAATTAAAACCACAGGTTTCTCTCACATCTGATCACATTTAAGATATGTTCTCCCACTTGTCAAAATCTCCTTGACATGAGAAGGCCTTTTCCAACATTCCTTTTCACTGGCATGCCTGGGCTTCTAACTTCCCAAAGACACGGTTCATTGTCTGGGATCATGGTCTGGAATCCCCGGGCAGCACACGCAGCTGCCCTGTCTCGTCACCCGGACAAGCAGGAAGGGGACAGCATAGCTGAGCCACCAAGACCGGGAGCAGCTGGAATGTGGGGCAGGGGTGGGGGAGATTTTCAGAGGAGCACGGTAGGGCATGGGCGGGAACCCAGGTGGGCAGACAGGGACGCCGAGAGCAAGACCTCGATAGCCAGGGAGATGCCAGCAGGCAGCGGTCACCCAGGAGCAAACAATAATGCAGGACGCCGGCAGGCACTTAGCACTGCATTTGATAAATATCATCTGATCCCATGCCCGCCTCACCAGTGGGTCATGATCATGTGTCTGCTCTTCCATTTTAGGTGCTTAAAGTTTCTTGAAATAGATTTATCTTTAAATTGAAAAAAACCAACGCAAAACAGCTCTCACTGTGCACATAAATGGAAAACCAGCATCACCTGCCCTGTCTAGAAAGTAATTGAAACAATTACAAGGATGTTATTAAAAGGTAGCCAATCCTGTTTTTCCACAGAAGACCTTTACTCTAAGGTGTGCACTTTTGTTAAAAATAGCGATCACAAGGAACCTGGGTGCCTCTGTGGGTTAAGTGTCCAACTCTTGGTTTTGGCTCAGGTCATGATTCTGGGGTTCTGGGACAGAACCCTGCTCAGTGGGGAGTCTGCCTCTTGCCCTTTCCCTGTATCCTTTCCCCTCATTAATGCTCTCTCCAAAATAAATTTATCTTAAAAAAAAAAAAAAAGTCATCAGTAATTGTTAGACAATGTTCAAGACCTAAGCAGTTTACATCAACTTTCTCAATTTATGTGGAAATACTGTAAGACAGTTGGAAGGGACTATGCCCCATCACCTTCAAGAGCAGTGCCCAATCCACACACGGAAAATTCCACTTAGCATGAAGCAGCATGTCAGGAAGTAGCAAGTCTCATGCACCCTAAGTCAGTAACAGGACTCCAGGTGTGAAGGTAAAGAGGGCTCAAGGACAAGGGAGGGGAATGGTTCTCAAAGGGAATCAAGAAGGACTGTGAACCGTATCTCCTGTAGGACTGACTTACTTTCAGTCTCATACTCTTCTTTACTATGCTGCAGTCAACAGATAGTCTAAGGTCCTAATGGAGAGCCTGGATACCAGAGCCCCATGTCTAGGATTGAATCTCACTGCCACCACTTCCTATCTCCATGAACTTGGATGAATTAACCTCTTTGAATCATCATTTCCTCCTTTAATGATTCATTTAAAAATAGGTTTAGTAGTAGGATCTAGTTCACAGAATGAACATAAAGATGGATTAAGGAAGTGTATGGGAACACAGAAACCATGCTCTACCCGCATTACCTCTAAATAGACCATATTGGTCAATGAGATGTGGAGAGAAGTGAAGTTGCCCCTTCCAGACCTGGCCCCTAAAATATCCCACAGGATTCCCCCTCATCTCTTGGTCCAAAATGCTGTAACCACCCAAAGGCAGCAGCCCCAGGAGCCCTGAGGAAGCCGTAAGGAAGTGCACGCAACAGAGGACCTCCCTAATCACTGCCAACTAGGACTTGAGAAAAGGTCTTTCCTTTATAGACGTGAGCATTACTCATTCTCACTCAAGGACCAAACCAGAGAAGGGGAACCGGGATTACGTTGCTGGCATAAACCGTATCCCTAGAGAAGACAAGGACAAGGTAACAATCACGGGGACACCTGCTGATCTGTGAGCGGTCTACCTCTCCCAAGACTTACCGCAGTCAGCAGCACTCCCATCCCAGCCTCCCACTCCGTTATGAATCAATATCCATGTGAGGGACACGGCAGCTGCCCTCCAGCCTGCTCCCAAGACCCCAGATCCCTGATTTAGATACTGCATGGCAACCAGGAGAAGGATCCTTCGTGGCAAACGTCTTCAGCTTCTTCCTAGGATGCCAGGACAGCCTCCACCAACAATATATGGAGTCTTGATTTTTACTTCGATCATGCAATCGTCAGGGAGGTCCGACAACAGTCTTGATGGCGTGACTAACTGACCTGAGGTCCGCACTTCAAGAGTTGCTCTCAAGGCAAGGAGATCTGCTTGGGTCTCTCCCGTGTGCAGGAAGCCCATCAGGAATACTTCTACCCAGGACACATGTCACTACTGGACTTTATTAGGTAAACAGAAGTGAGTAAATGTGTATGGGGCATCAGCTTTTGAAGATGTTCCCTAGGAATGACTGAAATAGAGACCACAGTATTTTCCACATCATCCCAAGAGGGACTGAGGTATTACAAAGAAAACTCCGGTAACAGTTGATCAATTGCTGTAGTTAGAGTTCTCCAACAGAGTGTATCATCCTAGCTACGCCTGAATTTCATTAAAGACAGGTGTAAATTGACACCAAGGACAAATACCCACAATGCATATAGAAGACCAGGAAATCAAGGCTATCTAGATGTACTAGTGGAAGAGTCACAGTGGCCCTCCATATTAGAAGTACGAGGGAAATGGGTATTCCAAGGTCCCTGTAGGTGGAGTGTTAGGCAGCTCCTTTTCAAGCCCCTCCCACCATCCATGTAGGAGGCACTGTTGACAACCACAACAAAGATTCAAGGTTGGGCAAAGGGATTCAAGGTCAACCAAGGTCAATGAAGAAAAGGGAGAAGTGGAAATCCGTGAGTGGCTCCGGATTTCTTACCTTTTTTAATAAAGGCTAACAGGGGATGGAAGAAAATGACAGCCCATGACCTCTGGTTGAGGGTACCACTCGAGACATCAGTAGAGGCAGCATGAAGGTGGAGGAAAGCCAGCCCTAGAGTAGTTCCAGCCATTGGCACCATGCCCCCATGTGTGTGAGACCACTAGGCACCTAAGGTCCAGAAGATGGCAACTGAGTATCTCCCAGGGATGCTAAGACTGTCCTCAAAGTAATGCTGGCAAGTAAGCCAAGATGGAAGTCAAAAATCTACCTTAGGATTAAGGAAAGCACTCGTGATTAAGCACCAGGTCTTGTATGGAAATGCCACATCACATATTGTACACTTCAAACAAACATTATGCTCTACGTTAACCGACTTGAATTTAAAGAAAAACCTCTAATTTACCCGGGGAAAGGGGCCGATTGACACATTAACAGTCATGGTCAAGAAGGGGTTCAATGGGATACAGCCCTTTCTGTGATGCTAGACAGAGTAGTTATAAAACGACTGCAGTCCTTGATCATGAGGAACCCCGTGGTCCCATCTAGGTAAGTTACCACTGAGAACTAGTCACTGTTCCAATATATAGATGTTTCATAGAAGTAAGAAGTGACCCTTCCTTTATAATATTCTAACGATGTTTTCCTCACGTAATTTGTATATCCCATTATGAGGTATTAATGGGATTTTTCGGTCAATTAAATACTGTATACAATGTCATCAAAAAGTAATTAGTGGTCAATTGAAAGTGACCATGAAATGGACGTCGGGGTGAGAATAACCTATCCCCTAATGATTAGGTAATAGCCACCATTTGTGGAGTGCTTACCAAGTACCAGGCAGAGTGCCAAGGACTCAGAGTCATTTCCTTTAGCCCTCACCACCATCACAGAAGGTAGATAGTAGGCTCTCCCAGTAGGTCAATAAAGGCGTTGAGGCACAGCCAAGTCTATGAAACTGTCCCCCCCATCGGGCAGCCAGCAAACACCAGGGTAGGTCCAGCCCAAGTTCTTCTGGGTCCAAAACCGGGCAATTCATCACTGCACTGGCTGCTTCCCACGGTCCCTTCACTATGGTGTCAGGGTCATCAAGAGACTCCTCCCTTTCTCCCATCTTCATGGATCAGCTCTAGAATATTCCTGGGAAAAAGAACATGCTAACAGGAAAAAAGGTCCCATTTCCAACCAACGAACACTCCACGAATTTCCCCAAGAGAACAGCAATCCAAGTACGAGTCAATAAGCTCTAACACAGGGGCCAAGGAACTTTCTAGCCCTCCACTTTCCATCTGTAAACTCAGAATGATGAGATAAACAACACTTCATAGGGTATTGAAACGAATCAAAGATTCAATACACAGGAAACCAAAGACCACATCTGACAGACGAGCAAAGTACATTTAGTCGTTATTTTCTTCTTCCTCAAGGCCAGATTCAGGGCTACTCAAGCACACAGATTTTGAGCTGTCTCGGGATTCCTGGGGCCCCAACCTCAAGATTCTTTCAGGAGGTATCCCTCCTCCAATACTAATACTTTCTCTCTCAGTCAGGTGCAGGACAACTATAAGATCCTGGGCCTCTATGACCCGCAAGACCCATTTTCAAACATAGCCTTACTCCTCTCTACCACTTCCTGGGGCTTCTTCCTTCCCAACTCAGATATGGCTCCCTAAGTCATCTCCAAAACATACAATTTAAGCCACCACGTGTCCATTTTAACACCACGTTACCTTCTGTAACCCTGAGCCTCCGTCCAGCCCTGCACAGTGGTTCAGGAGCCGCACTGCATTTCTTCCCTTGACTCAATCCCAACCACTCAACTGAGGCCTTGATAGGTGTGATTTGTTGTTCTTTCCCCACCTCTCTCTCTTCATCTCAACGGATAGCCCAGAGGTCGCATTGAAGAGTTTTTTTGGAAAGTCAACAATTGGCACTGTGTAAGAGGTCCCCCAGAGCACCCCCAAGTTCATCGATTTTCTAAATACACCCACCAGAGGCAGCACTGAAGAGCTCCTGATATTCATCTCAGCAGTCATTTCCTAGAGAGGACACCAAAAGCCCAAACAATGAAAGGAAGAGTTAAGTAGGACCGCGGCCAACTAAAATGGTGCCGTGCAGCCGAAGACACCATCAGAATGAAATGAGCAGGCTGAAATGAACAAATCGACAAAGGCAGGTTATGGGTGAAGACGTGGATCCTCCTCTCTTCAAAATTGACCTTTATTGACTCTCCAAGTGACTCCAATTCTTTAGTCTGAACACAACCGTGAACTTCTGCCAGAACACTGCCAGCAGAGAAAACTTCTAGAGCCTTCCCTCAGTCACTCGACTCCTTTCTTGCATCTTCCCCTGTTGCTTTAACTTTGCTAGCAACATTTCCAGTTGGTTCTTTTTAACTCTGGTTCTGAATTCAGGCAGGAGGGTAACTGTGTGTGGGTGAGGGTGTGTACAAACGTATGAACCAACGTGAGTAGGCGTGAATGTCTGCACATGTGTTTTCAAGTCTCGTTTTATTTCTGGATTACTGGGGCTGGCCATGCTCATCAGAAAAACGTACTGTTGTTTTTTAAGCTCGGGTCCCAAGAGAAAACACCTCCGACAGCTCAGAATGCATCCCAAGGGGCCTCCACAGGTCTACTCTAACTCACCATGCATCTCTCTGCAGATGGCTGTAAATCACGAGACAGAACTTGTACCTTCTGCCCCTTGTCTGATGGCAACTCATATTTAATATTATTTCCCTGAGCTTCAATTACAAATGAATCTTTTTTCAAGTACTGAGTAAGTAAGCGAAGCAGCTGGGCTTGTAATAAATCAAGCAGATAAATGTACAGAAATGGTGCAGACCAGGCACGCAGACAAGTACAGCTGCCATCATCATTGGGACATTCCAGTCTCGGCCACCAAGATGGGTGGGAGACCTACCTCACCATTAACAGCACTTGTCGGTTCCAAGGATCCTGGAAGATCTACTTCCATAGGCACACAGGATCCAGAGTCAGAAAGAAACTTCTGGAAATAAAGTCAACAAACATTTGGGAGTTTCTCCTGCTTATCGAGCTCACACCTCCATCTTTAGTTCAAACCAACACAGGAGAACTCCATCTCCTCTGGTTTTTAACAGTCAGAGGCACTGTGGAGGCAACATAACCTGAATGATATAAATGATCCAAAATGGATCCACTGGGGATTATTTGTACCCCTAGCACTGAAGAGGAGGTTCGCAGATACAGACTAAGACCTCACAGACCTGAGCTGATTCTACGCTATCCCAACGGTGGATCATCGCAATCACCTTCACGGTCCACAGCGCCCGGTCCTACAAGAACTTCTACTGGACAATGGGTCAAGATGAAGGGACATGGCTGGTATTTCACATCCCCTCTTCTCTTTCAATCGACTTCAAGCCCATTATGAAACTGGCATTTCCTAATGGGTACTGCCAATGGGCTTAAGCGATTGTTCTTTTTCTATACCCAGAGGAGCTATGGAAAAGGATGATAAGCACGTAAGATAAAAGGGATTTCACTGCCAAGTCGCTTACTCCACAGGCTAACGCCTTTCATTTCATTGTCTCCCTAATCTGACAAGTGTCTCTGATCATAAAAATTAGGCAGGATGGAAATAAAATGAGCCGGGTTGTTGAAATCTAGATATGCCTAGCACGCAGAAAGTAAAACACTAAATTGAAATATAGGTATAAACCTGAATTTGAAATACACATTTCAATTCTCCTAGTACTTAGTAACATCTGAACCTTCAATACAACATGGTTACAACAAACCAGGTCTGAGCTGTCAAGTAGAAACTAAGACATTACGTATTGCATGTGATTAATTAGTATAGTCAATTGGAATAATTACAACACATGAGCACATGCACGCCTTCTTTGGCACAATAGCCTTCACTCTTTCATGATCAGAAACCACCCATGCCGGCTAGACTAGAGCTATGGGCCAAATCGTGGCTCTGAGCACTGGGAGACCAACGCTCAAGGGAATGTTCCAGGCACTGAAGAAAACTGGCTAAGTAGCTTTTCTAAGTTATTGGTCTGCTGCTTTTGAAATAACCCTTTTTTTTCCCTCCCCCATTCATATCCCCTCTCCATTTTCCTTCCTGCATATAGTTAGTGGCTCAAAGCCCCGAGACCCCACATGAGATTGAAGCCCCCGGAGAGCGGTCAGCCACAGCTGGGAATATCCTTTCCTGGGCTGACAACTATGTGAAGCAAAGAAAAGGAGTGGATAAGAAATTGCCAAGAAAGAGATATTCTTTTTCAGAGTCTTTAGCCAAAAATAAGTCAGGCACACTATCTTTGAAGGACAGCATGCCAGCCGGCGGGGGCGGGAGGGAGTGTTCTCTTCCTTTTTTAGAATCCTCAATTGATTCCTTCAAAATGTATTTTGCTATTAATGCTT
Organism: Procyon lotor; assembly: GCA_028646535.1. NCBI lineage: Eukaryota > Metazoa > Chordata > Mammalia > Carnivora > Procyonidae > Procyon > Procyon lotor. The sequence goes on along the minus strand of CM053607.1, from coordinate 120,485,559 downwards.
CCGGTGCAAAAACCAAGCTGTCCGACGGTGTTCATCTCCTTTCCTACCCAGAAAACCCCAATGGCAGTGATGTCATCTAGAACCATTGGTCTTAGGACCCTCCATCTCTTAGATTGGTCTGCTTGATCAGTTCCTACTGTGCTGTCCACACCCCAAAACTACCTTCTTTCGACCCTGCTACTCACAAGAGCCACAGAAACACTCTCAAGTGACTTCTATTTCCATTTGTGTTTGATCTAATTCCTTTTAACACCAAAATGTCTCAAGAGCTTTGTTCGACCTCTTACACATTCAGCCACAAGGGAGTTTGACAGAGTCGGACATCAACTCAATATTGTCTAAGGAGATGAAGACCTCAACCCCTATCTCCCCAATTCGACCTACATCCAATTGATGAGAAGGAACTGTTAACCCTTTGTGTTCTCCTTTTAAGACTGATATCAAGATAGGACCCCATTTAAATTCTGACAGAGAGCATGGGGATCAGTGTGTGTGAGTTCTCATTCTATCCTGAAGAAAGTCACCCATGAGTGTGGAGTATACCATCTGGGTTTTGACGACCTTCCCTTCCAGGAAAGCTCAAGTTCAGAAACCTGCATCGAAAAGCTTACCACACTTTTGAAATAAACATAACACAGCTGGGGGGGGGGGGGAGCTATGTGGAACTCCATTGCTGGGTCATGTAAGGGTTCTCTTTCTGGTTTTTGAAGATTAGTTGGACCCAGACCCATTTCTTTATTGCTGCTTATGCTTTTGGTGTCATTTAAAAAAGTTAATAAAAAAAAAAATATATCCTTGCCAAGATGTAGCTTAAGAAGCTTACCTCCACATTTTCTTCTAGGACTTGTACGGGTTCAGGTGTTACATTCAAGTTTTCCACTCACCTTGAGTTGACTTTTGGCTATGAAGTTAAGAGTGGTCTGAAATTTCCAACACTGTTTCTTCAAGAGATGGTCCTTTACCATTGTATATTCTTGCTTCCTGTGTCCTAACTGAAACCTGTACGAGTTTTGATTTGTTTTTCAATTTTAACTTCTGGGCTCTCTATTATTTGTTGGTGAGTGATATTTCTATTTCTATGCAAATACCGTAATGTTTTTATTATTTCAGCTTTGTAATAGAGTTCGAGATCAGGGAGTGTGGCACCTTCCCCAACTTGGTTTTTTTCTTAGTATTCTTTTGACTGGTCCTGGTCTTTCATGGTTCCCCACACATTTTAGGATTGCTCTATTTTAGAGAAAAAAAAAAAAATGCTCACGGAGTTTTGATAGGGCCTCCTTAAAGCTGTCAAACTGCTCTGGGTGATATGGATACTTTACCCAGGATCAACTCTCCCGACCCAGGACTATATCATATCTTTATATTTATTGCGGCCTTCCATTTCTTTCATCCGTGGCTTATCATTCACAATACAGTTCTTTGACCTCCTTGAGTTCTTCTACAGGGATTTTATTCTTTCTGATACAATTTTAGGATGGGATTGCTTCCTTGATTTCTCTTTCTGGTAACTGGCGTATAGAAACTAACACTAAAGGTTTGTATATTGATTTTATATTTTTTTTTTTGAGACAAAGACTGATTAAATGGACTTTAAACAAATATTCTAAATTGAGCAGAATAGACAATGGTGAGCTTTGATCAAAGCTGTTTGAAAGCGAGACTCTACAGATCTGTGCCTTGCACTATTTTTTCATTGCATTCTTGTCTTATAAATTTTTATGTTGTGATTTTTTTCCTTCTATACAAATCCAAAAAAAATGAAGACATGGCTGAATATTTGATGTATTTCCTGGACTGTTTAATGAGTTTTTACATTTCCTTCCACAGCCACAGGAGGTGGCACCTTGCCAAGTGGACCCAAATTTCTATGTGGCATCTTACATACTGCTCACACATTAGGGGCTGGGGGCAGTTTGTGGGCTACTGGGCGAGGTTGGTTTGAAGGCCTAATGATGTAGCTAAGGGCACACTTTGAAGTCCGCAGCGTTTTGAGCTCATGGGACCAACGGTGTTGAAAATCAGAGCATAAAAAAGAAAATCATCCTGTTTGATTCCTATATACTCCTGTACACCAAGGTGACCAAAATACATAAAAGGAAATAGTTCACCCATGAGAAGTGACCGACCTCAGCTTTATGAATTATTTCTTCCACTCGAAGTTAATGATGCTTTTGTTCTTGGTCTGTTTTCATTCTACTTTTAAGTGAGACTTTCATTCCTTGGAGGGGCTGTGCTCACCCACCCTCAGAAAAGGTCTGCCCAGGTTAATTTATCAAGGCAGCCCGAGAGGGAGAGCGCCCTCCGCTCCACAAGGCCAGCAGCTTAGTAAGAAAAATTATGGTGTAGAATCCTGGTAGGAGCCTCCTTAACCCACGATAAATCTACTTACCAGGACTCAACTCACCCATTCAAGTGTTCTAGCCATCGACCACTAGTAACTGTTTCGGGTTGCTTAGTGACCTTTACTTTCCCAAGTACAGAGGGTACAAAGCTACCGCCCTTAAGACATGATGTTAAATATACTGGCCTGACTCCATGGCAATGAGTAGGACATTTTTTGGGGGGAGAGGAACCCTTATCACCCTACCACAACCAGCTGCAATACCGCTGAGGGTGAAGGAGAGCAGGAAGAGAGCTTAGTGATCAAGGAGAGATGAAGGGGCGGTTGAAATAGATGCACCAAGGAAGATAATCCCTACCATTTTAACTCGGTACTTCAGATAAACTTCCAAAGTGAACCCATACACTCTAGAAGGGTCCAAAATTTAACTGACGAGTGAATTGTCACTCTCTGCCCCAGATTTTTACGTTAGATGCAAATATCCTTTATAATGCTTAGGAAGCCCCAGAAAACATCTCCTTGAGTCAATGAGAAGGCAGCAGGGGAAATCCTAGTCTGAAGGATGGCCAGTCTACCACCCAAGTTCAACGCAGGGATCCAATGGAGTTCTTTGCCAACAGCCTAACTTGCCTGGGAGACTGAGGGCCTTCTGTCAGCCTAAAACAGAGACTCCGATTTGGGGAAGGTGTAGTTGGAAGACAGAATTTCTAACTGAGGGATTGGCCTATGCTAACAGTCCACCATTCCACATATTCCAAATTCTAACTTATTTTCCAAATTTTGTTCATGTTTCTTAGTGAACAGTCCTAGCACATGTTATCACAAATATTTCAGAAGTACATATTCCAAATAAAAATGGCGAGAATAGAGACATTGCATTCCTGTTTCCATTTTTGTTTAAGTTTCTCTGATTTCTGCCTTAGAACGTATTTTTTGTCTTCTATTTGCTTTGATATTCAATTTGTTTTGGCTAATTGCTTTGGTTTAAGTTTATCAAGACAATAAAGGCTTATAAAAGGATCCTTCCATTGGGAGTGTAATGTGTTAATAGCATTTAAGTAACTATGTTTATTTTTCAATAACCCAGTGGGGCCATACACGTAATTCGCTCACAATACTTTCTACAGTTCGAAATTTCCCCAATTAGAATTTAATTTCTCATTCTCTTCTGACACAGAAGTCCTTTGGCCTATCTTACACTTTGAAACAAACTCTACAGACGCCGGACGGATTGTCTCAGTCACACACCAGCTGTTTGGAAAATGTCCGATTTGCCTTGGAAGTCAGGGATCCAAGTATTGATACATGACGATATAGGTTATCAATACAGTCATATTTGTTAGTAGTACCACCAATCGCCTCCAAGAGTATTTGGAAACAAGCTCATCGTCAAAGATTCTGGTTTTCAAAAAATCTCATTTTCATTTGAAAGCTTAAGTTTTATCACTGGCAACCGATACTGTCAGATGTTTTTCTTGAAGTGATAGGCTTATTTCATTCAATGTTGCTGTAAGTCCTGCCAAAAACCCAAGTCTCAATTACCACAGTTAGTCATATTCAATAAAAACGGCATTTGATGAGAAAAGGAGCTAGTTCATCTCCTAACCTAAAAAAAAAATCCCATCGCAACAAAAAACACCCACGCTTCCCTCCAGAACACCCATCATACTTCATGTACAGTCTAAACGTTCATGTACGCTATTTCATCACACAGAATGTTACATATGCTTATTTGCCTAGATTCCCTAAAATTCATCACCTAGAGGTCTTATCACAACATCTTAAGCGCAACTAGTCTTTTCCCTAAACTTTCAGTACATGTATTGGGCTCACCCACCATTTTTACTTATCACCATTTTATACCATTAGTGAAAATTGCAAACAAGACCTTATTATTACCATATACAGGGACCTGAATCCCTGTTCCAATGTCCTGAGCTATCTTCACAAAGAGAATCTCTAACTGGTATAAAGGCTTTAGGAGGGTAAGCCGTGAGTGAAATGGGACAAAGGCCGGGTTACAGCACCCACCCTTCATTTGATCCTTTTTTTAGTTAAATAATAAACATGCAATCATTTTTCCTTCCTACACATGGCATCCCTTTTGTCATTACAGCATGTATTTTAGCAAACATACCCTCAACCTTTTCAGTCACGGTGCTGATAACACACTATCTTGTCAAGCTACTGACTGTTAGAAATTTCGTCAGTAAGCTCCAAGCTACAGGTTAGTCTGAGAAGACTGGTTTTTTTTTTTTTGTGGTTTTTTTTAGGGTTTTTTCAGTGATGAATTCCTCACTTAACGTTTCATTTAAAAACACTTGGAGAATGGATATTCCGTCATGTTAATGCATTTCTGACATCTGAAGAACCGGTCTGTTTTCTATTTGTTCTTGTCTGAACTTTACAATCAAATCCTAATAATCATTTTTTAATACTGAATCAGACTTCTACTCCTAGAATGACGTTCAGTTAGTCAATGCCTCATAGTGACTCACCTGCATCCCTTTCTTTCAGCAACTTCCTGTCCCCCATTCCACGCTATCTTAGCAGCACATTCACTCACTGGCAATACTCAAGGTCCCAGAGACCAACCCTGGCAAACAATTAAATAGGTCGCACCAGACAGAGGTGGACGTTCAACACCAAGAGCCACGTACTTCCCTAAAATTGCTGTCCAAGAGCCCCAAGAGTGTTGAACTCGGCATGGCCTAGCTTAGAAAATAGGGACCTCAAGTTGCCATCAGTTGTCTTTCCTCCCCTCCAGAGGAGGAGGTCACCAACTGATGAAGCTCAATACAGGGATAGTGACCATCCTCAACTCTTATCAGTTCATGGGAGGCAGCCTTGCACCTGAAGTGGTCAGGAGGACTCCGTGGACAAGAGTGGAGGAGACGTTCTCAGTAGGAAGAGGCAAAAGCAAAGCACTGGAACTTAGTGGCCTATAGGTTCGATTGTCACTTCATTTAACAAAGTCTAGTTGGCTCTCTGTGATGGGTTGTTCCTAGGTTGACTTCTGCCCAGCTGCACGGCACAGACTCTGGGTTGGGGTGCGGTTTGCTTCCCTTAGGGAGCCCACTCATTCGGGCCACACTGCCTAATGGCCTCCTCATTTAGTTACTGTAACCAGGTTGACAGAGGTAAAGCTGCTAAGCAGATAGTGACTTCAGTTTGCCCCAGTGGGTACTGTTCTGTTACCCCAAGACTTCAAATGGAACCA
>CM053607.1:120424557-120479498 GCA_028646535.1 Procyon lotor | reverse complement strand
TACATCAATAGTTCATTCCCTTTGGTTATTGAGCAGTGTCCCAGGGTATGAAATTATGTAGTATGGACACCAAAACGTTCAAGTTCTCCAGTGAACGGGGTTTGGATTGTTGGCAGTTTTTTGGCTATTGTATATAAAGCACTTGAAACATTTATATACGTGTTTTTGTATGAACGTGAGTTTTCACATCAGTGGGCCCAATGAGCAGGAATGCAATGGCGTCATTGTATGGTGGTAGTGTGTTTAGCTATTGAAGAAACTCAAATTCTTGTCCACAGCGGTTGTACTATTGAAGAGTCTCACCAGGAATATATGAGTGATCTATTTCCTTTTGCTTCTGGGTGGGATTAGGAGTACAGAGTCTCCACTGAGTCTCTCATTGCAAGAGTCTCCCTTGCAGGTAGGGGTATGGGTGCCTTGCTACTGTTATCCTTATGGTCTCTGGTGACCACTGGGCCATGGGTGGGGGGGGGGAGCGGAGTGGCGTCATTGCCACCAACCTCAGTAGTGAGCGTCCTGATTCCTCATTAGACCTTCTTGGTACCACTCAGGCAGGGAGAGGGATGAACATCTATCTCATTACTGTTGGGCGGGTTGGAAGCCCAAGTCCTCTACTCAACCTTCTCAAAATCAGTGGAGTAATGGAATTGGGCTGCTTCATTATAGCTTGGTGAGAGTGGGATCTTGGCACCCTACCCTACCTTTTTTTTAGGTATAGGTATAGATCTGGGTATGGATTGGGATACAGTATTCTGTGCTTCTTGACCAGAGTAGAACAGTTACTGTCCAGGAGCTTCTATATTGCTAGGCTGACCTTTCCTGGTCCTTTGACTAGAAAGAGTGAATTTTCTTGGGACTTGATCTGTGCCTGTTGACGTTACCGGGTATTTGGCTTCTTCAGCTACAAGTCAAGAGTAAATGAGACCTCCCCCTTCCCCACAAAAGAAAAACCTGGAAATGTCCACAACTTTCTTTGGGTTCCTGACATCTCTAGGTAGACTATCTTCTTTCTACCTTTAGTTGTTTCTCTCTCTCTTTTTTTTTTTTTTAACATTTTTTTAAAAAGATGTGTTTAAATTTTATTTATTTGAGAGAGTGGGTATGAGAGCAGGCACGAGCAGAGTTGTGGGGTGAGGAGGGACAGAGGGAGAAGGAGAAGCAGACTCCCCACCGAGCAGGGAACCGGATGTGGGACTTGATCCCAGGACCCTGAGATCATGACCTGAGCCGAAGGCAGGTGCTCAACCAACTGAGTCACCCAGGAACCTCCACTTGTAGTGTATCTCTATTTGTTTTCTATACGAGTTCCTAGGTCTTTTAGTTGTACTTTGAGGGTAGGATTGGGAAAACGAATTCACTCAGTTACACTGGAATTGAAAGTCCTTCATCCATTTTTAACACATGTATGAGTTCAATTTTCTTTTCTTTTTTTTTTTTTAAGATTTTATTTATTTGACAGAGATCACAAGTAGGCAGAGAGGCAGGCAGAGAGACAGGGGGAAGCAGGTTCCCTGCTGAGCAGAGAGCCTGATGTGGGGCTCGATCCCAGGACCCTGAGATCATGACCAGAGCTGAAGGCAGAGGCTTTAACCCCCTCAGCTGCCCACGCGCCCCTGAGTTCAACTTCTAGGAGATATTTGGGTAACTAGCTTGATTCCTTTGAGCACCCAATTAACAAACATTGAGTTCTATATTTGTGTCAGGTACTAGGGTTGGTGAGAGGGTATAAAAGTAAATGAGATGCAAGTCAGGCCTGCTGGAGCTCCCAGTCTAAAAAAAGAACAAGAAATGCTTAAAACAAAATGTATTAACCATAGTAATAGCATAGCCACCCAGACATTGTTTTTGGTGAGAGGTCTTTTCTGAATATCTAAACTCTCCCTCAATGTAGGCTACAGCCAAGTCATCCTGTGACATTCAGATACACAGAGAAGACAAGATCTATGGAAATTTTTTTTTATGCCTTTTACCAGAATATTAAAAGAAAGAAATTGCCAGAAAAAGAAATACAGTTGTAAGTTACATGATGGCATATGAAGTCTAAAAAATGTCCCTTGTTGGCAACGGTCTGATCTTTGAAACAAGCTTTAAGTCACTAAGGCTAGGTAACAAGTGTTTCTGTTGTGACTTACTCCTACTTTGTTTTTAATGCAATTTTCCTGGCTTTGTTGTCTCTTCCTCCATGGCACATGGGGGCATCATGATTGGCCCCTAGTAATGGTCCTCAAGGACATATTCGGCCTGTGCACTCCATATTTTAAATTACTCTGAAAGGGATGACTTAGACATTCCTGCAAGATGTGAAACCAATAATACAGACTTATACATTTTTATGGTGGCTACGTTTGCTTTTCTCTGAAGATAACCCCTGGATGACTTCAACCCCACCCTTTCCTCAGGGACTTGCCAATCCCCCTTAAACATCCATCTCTCTTCTGTTATCTTTTGTTGCAAACTAGGATTGTTTCCTGGTGACAGTAACTCTTAACTCTAGTTAGCGGCTTCCTTCCTCTCTGCTCACATGTGTTTCCTATTCTTACTAGTGTACATTCTTTCAGTGGCCCTGCATATGTGTACCTACCCCAGAAGAGATTTTTTGAAATAGGCATTTTCTTTTTAATTCTGGGACCTCTAATGGTATTTCTTTTGCTCAGATCCTGAAAAAAGTGTGTGTGTGTGTGTGTGTGTGTGTGTGTGTATACATATATATACATTTTTTTTTTAACCACGGAGAACTATTTTTCCTTAATGGACCCAGCAGTTCTGCCTCTTAGTTTGTTATGGAGCCTTGAAGTTAAAACTGGGAGTGGGTTAGTCGTCTTCCTGCCCAATATACTACCCTTCCATCGCCTTTCCACCGCCGTGGTCCATATACAACAGTCTTGCTCAACGGCATAGAGTAATAAAGACATAATACTTACTCTCTGCCTTTCTCAGGTTTTGGCACATTAGAGTTTTAGTGTCTTCATGCTTACACTCTGGAGGATTTGTGAGGACTGAGTATTTCTCTGTCTCTCAGTACTCAACATTTGCACCCAATTAAGTGCTCAGCAAGCAGGCACCCAGCAGAGGGACTTGGGGGGAGGACGGGGTCATTGGAGGGGGAGGCAGGAGAAAGGAGGAGCTGATAGCTGATACCGGGAGAGACAAGAGAGAGCAAAGGGCAAAAAATGAAATTCTGACTCATGAATGGTATGAAATGTCACTTGTCTGAAGTGGTACCACTTAACAGGAAGCCTGGGCTCCTCAGAAGGATCTTCCTAGATTCTCTTCTCATAAGGATCACTTTAGAAAAATACATCATCAGAACGAGTAACTGTCTCTGGATGGGCACTTGCCCAAACCCTATTTTTTTTTTTTTTCTTGCAGATCTCTTAGTAGATGAACGTAAAAACATTGTTAGGTGTTGCTGCGAGTGTTTTGGAAAGAAAAGAACTGTTTGAGTTCTTGAGTTCACCTGAACAACATAACTAAATATTTTATACTTCCATAAAAAGTAAAAAATACTTGAGCTTTCAGGAACCCAGGTCCTTCACATTGTTGCCAATAGAATGATGAATCCATTTTTCAGAATCGTTAGTTCGTTGTTAGTGTTTGAGGTAAACCAGAGTGTTGTCATTTTTATTTTTGGAATGATCATCTGTAATGGCTTGTATTTTGACCCAAGTTCTGAGGTCTCATTGGTCTCTGAACCCTCTTGTTTACTGTTTCTTAGATGTAAAAAATAAATAAATAAAAAACCCCCAAAAAACTCAGTCTAAATAAACTGCTGTAACAAATCCCCAAATGAATAGAAGTTGAATTCTGCACAAGTTGAAATTTTGGTCACATCCAAGGATGGTGTTGGTGGTTAGTAGGTGGTAGTTGTCTCCATAGTGGTTTAGGAATCTTGAGTTCTTTCTTATTTGTGTCGCTGACACCTGCTAGAACCTGCTTCAAATTTGCATCTAGATGGAAAGTACAATTACTCTTCAGAGAGCCTGCCCAGAAGTGGTAAATAACATTTAAGCATGAATTCCTTTGGAGAAAACTGGGTCACGTGACCTGTGTCATTGCAGGGGAGACTGGGAAATGGAGTCCAGCCTGTGTCATACACATCCTGCTAAAATGGAAGGTCGAGATACTGGCCTCTGCTACAGTTCTATGAATTTTTCTTTTATTTTTTTTAGAAGATTTTATTTATTTGACACAGATCACAAGTAGGCAGAGAGGCAGAGAGAGAGGGGGGAGCAGGCTCCTTGCTGAGCAGAGAGCCCGATGTGGGGCTTGATCCCAGGACCCTGAGATCATGACCTGAGGCGAAGGCAGAGGCTTTAACCCATTGAGCCACCCAGGGGCCCCTGAATTTTTGTTTCCAAAAAGAAACAAGCCATACCACTGGAGATTATTTCTTCAGCTGTCGGTATATGCTGGGAAGTGAAATGGCTTTTTCCATGTTTAAACTTTGGCACAAACTAGAGATTTCTCTTGGAAAATTACTTGATTCCTTTTGGAATTGAGATCTAATTTTAAATCTACATAAAAACTACCACAAAAGGGTTAAATCCAAGATGGCTATATTTGTAGTTTATTTTCATCACATGTTTGATGATTCTGTGGATGTTTTCTCTGAGAAAACCCTGTAGAATCACATTTGGGTACTTGAGGAACCCGGGAATTCGATTGTAACATGAACTCCAATCTTTGTTGCAGTTGGAACCTATTCCGTCAGTAATTATTACTGTTTTTACTGAGGTACTGTTAAGAGCCCAGCACGGCTCAAGGGGTGCATGGAAATAGGCTGATGCCATGCTCTGACAATCCTCCAGAGGAGGTCAGAACATGGGAAGAAAATGAAAGAGGGAAGCCAAAAATACATAGGAGGTGATTGCATCCACAGACCCAGCGCTAAAACTGGCCTCCGATTTAACAAACTAACATCCTTACTGAACTCCTATTCCACAGGGTGGAGAGTGTTAAGATTCACAGGTATGTGACAGCAGTCTCCCAGCTCGGGAGGACACCAGGATATTAATGATGGGAAAAGGTGTGACTCTGTGGGGTTGAGTTGAAGTTTCTCAGGAGTCAAACAGCAGTGCACAAAACTCCCCATATCAAATGGGATTTTTCAAATAAAACCCGACAATAAAAACCTCCATCATTACGAGTAAACATTTTGAGGTACATGGTTCAGACATCTGCTACTGTTATATTACAAACTTTGACCTTGTCTACACAACTCTTGAGGGACAGCATTCCATTCTGGTACCTCTTGAGGTCATAAGAAGCTGCTTTAGGTGATGCAGGAGGTTTTTGGTCACCAAAACAGCCGATGCCTAGTGACAGGATGCAGAGTTGGGCGTTCTAGCATCTGTGACCTGAGTGCCCAGCCCCCTGACTGCTTTTTACAAATCTTACTTCACTCCAGGCGCCTGGGTTGGTGAAGCGTCCAATTCTTGATTTCTGTTGAGGTCAGGATCCCCGGGTCCTGGAATTGAGCCCTGCCCGGAGCCTTCCTGCTCAGTGGAGAGTCTGCTTCTCCCTCTCACTCTCCCCTTCCCCTGCTTATGTGCATTCACTCTCTCAAATAAGTGAATACAGTACTCAAAATTCATCTTTACTCATGGATGTGGTGTCCTTGCAAAGAAAAGAGGAACTGCTGAGATACTGACTTATGAAATGGAAGTGAAATTCACATAAATTTCAGTGAATCATTTTAGAGGGAAATATTCAGTGGCGTTTAGCACATTCACAAGGCTGTGTAACCACCATCCTCTAGTTGGTAAATGTAAGATTTATTCCAGTCGGCAGTAAAAATAACCAGAGACAGGAGGCCAGATAATAGGTCTGAGTAGGCTTTAATTGGAAGCGCTCTCTGGCAAGGTTCCTTGGTCCCAGTTGGGACAGGGTGGGCCAAGGAAGTCGCGCCCAGGAACATGGCAGGCAGGTACTTATGGGAAAGAAAGAGGGGCTCAGGTATATAACCACCGTATAAGGGCTTTGGGGCTGGACAATGCCATATAGGGGAAGGTTTTTTTAGATCTTTGTTCCTTTGTGTACTGAGGAAGGAGGGCCTCGTGGCAGGAAGGTTTCAGGGTGAACATCTCAAGATGGAAGATTGGGGCGGTCATTTTAATGAGTCTCCTGCACTCCCCAGGACCGCCGGCCCAACAGTAAACTCTAGTCACCCAGAAGAACACTCGGTGCCCTTCCAGTAATCAGTCCCTATGTCCCCTTGTCCTATCTCTAGGCAATGCTCATCTGTCTTTTGTCTCGATGGACCTGCCCTATTCTGGCTATTTCATGTAAAAGGAATCATACAGTGTGTGACTTTGGTATTTGGCTTATTTCACTTAGTCTGATGTTTTAGGGGTTTGTCTAAGTTGTAGCATGTGTCAGTCTTTGATTTCTTTTTATGGCTAAATAACATAGGTGCCTCTGTATACAATAATTTGTCTGCTTAGGGCAGAGTTTTGTTACTGAGGCTTTATTCTGTGTAGACTTGCTGAACTTAAAAATACATTCTGTGCGGCACAATGCAATTTTCAAAAGTAGCTACATACATGGAGGAAAAGAGAGAGTGGAGGACAAAGAGGTGGAGGGCCAGAGAGAAGAAAAACGTGAGGATAGACTGCAAAATCATTTCAATTCTCTCCCCCATCCCCCCGCATGCAATCTGCGTACATTTTATAATCAACACAATTATTATCTACTTTCTCACTATCAAAACATAAACTAAATACAAGACAATGGGTATGAAGTGACTCTTTTATTAAAAGCCTACAGATTTATTTACATTTACATACATTTGGTTTGGGCTTTGCTGTTGATCAAGCATTTGGACATAATGAGCCATACATTATGGATTAATTGGTGGGTTCATATGAGAAGCTGACAGTACTTGACAAAGCATGAGCAAAATCCTGGAAGGACAAGAGGATCTGAATACAGATTTAAGACATTTCAGCTGTAAAAGACCTCGGGCTTTTAAAGTCTTCACACATTCTCTTTAAGACTTAAATCTTTGTCTTCCCTATCTCAAAAACAGAGGTGACCATGTAGTTGATGATCTCTTGGTGTGTCAGAGGCTGAAAACAAACTATTTAAATGTGAATAGGGAATATCTGAGAACATGCTATTGTAAAGGAACGAGTAATGATATAATAACAGTTACCATGTGTTACTTAAACATCTGCCAGAGACTAATTCTGAGAAGTAGGAATATATTAACTCTCAGCTAAGGACTGCTCCAGACCCTTTTAAAGAAAAAAAGCCTACCAAGGATCCAGCATACTTGAAGTAACATACTTGCAAGCCAGAGAAATTCTAGCTGTTCACAGTGAGACATTAAAATCAACCAAAACCACACGGTGGACGCCGTGCAACATCCAACTGAGCAAATATTTCCATGTGGTCTTCTCTGTGGTTAATTGGCTTCTGGTTTATTGGGTTTCTGTACCTCTGCATTGATACTTTTAAAAATTACATTTGAGAATCTTTCTGTTCAAATTTTTTTCTTTCTTTTCTTTCTCTCCTGTATTCCCGTTGTATATATGTTGGACAGTAGGAAACTGGGTTTCATGTGACTGAAGCCCTGTTGTTTTTTTTTTTTTTTCTGGAAAGTTTTTGCTTTCTGCACCTAAATTTGGAGAGTTTTTGCTGATGTGCCTCTACCTTCAGAGATGTTTTCTCCTGGTGTCTTGGGTCACATTTAAAATACCTAAAGGGAAAATTCTCTTAATCCTTAGAATTTGCATTTGTGTTACTCTTCAAAGATAATTTCCAGCTTTTCTCTGAGATCCCTTAGCTGCTCCTTTAGCATGTCCAATTTTTTCTTTAAGTCCTTGAATGTAGTTTTCTTTTTCCTTTTATTATTTGAGAGAGCATTTTCATGGGGGAGGAGGGCTGGAAAAAGAGGATAAGGGAACGAATCCCAAGTAGATTCCCCACTGATCCTGGAACCCATAGGGGCTGATCATTTCTGCTGAGATCATGACCTGAGCCAAAACCAAGAGTCTGACACTTAGGGGATTGAGCCCCCCAGGTGCCACTGAGCACATTCCATGATTAAAAATGCCTTTACCTGCTCATTTCAACATCTGTTGTCATCTTCAGAAGCATTTCCACAGATTGATGCTTTCCCTCCAATCTGAGGTCACATTTCTGCCTCCTTGTCTCATAATTTCATTCTTAACCATATGCTGTTTGTTGTGGATGCTACATTGTTGAAATTCTTGATTTGTGTCATATTGACTGAAGAGTGGTTGAGTCTTATTCTGGTTGGCTGGCAACATATTGGAGGCTCAACTTGTACTTGTCAAGGGTTGATTTTGGCTTTGAAAAGGCAGTGCTAGAGTAGCTCTTTTCACAAGCTCTATCCTTACTGGGATCTCAATTAAATGTGTGGCACATTCAGAAAGGTTTTCCCACTGTGGCCGATCAGCACTCTGATATTTTAGAGCACTAGGAACTGTCTGGAATCTCTTTAAAGCTCCTCAATGCCATAGTTTTTTGGTGCCACGCCATATGGAGTATTTCCTGCATGTGTATGCATAGCTGAGTATTTAGCCTGAGACTCTGGGGGACTCTGGTGCACATTTCTGTGTACTTCGTTTCTCTTCAGTTTCCTCTCTCACAAACTGAAGCCTTTTCAGTAGCCCTGAACCCTGACTCGATGTTATCTGCCTAGCCAGACCATTCTTGGCTGTTGGAGTGCTCCTTCTTGGTGTTAGGATTTGGAGTGTGCTTCCTGATGAATGCTGAGCACAATGCATGTGGCTCCCAGCTCTCCAGGATCCCAGACATGTGTGAGCCATTGTGCAGGGACTGAAAACTATGGCAGTTCCATCTACTTACTTACTCCATCTACTTATTTATTATTATTATTACTATAATTTTTAGAGAGACAGAGATAGAGCAGGGGAGAGGGAGAGGGAGAATTCCAAGCAGGCTCCATACTCAGCTCCGAGTCCTACCTGGGGCTTGATCCCATGACCATGAGATCATGATCTGAGCCAAAATCAAGAGTCAGATGCTTCACCGACTGAGCCACCCAGGTGCCCAGTTTGACTCACTTCTATACTTTCCTATAGTGGGAGTTTGAAGTCGGATAGTCATTATCCCATTATAATCAAAACTAGAGATTGCTCCATTACTTTCTTCGAATAGCCTAAATTTGTTTCAGGTCCTTTTTACTAATACTTCTTATTTCTAGAATGTTCTGGCCTCTCTGTCTTACTTTGGTTGGCTCCTCATCACTCAGGTGTCTGTTCAAATGTCACCTTCTGTGATCTTGGGATCTAAGGTACCGTGAGCCCCTTGATTGTATCTGTAGTTCAGTACCCCATCTTCTTTCTTCATACCTTTCATTACCCTCCAAAATTACCTTGTTGGCCTCTTCCTATACTCGTTGACTGTCTATCTTTCTCCCTAGAATGTGAACTCCTTCAGAGCTATGACTTTCTCACTCTACTCCCAGAGCTCGTCCAGTAACTGGTGCTAAAATGTGCTTTTAGGATAGTAAAATGGACAAGGACAGAAGGAACTGGGTCTAGTTTTTTTTTTTTTTTTTAGGATTTTATTTATTTGACGGAGAGAGAGATAACAAGTAGGCAGAGAGGCAGTCAGAGGGAGAAAGGGGAGCAGGGTTCCCGCTGAGCAGAGAGGCCCATGTGGGGCTCGATCTCAGGACCCTGAGATCATGACCTGAGCTGAAAGCAGAGGCTTTAACCCATTGAGCCACCCAGGTGCCCCACTGGTGTGGTCTTTAAACGCTGCATTAACTGGGCATCTAGCAAACGATACTGGCTGATGTGCTTCGGGCAGCTCATGTGAAGTACTTTTACATTATTGAATTTTCTTGTGAGGTTATTATAGAGCTTCGTAGATAGAATATTGGGAAAAGGTGCCTGACTTACTTTAAGGAAACTGAACCCAGAATATTTATCCTCAGTTTATCTAGTTTTATTTTATGTAGTAATTCCTATGTTAATAATAATTTTGTGAAAATAATCTGAAAACTACATTCTGTAACTAGATATATTAGAAATCGTAAGAAGACTTCCTCTTAATGACTTTCTGCCATCTGAATGAATACTTGTCAGTTGCATAATTAATATTTGACAAAAACAATTCCGTAGCAGAAAATTTTTCAGTTGAAAGAGTAAGAGAAGATGACAAATATAGTAAAAATTGAAAACACAGACAAAATTGTAAAACTTTTTAAATGTTGCCTGCTATTAAACATTTTACTTATTTACCCACTGAACCTAAAAATCTACTTTATTCTTCAGAACTTCTAATTTACTCCTATATAGAGTCACAGATTTTGGGGGAGCCTAGGTGGCTCAGTTGGTTAGGTGTCTGCTTTTTGCTCAAGTCATGGTCCCAGGGTCCTGAGATCAAGCCCTGTGTGAAACCCCATGTAGTTCTCCCTCCTTAGCAGGGAGCCTGCTTCTCCCTTTCCCTCCTCCTTCCCCCAATTCATGCTCTATCCTAGTCTCCCAAATAAATGAATAAATAAAAAAAAAATCTTAAAACAAAAAGTCACGGACTGCATTTTACTCTGATCATTTCAATGTCTGCAACTGAAATTTTCTTGTTGCAAATGACCAATACACCTGTACACCACACACACATTTCTTGCACAGGTAGAAGATCCACTTCAGTGTTTTAGGTCTAAGTCCCTGCAATGAATAAAAAGTCTAAAAAGATGCGCAATGTTAGCCCAGGCTGGGTATTTGTCTTCACTGTCAACACAGGAGACACTGGAAAAAACTTGAGGTCACAAAATAGACCTCAAAAGGATTGGAGTATGCGACAGGATGCACAGTGTACAGAGGACTCTTAAGCTGAAGTCGTCAGCCCATAATTTAATTCATACAAGGTTTAACAACTGAGAAATAAACTTTTTAGGGTGGTAAAATGGAAGAGCCTATAAACAGCTATGTAAACGAGTGATTTAAAGATGTACGACACCATGCACAGTTTTGGCTTTCTTCTAGGTATTAAATGTCTGGGAGATCAATGAGTGATTTTGTAGCATCTGTTGAACAATGATACACGGTCCTTGAGACATCCTGAAGAAACTCGAGCCGTATTTTTAGATCTTGTCTATGCCTTGATGAGAAACAACAAGAACGACAATATAATAAGCATGCAAGGATAACATGAGAGCTTTAAAGGGTTTGAAAATACTGACACGAGCTGCCTCGTGTTTAGTGAGGCAGCGACTTACTGCAAGTTTTAATGTTGGGGCATTGAGATAGCATCTATATTCTCCTTGTAGCATGCTGAAATGGGACCAGATGTGCTTATGGAACAAGTTTCCTTAATGCACGTGGCATGGAAAACCATTTTCAGGATGTAGATCTTTGTTCCACGAGGCAACCATTTCAGTAAGATAAAAACAGAGTCAGATTTGGCAGCGAGTCAGCGAATGAGAGCTAACTTCGCTTGCAGGGGAGACCTAGCCCAGGAATATTGGAACCGAGGTTTTTATTAAGAATTCGACATTCTTCGCCCATCATCATTCTGGTTTTTAAATACAGTAGTTGTTCCTTCCCCTGAAATTTCATCTGGAGAGAGACTTAGCTTAACTCAGTTTAATAGGTACAAGCCTCATTAGAGGAACTCAAAAAGGAGGCATGTGGCAGCTCAGGGACAAATTGGAGACTTTGGGTATATTCGCCTCCTTCAGTCACCATGAGAAATACGTCCAAGAGCATTTATTTGTCTTGAGACAACAGGTCTGTATTTGAGAAAATTGGAGCATGCCTGTCAGATTATTACAGATAGAAACCCAACACCTAATACATATTCTGTAGTTGCCAATAACTGATGAAACACATCTGCGTGACCTTCAGGGTAGAAGGATGGGAATTTGGGCCATGTCAGTTTTCACATACACCTTCTTCCTCCAGACAGGTTTGCTAGGGGAATAGGCAGCAATGCCCGGGTTCTTCGGTTCAGAAGCATAAGGAGAGTTCATCAGCCTTGCGGTCTGTCTTTGCTTACTTGGGTTGTTTGGTTCATCAGTAAGACAATCCGAGGCCCCACAGAGTAGTGTCAGATGAGCGAGAGTCTCAGAAAACTGAGGGCCACATGGATATGCGAGAGAATAGGGTCCTTCGCTGAGAAAGTGGCACATGAAAGGCCCCGAATTAGTAAATACCACTGCCCTTAGATCATTTATTTGTGCATCATTTATTTGTGTGTGCCTTATTTCCTGTATGTATCCACTTACCATTTAGCAACTCTTGAGCACTTAATATTCATAAAGCATTGAGTTAAGCACTACGAGAAACTAAGGTGAACTGTATATACTAATATTCCTAAGGTAATTGTTCAGTCTTTTTTTTTTTAAAGACTTTAATGAATTTATCGGAGAGAGAGAAAGAACACACAGGCAGGTGGAGGGGCAAGTGGAGAGGGAGAAGCAGGCTCCCAGCTGAGCAGGGACCCCGATGCAAGACTCAATCGGCGGAACCCATGATCATGACCAGAGCCAAAGACGACACTTAATTGACTGAGCCACCCAGGTGCCTCTGATCTTTTCATCTTAAATAAGCAAAAGAGAAATATGAATATTTAAAATACTCGTAGGTCCCTCGTTTACTCGGCTACAACCGTAACAGATATTTTGTCATCTCTAGAACCCACCAGACAGAATCCCATTATGTCTTCACATTTGTTCCCTCTCTCTGAAAGGCTATTGTCCCAAGAGCCGCGTGGTTAATACCCTAGTTGTCCTTAACGTTAATGTAAAGAACATGTTTTCAGTGAGGATTTTGGAGGTGACCCTACCTAAATTCCTTTTTTTTTTTTTTTTTAAAGATTTCATTTATTTGACAGAGCGAGATCACAAGTAGGCAGAGAGGCAGGCAGAGAGAGGGGGAAGCAGGCTCCCTGGTGAGCAGAGAGCCCAATGTGGGGCTCGATCCCAGGACCCTGAGATCATGACCTGAGCCGAAGGCAGAGGCTTTAACCCACTGAGCCATTCAGGCGCCCAACCCTATCTAAAATGTAAATCTCCATGATATTTTCCTGCCCTGCTTTACTGTTACTATTGTAAAGTTCTTAGCATCTGACATGTTATGTACTGCAGTGATTGTGTTACTTGTCTGTGTCTTTTCTAAGAATGTTACCTCTATGAGGATGGGATTTTTTTATTTCTATTTCTCCACTGCCTCGAAGAGTTCCCAGGATATAGTAGCCACTCTATAAATCTTCACGGTTGAATGAGTAAATGTGCAAAGTCTGGAGCAGTGTGTATAGTACTCTAGGATCTATGTGAAAGGTAGGGGGAAAAATGGGCATGTGTGTGCCTTTATGTACATTCAAACATCCCTGAAAAGGATCACAAGAAAACAGATTGGTGGTTGACAGAAGGATGAGGAAAGAGGGTGGCTGGAGAGAGAGAGAGAGAGATCGTTCACTGTGGTTTTAAATACATTGGAACGGTGAATTGTATGAATTATCTATTCAAAATAGCCGGTAATGCTTGGGAGAATTTCAGAAAGATACTTGGTAAAAAGTGACAAAGGCGAAGAAAGAGCAGATAGAGTGCTCGACGACTTGTACTGGAGGAAAACATGACAGCAGCGTTGACCTCAAAATAGGCGGCGTGTGTGGACATAGGGGGGAGCATGAGTGTGTGAACTTGATGAAGAGGAATGCACAAGCTATGCAGACGCAGGGAAAACAAAGCAAAGAAGCAAAACCAGGCTATAGTCCCAGGAACAGATGTAGTTTTGGAATCAAGCATATAAAAATCTGGGGGAAAAATGCGTTGATAGTTGAGAACAAAATTGTTAACTCTAAGGTTAAGGAGTTTGGACTTGATTTTATTATATAATTTGACTCCGGAGAGGAATGACATACCCTATGCCCTGAAATTCTGTGGTGGTGTTGAGCTCAAGATGAATAAGTGTGTACATAAAGTACAAAGGTAGAGTTAGATAATGCCAGAACGAGGGGAGAATACTAGGTATTTGATAAATACGTATTTTTTTTTTCTTTTAGATTTGTATTTCTCTTAAAATAGTTCTGGCCCATATTCATTATGACATAAGGACAGTAAAGTTAAATTGTCCTCTTCGATCAATTTCCCAGAGGTAATTATGTCCTTTTAGGTATGTGCTTCAGTAGTTTTTTTTCTTGAAATTTAGAAATATATATTCCTTTAAAAAAGGAGATCCAGGATGTGATCTATTCTGGAGACTGTTCCATGTGTACTAGAGAAGAATGTGCATTCTGTTGCTTTGGGATGGAATATTCTAAATATATCTGTGGTGTCCATCTGGTCCAGTGTGTCATTTAAAGCCTTTATTTCTTTGTTGATCTTTTGCTTCAGTGATCTGTCCATTTCGGGGTGAGGGGCACTGTTAAAGTCCCTACTATTACTGTATTGTCGTTGATGTGTTTCTTTGACTTTGTTACTAATTGGTTTATATAATTGGCCACTCCCCTGTTAGGGGGCATAGATAATTAGAATTGTTAGATCTTGTTGGTCAGACCCTTTAAGTATGATACAGTGTCCTTCCTCATCTCTTATTATAGTCTTTGGCTTAAAATCTAATTTATCTGAAATAAGGAATTGCACCCTAGCTTTGTTTTGATGTCCATTAGCATGGTAAATTGTTTTCTACCCCATCACTTTAAATCTGGACGTGTCTTTGTGTCTAAAATGAGTTTCTTATAGACAGCATATCGATGGGTCTTGTTTTTTTTATCCATTCTGATACCCAGTGTCTTTTGATAGGGGTGTTTAGCCCATTTACATTCGGGGTAAGTATTTGCAGATAGGAATTTAGTGCCACTGTATTGCCTGTAAGGTGACTGTTACTGCATATTGTGTCTGTTCCTTTCTGGTCTGTTACTTTAAGACTGTCTCCTCTAGTAGAGGACACCTTTCAATGTTTCCTGTAGGGCTGGTTTGGTATTTGCAAATGGAAGCTTTTTATCTCTCCCTTGATTTTCAGTGACATAGTATGGATACACTGGATATAGTATTCTTGGCTGTGTATTTTTCTCATTTGGTGCTCTGAATATATCATGCCAGTCCTTTCTGGCCTGCCAGGTGGTCTCTGTGGATAGAGCTGCTGCAAATCTAACATTTCTACCACTGTGTATGTTAAAGACCTTTTGTCCCGAGGTGCTTCCAGGATTTTGTCTTTGTCCTGAGCCTTGTAAGTTTTATTAGTAGATGACGGGGTGTTGACCTACTTTTATTGATTGTGAGGGGGGTTCTCTGTGCCTTCTGGATTTTGATGCTTGTTCCTTTTGCCAAATTAGGGCAGTTCTTTGCTATAATTTGCTCCAATATACCTTCTACCCCTCTTCCTTCCTTCCTTCCTTCCTTCCTTCTTCCTTGTGGGATCCCAATTATTCTAATACTGTTTCATCTTATGGTATCACTTATCTCTCGAATTCTCCCCTTGTGGTCCAGTAGTTCTTTGTCTCTTTTTTCCTCAGCTTCTTTATTCTCCATCATTTGGTCTTCTATATCACTAATTGTCTATTCTGCCTCATTTATCATAGCGGTAAGAGCCTCCATTTTTTATTGCATCTCATTAACAGCTTTTTTTATTTCAACTTGGTTAGATTTTAGTTCTTTTATATCTCCAGAAAGGGATTTTTATTTCCCCAGGAAGGGATTCTCTAATATCTCTAGTATCTTCTATGTTTTGTTTTTTTTCAAGCCCAGCATCTTTATAATCATCATTATGAACTCTAGTTCTGACATATTACTAATGTCCATATTGATTAGGTCTCTAGCTGTTGGTACTGTCTTTTTCTTTTTTTTTGAGGTGAGTTTTTCCATTTTGTCATTTTATCCAGAGAAGAATAGATGAATGAGAGAAAAAATATTAAAAGTTAGCAATGACACCCGAAAAATATACACTAAGCAAATCAGAAGAGACCTGAAACTGGCGGGAAAAGAAAGGGAAAAAAAAAAAAGGGTGTATATATATATATGTGTGTGTGTGTGTGTGTGTGTGTGTGTGTGTATAAATGTATGTGTTTATATATAGTGGTGAATGTATTTAGTGAAATAGAAAAGAGCCACACACTTGATTTTGGTTATATTTTGGTCTGTTAGAAGAAACTACCTCCTAAAATTTTAAAAAAGAAAAACATACATATAAAACAAGGTACCCGTGATGAAGGGATGGAATATGACTGTAAAGACGAAAACTAAAAAAGATTGTAAAAAAGGAATCGGTAAGAAGTTGGTTAAAAAAAAAAAAAAAAGGAAAGAATGTGATCAGGCTGGAGACTAGAACAAAGTCATGAGCTTGATTTAGGGTATATTTTGATCTATTAGAAGAAACTGTATCCCAAAATTTTCAAAAGAAAAAAAAAATCTATACGTATACAAAAAAAATAGGTTAAATACATTGAAGGGATAAAATATGACTATAATAATGAAAATTAAAAAATATTTTTATAAAGGTATAGATGAGATATTATAGTTAGAAAACATTAAAATAGGAGAGAGGAAAAAATAAAAAATAGAATAAGAAAAATTCGACTTTAAAAAACTAAAGGAACATGGAGGGGAAAATGCCATGAATTCTATGTATTGTTTTCCCCTAGTTTTGGAGTTCTGCAGTTTTCACCGGTGGGTGAACTTGGTCTTGGCTGGATGTTCCTGCTGACCTTCTGGGGGAGGGGCCTGTTGCCGTGATTCTCAGATGTCTCTGCCGGAGGAGGGATTGCACCGCCCTTGCCGGGGGCGGGGCTACGTCATCTGCGTGGTTTTGCTCTCAGGAGCTTTTGTTCCCTGAACGCTTTCCGTACAGCTTTGGATGACGGGAATGAAGATGGCGGCCTCCCAATCTCTGGCCTGTAGGAGCCGGGTGCTGGGGCCCGCTTCTCAGTGCGCTCTGGGAGAAAAGCCGTCAGTCCCTCCCGTCTCCGTGGTCTCTGGCCACGCTCTGAGCTCACCAGGCCTGTGACTGAGCATTTCTGTCTTTGGCGCGCGGCCCCATCTGGAATCTCCAAACCTTGCAGATTCCTGCCGCGCGCTCCTGCGCCGCTCCTCCCTGAGGAGGAAGGTGAGTCTCCCAGATCTGTCCCTTGTGGGGTCCCTGCTGGAAAAGCAGTGGCCCGACTGTGGCCGGATCACATTTTGTGGCAACTTCAAGCTGAGAGCCCAATTGTTGGCTCCGTCTCTCCATCTGGTCTTCCCCACTCCAGTATTTGGGGGCTCTGCCACACGCAGGCACCCTTGGTCTCTCTGTGACCCCACATGTCCTGAGACCACACTGTCCCCGTGAGAGCCCCACCCTCCACTTAGCCTCTGGAGCGACGTCCCTCAGTGGAGCAGACTCGAAAAGTTCTGATTTTGTGCTCCGCTGCTCTGTGCCTTGCCGTGAGCAGGCTCCTCCCACCTTCTGTCTGTCTTCCCCTTTATCACCTTGGATTCACTTCTCTGCATGTGCTACCTTCCAGAAAGTGGTCACTTTTCTGTTCATAGAATTGCTGCTCTTTCTTCTCTTGGATCTCCTGTTGAGTTTGTAGGTGTTCAGAATGGTTTGATAACTAGCTGAACTCCTGGGACCAGATGAAATTTAGGTCCCTACTTCTCCGCCATCTTGCTCTTCCCACCTGAAAATGGCTTTAGCAGGAAAGGGAGTTGTTTGGCTCACAAAACTGGAAGATCTCAGGGCTATTGGAATTGAGGCATACTTGGATCCAGGGTGTTCAAGGTTATTGAGAAACTTTCTCTTTCTGTGTGTGGCCATTGCTCCTATTTGTATTGGCAACTTTCTCCAAGCAGGTGGCTCCCACATCCTGGCAGCGTTTACCTCCGGAAGCTCCAGGTTTATGCTGTACAAGCTCAGTAGAACCAGATGAAAGAGAGTATCTCTCCCCAAATTTTGCTAATAGTTCTTTGCATTATTCTGATGGGCTGATTTCAGCCACATGCTCATCCCTAACCTAATCTCTGGAATTATGGGATTGTGATGTTGTTACTGGTCAGGCCCAAGACACATGCTCACAGTTGGAGACTTAACCTTACCCAAACCATGTTGATTAGAAGTGGAAGGGGGGTGTGTGTGTTTGTCCTTAGGAAAATCACAAGGCTATTAGAGAAATGAGAAATGGAATTCTGGACCGTCAAAAACAACAGATGTCTCCTATCATGTTCACATTATGAGCTTAGTTGGGCCTTCTGCTCTAGTCAGTAAAGCACATATGATTATGAAATGATTGTCTCTCTGGCACATTTCTCCTTGTGCATTCCTTTATACTTAGTATTCGATCACACTAATACTTTGAGAAGCTTTTTGTCAGAAACTCTGCATCTTTACTTTGGAAGCATTGAGAGATCTGCTCATTTTCTTCAAGTATATGTTGGTAATTCTTAGGTTATTCTCTATGTGTATACACATACTTACCTTTTATCCTCTGTATTTATCCTTTATGTAAATAGTGAAATCCCCAGGGGAAGGAATCTACAAAAAAAAAATGGGCTAAAATAGAATGGAAAGACAGTCATCCTTACTCTCTCACTTGGTCACCCCATGAAAATGAGAGGCTGAATTCAGGGAATTGATTTAATAATTCTCTTTAATAATTGATTACATTAATATTGCTAGATCAATTGGTTCCTTGTGGCAAGATACACCACAATCTCCATATTCCAATCCTACTTCCATGATCATGTTGATGTATGTTGTAGGTATGCATATATTCATGTCATGTTCTTTTTCTTATTTTTTTTTTTAAGAGATTTTAAAAATTTGAGGAGTAAAAGAGAGAGCACATAAGCAAGGGGAGGAGCAGAGGCAGAGGGACAAGGAGACTTGCTGCTGAGCGGGGAACCTGATGCTGGTCTCATGCCAGAATCTTTGGATCATGACCTGAGCCAAAGGCAGATGCTCATCCAACTTAACCACCCAGATGCCCCCCATATCATATTCTTCAAAAGGTACTGTGGACTGTTCCTTGGAATGTTTCATCATCTTAGTTGATAAGTGAAGTAGTACTTCACACGTTTTGAACTTGGCTGCAACTTGGCCTGATTTTTCTCTCTCGTGCCTTTGTCCTGGTGCATTATCAGTCTCCTCTTGATCTCCCTTTCTTGATGTCTTTACCTCCTTCCTCAACTTCTCTAACGTTTCTGTTCCATTTTTTGAGTTAACCATTATTATTAATAGATTCTGTTCAATCACACTTTTTTACACTCATAACAATCTTTAAAAAAATTCTTTATTTAAATTCAATTTAGTTAACATAGAGCATATTATTAGGTTCAGGGGCGGAATTTAGGGACCCATCAGTTGCATGTAACACCCAGTGCTCATCACATCATGTGCCCTCCTTAATGCCCAGCACCTAGTTACCCGATTTTCCCACCCAACTCCCCTCAAGCTTCTTTTTTTTTTTTTTTTCTCAAGCTTCTTTTTTACATGCTTTTTTTTTTTTTTATACTTCTTTCAAGGGAGTGTAGAAGAGCTGTCTCTTAAATCACTTGAATAAATGGTATATTCTGCAAGCCACATTTTAATAAATATCTGCAAAACAGGTGCTTTTATTTTTCCAGTTGTATTGAGATAGAATTGATAAGCCTCCTGAAGATGTAAAACACAGAGTATAATGGTTGACTTACATTTATTATGAAATAACTACTGTATTAGAGTTAGTTAATTCCGTCATCTCCTAGAGATAAAATAAAAAGAGAATGCCAATTAAGAGAACATTTTTTTTCCTTGTGATGAGAACTGTGAGGATTTACTCTTTAAGGAACTTGCCTGTGTGCATACAACAGTGTAACCCTAGTCATCATGCTCTAAATTACATCCCTAGTACTTACTGTCTTGTTACTAGAAGTGTGTATGCTTGGCCCGCTTTGTTCCAATTCCCCTTCCTTGTACCTCCCACCTCTGGAATTGCACATTCATCTTTTTTTTTTTTTTTTTTTGAGTTTTTCTGTTGGTTTGTTAGTTTTTGTTGTGTTGTTTTGTTTTGTTTTTAGACTTTATTTACTTAATGATTAGAGAGGGAGAGAGCGATGGGGAGGAGCAGAGGGAGAGGGTGAAGCAGACTCCATGCTGAGCATGGAGCTCAGTGCCGGCCTTGATCCCACGACTGAGATCATGACTTGAGCTGAAATCAAGTTGGATGCTTCACTGACAGAACCACCCAGGTGCACTGTTATTAATTTTTTTTTCTTGAGAGATAAGAGGTAGAGAGGGTCAGAGAGAGGGAGAAGCAGACCCCCTGCTGAGCAAGAAGCCTGATGCAGGGCTCAATTCCAGGACCTTGAGACCATGACCTGAGCCAAAGGAAGACTCTTATGTGACTGAGCCACCCAGGTGCCCTGGTTTGTTGGGTTTTGATAACACATATGAATGATACCATACAATATTTGTCTTCCTCTGTTTGACCTCTTAATTCAGTGAGCATAAGGCTTTCAAGAGCCATTCCTGTTCATGGAAATGGTAGGATTTTTTTTTTTAAAGGTCAAATACTATGCCATTGTATATGTGTATATACTTAGGTATCACACCTGTTTTATCCATGCATCTGTTGGACACGTAGAATGTATCGATATTTTGACTCTCGTAAATAATACTGCTGTGAACATGGGAGTGAAGACAGTTTTTCAAGCGTGTGGTTTTGTTTGCTTTTCATGTGTTCCCAGAAGTGGAATTGTTGGATCAGGTGGTAGTTCTATTTCTGATTTTCTGAGGATCCTCCATATTCCGTTTTCTGTTGTGGCAGAACTGGTTTACAATCTCACCCACAGGACCCAAAGGTTGTCTCTTCCTGACATCCTCACCAGGACTGGTTATCTCTTGTCTTCTTGCTGATGATCATTCAAACAGGTATTAGGTGATATCTCACTGTGGTTAGGATTTGCCTTTCCCTGATGATTAGTGATGCTGAACATCTTTTTCATGCTGAACGTCTTTTAGCCATTTGTATATCTTCTTGGGAAAAATGTCTATTCTCAGCCTCTTCCTATTTTGTGTGTTTTTTTGGTTGGACTATTTATTTATTTATTTATTTATTTATTTAGTGTGTTGAATTGTAGGAGTTCTTAAATTTTTAGATGAAAGCCCCTATAATCACATGCATTGTTTATAAATACCTTCTCCCTTTTAATAGGTTGCCTTTTCATTTCATTGGTGATTTTCCTCACTGGGCAAAAAGCTTTTTGGTGTGATCTAGTCCCAATTGATTGTTTTTGCTCTCATTATTCTTGCCTGGCCAAAGCATCCCATTTGATTGGCATTTTCTTAATGGCTAATTGAACATCTTATCACATACTTATTTCATGTATCTTGTTGGGAAAAAGATGCCCTTCAGGTATTTTGCCTATTTTAAAAATTGGATTATTTGTGAGTTTTTTTGTGTTTGTTTCCTCTTGAGTTGTTAAGGTCTGTACTTTGGATATAAACTCCTTATCAGATTTAAGACTGGAAAATACTTTTTCCCATTCCATATGTTGTGTTCCCACTTGGTTGGTTGCTTGATCTACTGGGCAAAAGCTTTTTACTCTGATGTAGATGCATTATTTTTTGCTAGATTGCTTGCGCTTTACGTATCCTATTGAAAAATATCATAGCTAAGAGCTGTGTCAACCTATGGCTATGTTTTTTATAGGAGTTTCATGGTCTCTGGCCTTATATTTTGTGTTAATTTTTGTGAGCGGTATAAGACAGGGGTTTAGCTTTCTTCTTTTATGTCTGACTACTCAATTTTTCTAGCACCATTTATTAAAGTGTTCTTTCTCCATAGAGTATTCTAGATTTTCTTGGCAGATAACAGCTAACTATAGATGTTAGGCCTACTTGAGCATTTTAATTCTATTCTGTTTATTTTTTTTTTGTCTATTTTTATGCAAATACCGTCTTGTTTCAGTCACCAGAGCTTTGTAGGATAGCTTGAAATCCATAAGTGTGGTGCTTGTTGTTTTGTTAGGATTGCTTTGATTTCCTGTGAACTTAAGGGTTTTTATTTTTCTACTTCTTTAAAAAAATATCATCGGAATCTTGATAGGGAAAGACGACACAGTTTTTAACCAATCTCTAAGAGATAAATAGGAGTGGAAGTTACTGAAATTTCTGTTCTTTCTTTAGGATATTTTGTGATTGTCCAGAGTGAGCAGAGAATAGGTATTGCTAATTTGTTTCTAAAAACAGAATCCAAACATGAGTTAGTATGAGCACCTATTTGCTGTTTTTTCAAATCTCACAATAAGTATATGAAAGATGATTTTTTTCCCAATAAGACATTTCTGGGGATGGTATTTCTTAAATTTTTTTCATATCATGGAAAAAAAAAATGTCAAAACAGAACACAACCTTCTTAGTGAAACTTCAACTCCGGGCAAATATTTCCCCTAAATAATTCCAAATGTCATGAATTTCATTGTGATTTGCTGGAAAATTAGGAACCTATGAATTGTTTATTTGCCAATACAAAAATAAATAATGAAAGATTAAATAGGGTATTACAGCAAATCTTAAAATCACATGGTTTTTTCCTAACCCATTGGAATGTTAGTCGGGTAAAGTTTACATTCAAACACTCTTGATGAGCACTGGGCCTCATATCTATAAAAAAGCATCTTAGCAGCCAATAAAAAAAATTGGCTTTTTAATCTTCAATTGCTCCATATTAATGTATCTCTCTGCAAGGGGATGGTATAGGTAGATTGAGGTTTAAAGAAAAGCATGAAAATGAATGTGTCAACAGGCAAGTAGAGCTTCAGAACAAATTGCAAGTATAAATGATTTTTCCTTCTCTTTCTCCAGCAAGGAAGAGGAAGTAGGAATAGACCCAGGTACGGCTGCTGAGATGCTGTGGTGATGGCCTGGGTGTGCTCTTGGTGGGAACTTGAGAGCAGTTTATCATGAACACAGGGTATTTACTTTCCTGACGTTATAGAAATACCTCTTTATGAAGTATCCCCTGTTTAGATTCTGGTCTTTCATATCTTCATAACTCTGAGAGCTACATCTTACAGGACATAATGAGATGAGAATGAGTAGAAAAAGCCTTGCTCAACAAAGCTTACACTCTTAGGGAGTAGCTAGGAAAACTTACTTTTTTTTTTTTTTTTTTAAGATTTTATTTATACATTTGACAGAGATCACAGGTAGGCAGAGAGGAAGGCAGAAGGAGAGGGTGAAGCAGGCCTCCCGCCCAGCAAAGAGCCCTATGTGGGGCTCGATCCCAGGACCCTGGGATCATGACCCAAGCCAAAGGCAGAGGCTTTAACCCACTGAGCCACCCAGGTGCCCCAGAAGACTTACTTTTGACTTTCTTCCCCTCTTTTTCTCTGAGTTAAACTGTGTTAAAAACTTAGAGTTAAAATCCTAGGTAGATAAGCTAAAAAGCAAAGCAAAATAGACCAGAACCGTATTGCATTTTTGTTAACTGGTTGAAAAAAATTGAGTATTGTAAAGGTTTTATTTATTTGAGACAGAGAAAGAGAGTGTGCACACATGGGTGCAAGCCCGAGCGGGGGAGGAGAGGGGGAGCGAGGAAAAGCACGCTCTCCACTGAGCGGGTAACCCAATGCGGGGCTCCATCCCAGTGTCCTGGGGTCATGACCTGAGCTGAAGGCAGACATTGAACCGACCGAGCCACCCAGGCACCCCCAAAAAGAGTATTTTAAAACTTACTTTCCTAATACTGTTTTCTAATCAGTAATCAATTATTAGCGAGGATATTTATAATCAGTGTAATGCAGCTTATAAGATGATGAATGGTCTTATGTCCTATCAGTAGGAACAAGCCTATTTCCTATAAACTCACAAGGTGGCCTTTCATTTTCTTTGCTGAGACCAGGAGTATGTCACCTGCTAAAGTTGCCCAGAACATACATGCACTAAAGTTGCCCAGAACGTACATGCACACGTATACAAGTGTCAGATAAAGAGAAGAATACTTCATTGCATCAGACATTTGCAAACGAGGACTAAAAACATGACTGACTGTCTCAGTGGTCACGATGGCAGATCTAAAGATCCCCAGGAATGTCAGGTACGGGATCCAGGATTAAAAAGAGGATGGGGAGCCTCAAAGTCAGTACAGGGCAGAACTGTCTATCACAAAGGACAACCCTTTCTTAAGAGAACCTCTACTGAAGATTTCTGCTGAGAGTGGTATAAATATTTTACCCTGTGGTGTAGAATTTCCGAATTCTTTGCAAAGAGTTTTTCGGCAATTTTTCATTATTACACGGTACTTGAAAGCCTCAATATTGTCCCCACATGCCTTTGGTGTCTTTATGCACCTAAAAACTTTCATAAGATCATGTACATGCACGGACAGTGAGTAGAGCTAAAACCCGCTTTGACAAAATGAGCTCACTCAGGTTTCCGTGAAATCGGCAAATGACGCTCCATCAGCGCATTTCACCACACGAGACTTGGGGTCGGTCTGCCTTGTCGGCGGGTCTGTTGCCCTGCCTTCCGGCCCCAAACTTGCCTTAGTGGTCCAGACAAGAAATGAAAACAGATCTTCCTCGACAGTCTGTCAGATGACCGGGGACTTCAACACCAGCAGAATCGGGCTGCATCTCTAGTAATGAATTATTGTCAGTTGTTGCATTGACAGCTGGGGGCCACATGGAGCCAGCCAGCTGCCCTGGATGGGACAATGCCTTGTTTGTTCTAAGCCCACGGGGGAGCCTTGCTGTGTGTAAAGCCGCAGCATTTGGACTACCATTTGCTTCCGCAGAGATACTTTATGACTTGGGTGTCAGAACTATGGCAACCCTTTGGGACCAGTGAATGCCTGGTAAATAGCGTGAGGTGATTCCTTAGCCATAAGCAGAGAGAATAGGAAATGAACCAAGCTGCAAGGGGAGGTAAAAGAGGACACCCCATAGACCAGCACGAGGGTGGGGAGCTGGTGCAGGACTGACTTCATTATTTCACCTTTTTGGAAACTGACCTGGAGGTTCGAGGCAAAAGATCAAGCCCTTGGCAAGAACCCCTATGCGGGTTGGGCATAAACCCTTTTATCTGATTGCGACGAATGTTATTAACAGAATCTGGCCTGTTACTAGATCCTACTGATCTATGAATTAACAGATGATATTCTCCATACAATAAATGGCCCCTCCCCTTTTTCTTTAAATAGCAGCCACATAGAGGACCAGAAGACATCTCTATGGAGGGAACATAGTGAATTCCGAAAATCCTGAATTTGCTCAGTCACCCAAACAAAGGTTCTCAGACTGGAGAGGCCAGGGGCTAACATATTCATAATCTTAAAGGAAGTTCAAGAAACTGGATGCTGCCTCTGTCCTAAATTCCCTGTTGCTGCTTAGAACTGGCCTATAAGTGACTTCAAATATTTCCCCTGTTGGGCAGAGAGAGACTCTATTCCTATTCATAGGATGTTCTTTAGATAAAATCCTTGTTTATCTCTTTGCCTGGCTCCCATATTCTTAGGAGTCATGCTTTATGAATGGAGGATTAATTCAAATGAACATTGGACTGGGGGTAGGAAGGGGTCTAAGGGGTCAATTCTGAGTTCACAGCATTCTACCATGTCCTTTTTTGGGGGGGGGGCGCGGGGGATCAGATTTATCTGAAGCAAGATCCAGCAGTGTTTGTGAATCGGGCTGCTGGATGCAAGTTTTTTTGTGAAGTGATTGCTCTCACGGACGCTGGGCATTATTAAATCTCCATCCAGGACAGCTTTGTAGTTGACATTTAAAATTGTTTGGAAATCCAGGAACGGGTATGTAAGGAGCTGAACTCAGGATCTGTGTGTGTGTTGACTCAGTGCATGAGCTCTCAAGTGGCTTTCAAGCTTGTAAACTTGGATTCACATTGAGGAGGACTGTTTGACCTGCTAGTCACCTAGGATTGGTGTTGGGAAGAGACGCTGTCACCCTAAGCGGATGCTAGTAAACATGGCAATTCCGCTTGTCTTTTAGTATATCTTTGCTTGGTTTCAATTCGACATTCCTCTGACATGGATTTGAGAAAGTATTTCTCAGCTTTGTAAAGCTCGCATCAACAACTGTTCACCGCTGTAAGAGTTTAGAGTTACGTGGAAATTTGAAATGTAAATCAGGTATCATTTTCTGTTGAAACTTTCAATTAAGAAGAAAGAGCCAATAGGATGGTTGAAGGGAATCTGTGTGAGCAGAAGAGTTCTCACATCAATACCTTTTTACTCGGAAATGAAAGGCGCGCTAGCCAATGTCACTTTCTCCTGTGGTGTCATTTCGGGTCTTTGTTTTGTAATAAAAAATAAGGGCTTGCTCCAGAATACTCCTACTGATACGAAACACTCAAAACCTGAAAATCTCAGGCAATCTATTGTCTTGGCCCCTACATTTTATGAAGGAATATACTCGTGTTTTCATTGAAAGTTGGGGACAGGCGTTTTCCACAATCCTGCTTCTTTCAGATTCTTCCTTTGGAAAGGACAGGTCTCTCTGGCTTAGAAGTAGGTAGATTTTAACAATAGTGTTGTTAATGATAAGGCTTTACACGATGTTAAGAGCTTTACAAAACTACGTGGCATAAAATAGTGACAGTTCTGGAATGAGAAAAGGCATAGGAGGAAACATGCATGATAAAAACAGTGGAAAACTACACTAGATCCTGGTCACGAACAGGAAGGCTCCTTATTTTTTATCTCCCAATGGTTCTGAGTTAGTTCATCTTTTGTTCCTCTGGACGGATGAAATGTATTGCGAAAATGTGTGTTCAGCCAGTAAGCTCAAGGAAATGAGGACCTAAGTGAATAAAGACTCCATATCAGCCGGAGGGTTGGGAATGTCAAAGTAGAGGCTTGCTGGAGTTGATGGGTAGAGGATGTCTATGATAAAAGGAAATAGGGCATAAAGGCTGTGATTTTAAGTTTGTATATTTCAACTTATTTCCAGACCTCGATCTTTTTTATGGTGGCTGGTGGACCTGGATATTACCCTGAAGTCAGTTGATAGGTGGTAATACACATTTATCACCTTTTGACTCTAATCAATAGAACCTATCAATGGGCTTTGGTGTCAGACAGCCCTGGCTTCACAATTACTGTCAACCCTTAAAATGTTTCCTCATGTGAAAATGGTCATAATGATACTTTGCTTGTAGGGTTGGGAAGTGTTACAACATAGGAGATGGGAAAAGTGTTTCGCCCGGTTTCTGAATGCATAAGAAAGAGTGAGCTATTAACCCCACAACTTGGAGTGGTTCTTTCTGGTTAGGGTGACCATGTAATCTATCATCCAAGCCAGAGACCTTTGGAAAACGATAGCAGAAACAGTTCATCAGTACATTGGGACACCAGGCGTGAGCCAGGACTGTGAGCTCATGTGGGGCTACAGTCACCCCATTCCTGCCACACATATCCTAAAGGAAAGTAGGCCTTGCTACACGTTAAAGAGAAGCGATACATAACCCTTTCTTGGAGTTGTTACCGAAATGGCAACTGATGGGGCGCCTGGGTGGCTCAGTAGGTTGGGCATCTGCCTTTGGCTCAGGTCATGATGCCAGGGTCCTGGGATTAATTCCCTTTTCAGGCTCCCTGCTCAGCGAGGAGCTTGCTTCTTCACCAGCCCCTCCCTCTACTCGAGTGTTACCTCTTACTCTTGCTCAAATAAGTAAATCTTCTAAAATATGGCAATTGGAGGGATATATATATATATCCCTCCAAATGCCATATTTATCCTATATATATATATGATATATGTATCATATATATATCAGTATAAAGTTACATGCCAACTTTAACCATTCTTGAGAACCTCTCTACTGTGTATGCCAGAATGCCTTGAAAGGGGAGCTTTCTGCTTCTCACAGCTCCCCTTAGTAGAGGACCATGAAATCATGCCAAGCACAGTTACTCAACAGCAATCCTGGTGGGACCCAGTGTAGCAGGACTCAAAAATTGATTTCATTTGCTGAAGTCTTCTTGGGATAGAGCGGCACAGTGGGCTGGCCATTCTGGTTCATGGTGGATGGATGAAAGTGATGGGGTGAGGAGCCCCAAGTCCTCAGTGCAACTGGTGTGTATGGCGAAGCCACAGCCACATACCTGAGTTGAGACCCAAGTGGATGGCAGGAATCAAGGGCATCAGCTGTCATTGGTTGTCCCTAATTCCCTGAGCCTGCTTAAGGACATGCTACCACCTTGCCATACTTGGGCATCCAGTTGGAGAATGCAGCATTCCTGATCTATAATGTGAGTGCCCCAGAATTGCTGGAGGGGGTGATATTCCTGTACACTGACCGCTTGTGGCCACTCAGACAGAGGGTACAGTGAGGGAGGTGTAGGACAGGGTAGAGGTTTCTGGCAAGCACAGAAGGGGGAGTACCTAAATATTTTTCTCCTTATGCAACAAATACTCCTGTGTGTCATTGAGGTGCCCTTCCAACTAGCAGGCTGGTGATGCCAACATGCTGCAAATGAGAACTTCATTAAAAACAAAAACAAAAACTTGCTGTGGAAAAGTGTGATTGCATTTGAAATTCAACATTACATTGGATAATGGAAGGAAAACAAGAGCTGTGAGCTTCTTGAACTAAAAATGTCAACAGTTGTAAATTTCTTAAAGGATATGAGAAAGTCTTACACTTTTTTTTTTGTGGCTTTCTGTTAACAACTTTATTGAGATATAATTGACAAAATCAACTGCATCTATTTTAAGTGTCTAATTCAGTATGTTTAACATCTGCCCTGTGAATATCACTCTCAAGGGTCCTCCTGTCCCCTTGGAATCCTTCCTTCTTGCTCCTCAATCTTCCTTCCTCTCTTGGCAACCACTGATCTACTTACTGTCCTGTGGATCCATTGGGATTTTGTACAGCAGGTGCTGATAAAGTGTGTGGCCTGTGAGTCAACTGCTTGTTTGTGTAAATAGTTTTATTGTTACACAACTGTGTTTATTCATTTATGCGTTCTCTCTGAGTGCTTCGGCTTAACAGTATCAGAGCTGAGTGGTTGCAACAGAGTCCAGGGGATGTACAGATACTCAACATGAGAGCCTTTATAGAGAAAGTTTAACCCCTAGACTGGACTTCTTCATGATTGGAATGATAAGTCTGTTTGGGGGTCTGCTTTCTTACATTGGCATACTTACTCAGAAACTCATGCATGTTGGAGCATATATCAGGTTTTCTCTTTGCATGACTGAGTATTTTATGGATATACCAAGACATTTATTCGTCCACATATTTATGTGTATTTGAGATGGATCTACTCTGGGGCCATTATAAATAAAGCTGTAGTGATGATTCAGATAGAAGATTTTGTGTGGTCATACCCTTCATTTTCAGATAAATACGTAGGAGAGGAATGATTGGGTCATGTGATAAGTAGGTGTTTGACTAAGTAAGAAACTGGTAAATGTTTTCCAAGTGGTGGTGCCATTTTTCTCTTTCCACTAGCAGTGTATAAGACTTGGTCCCTCCATATCCTCACCATTGCTTGGAATGGTCAGTTTTTTAAAAAAATCACAGTACTACACAGGACCGAATGTAGTGACATCTCATAGTTTTAATTTACGTTTTGTTAATTACTAATCAGGTTTTGTGAATTTTTGCCATTTGTGTGTGTGTGTGTGAGAGAGAGAGAGAGAGTGTGCATGAAATGTCTATTTAAATCTTTGGCTCACTTTATTGGGTGGTTAATTTCCTTATTACTAGGATTTGAGGGTTCTTTCTGTGCTCTGGATACAAGTTTTTTTTTGGCCCGATAGATAATTTGCACATACCTTCTTTCTGCCTATGGTTTATCTTCTTTTTGTTAAAAGTGTCTTTTGAAAGCGGGAGTTTCTGAGGTTGGTGAAGTCCAGTTTATCAGTTAATTCTTCATGGATCATGGCTCTGAAGTTATATTTAAGAAATCTTTACCTAGCTCAAGGTCACAGAGGCATTATCTTGTGCTTTCTTAAAGCAGCTTTATGATTTGACAGTTTCCATTTAGATCTGTGATTCATTTTGAGTACATCTTTGCATATGGTGGGAAGTATGGGTAGTTCTTTTAAATTTTTTTTATTTTCACGTATAGCTATTCAGTTCTGACAAGATTAGTTAAAAAGACTACCTGCTGAAGTGACTTTCTCACCTTAAAAAAGATCTTTTGTCTTTTTGCATGGGAACATTTCTGACCCTCTATTCTGCTTGCTGCATTTATTTATTTTTCCACAGATACCTTGATAACTATAGATTTTTAAGTATTAAAACAAGGTCGCCCTGACTCTCTACTTTTATACCTTCACAAAATTATTTGGGTTTTCCATGTGACTTGTATTTCCATGGGAATTTTAACATCAAGTTGTCTGTTTTTATAAGAAATAAAGCCTGTTGCATTTTGATCAGGCTTTCACGAAATCTACAGATCAATTTTGGGAGAGGTAAAATTTTAACAACAATGACTCTTTTGATCTAGGACTCCATTTATTTAGGTCTTACTTAATTTCTCTCAACAATGTTGCATAGTTTGCAACATGCAGGTCATTTCACAATTTTAAAAAAATCAGATTAACTCTTAAGTATTTCATATTTTCTGTTGCTATCCTATATATTATAATATTAATTTATGTTGTTACTAATATATAGAAATACCAGTGATTTTTGTCCGTTGATCTTGCAACTTCATAAACTGATTTTTTTTGGATCTAGTAGCTCTTTGTATAGTTCCAACTGGCTTGCTACATAGAGGTCAATATGATCCATGAATGAAGACTATTTTATTTTTAGCTCTTCATTCAGGATGTATTTTATTTATTTTTCTCACCCAATTGCTCTTGCCAAAACTTGAAGTATGCTGTTGAGTGACTGTAGTGAAAGCACATATGTCTTTGGCCTTTTCCTGATCCTGGGGGATAATCATTGAGCTTTTTACCAGTAAGGGTTAAATTAGCTATAGATTATGCTTTGGGGCTTATTTTTTGTTTATTTTGTTTTTTTAGGTGCCCTTCATCCAGTTTGAGGAAGTGCCTTTTTTTTTTTTTTAAGATCTTATTTATTTATTTGACAGAGAGATCACAAGCAGGTAGAGAGAGAGAGAGAGAGGGAAGGAAGCAGGCTCCCCCCCTGAGCAGAGAGCCCGATGCAGGGCTCGATCCCAGGACCCCGAGATCATGACCTGAGCCGAAGGCAGAGGCTTAACCCACTGGGCCATCCAGGCACCCCAGGAAGTGCTTTTCTATTTCTAGTTTGTTTAGTTTCTGTCAGAAATGAGTGTTGATTGTTCTCGAATGCCTCTTCGGCATATACTGAAATGCCTTGACATGGGCTGATTTAAAAAAAAAATGTTAAAAAGTTAAACAAATGTAATCTCAGTATAAACTTCACTTTGATGTTTTATGTTTTCTATATAGAGTTGGATTTGAGTCACCAAAATTTGGTCAGACTATCTTCATCTATACGCATGAGGTCTCTTGGTATTTGGCTTTTTGTTTTTATGATACCTGTATCGGTTATTGATAAGAGTTGATGCTGGCCTCATAAAACTGAATTGAGATGTGTTCCCTCTTGGTCAGTTGGCTGAAACGAAATAAATCAGTATTTCTTTCTTAAATATTTGGTTGCATTACCAGTAAAGCTCTCTGGGCCTCTGTTTTCATCAGTGCCCATGTTTTTACTGCATACCCGACTTCTTTCTTAGATACAAGTCTATCGTAGGTTTTCTATTTCTTCTTGAGTGAGCTTTGAGTTGGTGTCTGTCCAGAAATTTGCTCACTTCCTTTAAGGGTTCAAATGTATTGATGAAAGGTTGTTAGTAATTCTCATTTTTATTATTTGTAGAATGTGTAGTGAGATTTCCTCTCTCATAATTCGTATTAGCAGTCTACATCCTCTGGCTTTGTTTCTCCTGGCCAGTGTTGCTAAAATTTTCATCTATCCTATCTACTTACCTATTCTCAGTAAAATTGGTTCCTTTGCTTATGTCATTGCTTTCCTTTCTTTTATTCAATTACTTTTTACTTTAATTCTCATTATTTTCTTTCTTCTGTCTGCTTTGGATTTATTTGCTCTCTTCCTCAGTACTTAATTTGGAAACCAAGGTCATTACTATGAGACTTTTCTTCTTTTTTAATGTAGACGAGTGCTATCATGACCCCCACTGAATACTGTTCTACAGGCATCCCACTAATGACATATGTTGTGCTTTCACTTACATTCAGTTCAAAATATTTTCTGTATTGCTTTTTGATGTTCTACCAATTGAATTTTGGAGAGGGTTAGTTTACAAATACTTAAGGATTCCTAGAGGTAATTATACTGTTAAGTTCTATTGTAATTCAACTGTGGTTTAAGACTGTAGTTTACATGAATTATTTAAAATTTATTGAAATCTGCTTTTGGTTTAGATTATGGTCAAAGTAATTGTTTGCTGTGCACTTGAAAACCACATGTAAAAAAACAAAACCCCCAAAAAAAAAAGACGAAACTCGGTTCTGCTCTCATATATTTTGTGAATGTCAGTTGGGTCAAATTGGTTGATAGAGCTTTCTTTACTGATTTTCTGTCTACTTTTTCTGTCATTTACTAAAAGCGAAACTTTTGAATAGAACTGTTGAATTGATATATTTCTCTTTTTTTTTTGATATATTTTTCTAGTTATTTCAGTTTTTGCTTTATTTTGGAGATCTAATATTAGGTGTGTAAACATTTAGGATTATTATGTTTCCTTGATGAACTGGCCCTTCATCATTATGAAGGACTTGCTTTATCTCTGATAATACTATTAATTCACCATTCAACTTTGGTACCAATATAAATAAAGCGCAGCTTTATTTTAACTGGGATTAATATGGCAGACCTTTTAGCAAACTCTTATTTTCACCTAATTTTACCTATCTTCACATTGTAAGCGCTTGTCTTTTAGACAGCATATATAGTCTTTTTAAAATTCAATTTGACAATGTGCTTTTAATTGGGGTGTTTAGATTGCTTACAGTTAATATTATTGATAAGCTAAGATTTAATGTTGTCTTCTTGGTATTTGTTTTCTACTTGTCCCATCTGTTCTTTATTCACTCTATCTGTGTTTTATTCTGGATTATTAAAGTACATTTTTAAATCTCTATATCCTTTTGAGGGTTATTAGCTATAAATATTTGGCCATTTTAGTTACTCCTTTGGGATATGTAGTCTGTCTTTATCTCTATTTACCTTTAAATACTGTATAAGAATCTTAACATCACAAATAACATTTTCCATCATGGCCTTTATATTTGAATGTATTAAAAAAATGAGCAACCGTGGTATATGTTTACCCATGTAGTTACTATTCCTTGTGATTGTCACTTGTTTGTATAGATTTATAGTCTGGGTGATAAACATTTCATTCCATTTATATTAGGTCATGTGTGAGTGATGATTTCTTTAAAGTTTTCTGTCTGAGAATGTTTTGAATTGTTGCTTATGAAAGACATTTTTGCTGGATATAGAATTCTATGTTGAGAGTTTCCCCCCGCCCCCTTTTGGTACTGGAAAATGTTCCATGGTGTTTTCACTTGGATTATTTCTGATAAGATTTCCATTATCGTGGTAATTTTTCTTCCTCTGTAGTAAATACCTTGTCTCTGGCTGCTTTTAAGAGTCTCTTTTAGGAGCAATTGATTTTACTATTCTTGATGTATTTATCTTCATGATTGATGTGCTTGGAGCTAGTTGAACTTACTCCATCAATGGATTTATAGTTGATAAAGTTTGAAAAAAATCATGTTCTTCAAATGTTTTTTTTGTTTACCATCTTTCCCTTTTGGAGACTCCAAATACATGCATCCTTGGCTTCTCGAAATTTCCCCATATCTCACTGATGGTCTTTGTGCTTTTTAAATTGATTTTTTTCTCTGCATGTTTTGTTTTGAACAGATTCAATGGCAGTATTTAACAGCTGACTAATCTTTTCTTTGGTAATGCCAAGTGTGTTACTAATCCCATCTGGTGTATTTTTCTTCTTCAGAAAGAGTAGTTGGTATCTTTTTGTGGCTTGATTTGAGTACTTTGCATATATTCCACATCTGTACTTAACTTATAAAAAATATGTGGAATACAATTATAATAACCATTTTACTGTTCTTGCCAACAAGTTCTGACGTATGTGTTAGTACTTGGTCTGTTTTGATTAATTATTGTCCTCATTTTAGTTTCTCCTTTGCATGCCTGGTAATCTTTCATTGGCTGCCAAACCTTGTAGCTGTTAATTTTTAGATGCTGAATATTTTTATATTCCTATAAATTTTGTCATGCTTTTTTTTCTGGGAAGCTGCTAGATCTGATGGAGTCATGATTTCAGGATTTGCTAGGTGGGTTCAGAACAGTGTCTCAGTTTAGGGCTGACTTTCCTAGTAGTGGGTCAAGATCTTGCTCTTGCCAATGCCCTATGAGCTATTAGTTGTCTTTTACTCTTTCAAATGGCTTTCCACCTGGCTTTAGGTACTTTTCCATGCAGATTGGGACTTAGCTGAATCCTGGAATGGGACCTGTGCAGGTCTCCAATTAATATTTGTGATAATTGGGGCACCTGAGTGGCTCAGTGGGTTAAAGCCTCTGCTTTTGGCTCAGGTCATGCTCTCAGGGCCCTGGGATCGAGCCCCGCATCGGGCTCTCTGCTCACCAGGGAGCCTGCTTCTCCCTCTTCCTCTCCCTGCCTCTCTGCCTACTTGTGATCTCTCTCTCTGTCAAATACATAAATAAAATCTTTAAAGAACAATGTTTGTGATAGTCATAAACTACTCTGTGCAGTTCTTCCCTCCCTGGAATCTTGTCTATGAACTTTAGCTGTTTCAGTATCCCTGAGGCCTTACCTCCTTCTCATCAACTCAGGCGGTCCTCTCACTTCAGCTTTGTTGTCCCAGCTCTGTAACTCATGCTGAAATTATTGTAGAGCTATAGGCTTGGACTAATCATAAGACGTGGCTCCTTTGTTTTCTCTTTCTCAGAGATCACTATAATTTGCTGTGTGTTTTCCACTGTATTGGTTACCATTCTTTCATATATTTTTTGTGGAATTGTTTGACTTACAAATGGAGATATGGTCCCTGTCACTTGACCTTGAGCCAGCTGGACACTCCTTGCTACCTGTGTACAAACAAATTTTTCAATCATTGTGACCCTCCAGATTTTGAATAAATTGCTATCAACATGACTTCACTTAGAAAAGCACGTAGCCATCTTAAGAATTAACCTTGAGGGGCGACTAGGTGGCTCAGTTGGTTAAGCACCTGTTTGTTGATTTTGGCTCAGGGCATGATCTTGGGATCTGAGATGGAGACCTGTGTCAGACTCTCTGCTCAGCAGGGAATCTGCTTGAGATTCTCTCTCTCCCTCTTCCCGTCCCCCCACGGCTCATACGCTTGCGCGCTCTCTCTCTGAGGAAAAAAAGATTAAAATTAATACTGAAAAGTTAGGCTCACTAGCAAGCTAGAAATTTTTATTAAATATTTGAAAATACTTTATTTGGACATTTTGTGTACATTTGGTAATTATTTTCATCTCTCATGCTTTGCATTTCATGGTTATAATTATGTAATAAGGAAATATAATGAACTAAGGATAACTAAGTCACTCCCCACTTAGTTATCCTCAAAACCGTTGAGTTTTCCCCCGCGTGCTATGCAAATACCATACTTTTCTATTTGTACCATAGCATAAAAAAATGCTGGGAACTGCCGGCTTAGATAATCTGCTGAAAGCAGTGGGCTGCTCTTCTGAAGTATGTTGACAGAAAGCCACTTGGACCTAGAATTTTTGGGGGTATTCTAGATCTCATGAAAACTTTCTGTAGAATCGTTCACTTAAGGATTTCCGTTTAAGTGAATGGAAAGGCCATGTGTCATCCCTGATAAACACTGTTTCTCGAGCCTGAGCGTGTGGAAGGTACTTAACAGAAATGAGTTAAAAATAAAGAGAAGAAATGCCTCCTGAAGCGAGGGCTGGGTTCTGTAGTCGAGTCCTATGGTTAAAGTTAAGTTCAGTCAGATTTACTTGGGATGATCTCTTCAGTCTCTGGTCGAGTGAGATGCCCTGTTTGTGTTTAGAATCCTACTCAGTTGTCCCCTCACAATGCTGAAACTTGAGAGACATTGAATTTAAAAGACACGGAAGGAATGTCTATGGACAGATGTTGGGGTTTCACCTGAGTCTAAGCTTTCCACTTCCTACTTTAAATAGGGGAAAGGTCGAAATGCATAATACAGACTGGCAGCTCCAGTGTTGAGTTTTTCTTATTGTAAGAGTAAAGATCTGTAGCCTAAACACATGTAAATAGATCATTTTGTTCTTAGGAGGATTAAATAAAATAGGGGAGTCTTATCTTTGTAAAGATGAGTAGACAGTGGACATGGTGTATGATTTAAACCTAGAATAAATTAAAAGCCCCTGAAATAAGCAGTTTGAGAGCTCCTAATACCAATCTAATATCATTTCGAATGTCAGTAATATTTGGCCCCTAACTTTGAAATCAAGCCTGATTGCATAAATTTCAAGTCTTGAAATACAAGTTTTTTATCTTTAAGGATATGATGAAGTCCAGGTGTTTGTATGGTTAGCTACGTACAGATCTATATATCTTAAAAGACAAAGTATAGGAGGTAATAAACAATTACTATTGGTAAAAGTCACTTTTCTGAGCAGAATTGAACATGTGTTCTTAGATGCTCATTCCTCTTACCTGAAACCATGACATTGAGAATACAAAAAGGATTTCAGGATAGCAGCTGGGGGACTTAAAAGTCTCTAGGTGTGAAAGAATTAAAAACTGAGTAGGCATGGTTTACTGGGTTACTGGTTTTGTCTCTTTCATGAGAATGCCTCTTAATATTATGGGATGTTTAAGAGTTAGGTACACACAACTTAAAAAAATGGCACAAAGCCTCCCCAAAGACAAACAGTATCTCATTAAACGATATATACATAAATGATAAAATAAATACACCTAAAAATAGGCAAGGGATGATAAAACAAATATTTGGACAGACAGTAGGTCGTGTCTAGGCGGAAGTGGCATGATAAGCTAGGGACAGAACTCATAAAGGCAATATTACCACTTTCTTTTACTTCTGACCGGGGTGCGACGTTCACAGGTACTCAGTGTTATGATTCTCCTGGATAACTAGTATTTGTGACATAATTTCCGCTGAAATGCTAAGTATTAGATATTAAATAATATGTTCTTAGAAGCTCAGAAGCTAAAAATCATGGTCATAATCTTTCGATGTTAAAAAAGAATTTTGTGTATTGGAGGTTTTACATGGTTACACATATGTCAGAGAAAATGGTGTAACTTTGGCACGTCCACGTCCACATGGAAAATGTGTAACCGGGTAATGGATTCAATCTCACAAATTTAAGAACGTGTATCAAGTGAACAAACAGTGTGGG
Source organism: Procyon lotor (assembly GCA_028646535.1). NCBI lineage: Eukaryota > Metazoa > Chordata > Mammalia > Carnivora > Procyonidae > Procyon > Procyon lotor. The sequence continues at coordinate 120,442,188 of CM053607.1, read as the reverse complement.
AATATTAATAATTCTAGATTCACCGTATTTATAAATTGAATTATGTTTAGGCATTACTTACGTGCTGGCAATTTGTATTGTCAGAGATAAGAACTTAAAGAAGGGAGCAAAAGTCACAGGTTTAAAAAATGGCTGTTAGACAGGTTTAAAGGTGTTAAGCTAATTTTGTTCCTACAACCAAGTATTTAGAGGCCCTTGAGAAATAATTGCTAAAGTTGGCTAGATTATAAATACGTGGTGTGATGGGTCCCTTAAATTCACAAGCTTAGAGGAGAATTTGTTTTTTAAAAATTTTTATTTTTATTTTTTATTTGTTTGTTTGACAGAGATCACAAGTAGGCAGAGAGGCAGGCAGAGAGAGGGGGAAGCAGGCTCCCTACTGAGCAGAGAGCCCGATGTGGGGCTCGATCCCAGAACCCTGAGATCATGACCTGAGCTGAAGGCAGAGGCCTTAACCCACTGAGCCACCCAGGCGCCCTGAGAATTTGTAATTTTTAACTTTAATTAGAATAACAACAAATGGTAAAGCAAAACTAAATATCCAGCATTTCTTGTGATTAAAGAAACTACCTTTTATAACACAGAAGCAAAATATCCTTAAGCAAATTGTCCAGATAAAGGCATAATCGTGGCTTTTAATCACCATGGAATCTGAGGAAAGGTTGTTGCCCTTTTATGAAAATTTGGAATGCTTCAAAGGATTGGTGCTTGGATAGAAGGCCACAGTCCTTGTGCTGGGAAGAGAGGTCATCAGTGACAGCAGACAGTCAAACCTTGCTGAAAAGGTCTGTGGGGCAGAGAGGGATCCTAATGATGGCCTCAAATTTTTATAACATAAAGAGTGCAACTACTGTGTCTTGGGGAAAAATATTCCAAGTGAGCTGTTAAAAAAAAATACCCATCCTCACTTGTAAAGAACAAAAATGGGATTATTAATTGAAGTCCAACCTAAAGGTCTAATGATCAATTAACTAGATGAACAAGTTATTACAGTCAGACTATCAGTTGACCTACAACTGATAGATCCTGACATTGATCTTCATGGAGTTACTCTTGGTCTTATTCGTGGCCCCTGCAAGATGGCAACACCAGTGGTCAACCAAGGCTGCTCTTGACTGTACTCATGAAACCAACATTCAGAAATTGAAAAAGAAAAACAAGAGTGTGTATTTTCTACAGGAGGAGGATTGCATCCCAAACTGGTACCAAAGAGAGCACAAGTTTAAAGGAATGAACACTGTAGAGTTTTGAGTTCAGATAGATGCCTTTTGACTGTGGGTCAGGAACTCCTCTCTCCTTGCTGCGAAGAAGTTCCAAGTGGAAGGCGTGTGGGGAGAGCTGCTGATTTGTTCTTTTTTTCGGGGTTCTTACCTAAGACTTCACTTGATCTTACCCAAAAGGCTGAAAAGGGATGGCTTGATAAAGACCTCATATTATAGGGCAGTGAACTTGGACATAGTGTTTCTTTGGTATGGTCTGTTGAGGACACACCTCGTTTATAGTGGTGGGTATTGAATCAGCCCTTCTCTGGCACTGGAGAAAATAGAACCCAGTGAATGCTGAGACATGTAAAAAGAAAACACCACTGTTAGCCCTCATCTTGAAAGTCTAGGTAGTGTATAAACTACACTGTCATTTCTGGTCTCCTGGGGTTGAGGACCATATTCTACAGTAAAGAGAACATGAATCCAAGACAAGATGTAGAAGGTCGATGAAGACCAACGCTTCCAGCATGCAAGAGCCAAGAACGAAAAAGATGGGGACCTTGAGTCCTTTGAACACACTGAAGAATGGTTTACTCTTGGGGAAGGACATGGAGATCAGTTCCTGAATGCAGAGTTTTCTATTTTCGTGTGGAACTGGGTTAGAATATGAACATAGTTTTAAGCACAGGATAGATGGGAGTTATTTTAAGAGCAAGGTGCTGCGGTACTTGGGAGAGAGCGAACAGTGTAATGAATCAGGATATAGTGCAAGTATTTGCATGTGAGCGAGAGAGATGAACAAGAGAAACAAAGATGCATAAGGAGTGAGGGAATACTATTCTAATTACGCCCGATTATTAATACATTATTTCCTGCAGAAATCCCTTAAAAAGGAGTACATTGCTCTATTTTCAATCCAAGCACGAGTTCTATAAGGATGGAAAAGCGTCCATTTAATTACGTGAGTAACACTTAAAGTCATGTAATCTTGTTAGAAAACTTCCTGCAAAACCCCCTCATCTTCTAATTATACCTGTTGGTGCATGAGTTGGCATCGAGCGGCAGCTAACACACTGACATCTCGCCGACCTACGTGTGAATATCCATTATCACAACTCCTGGTGTTTAGACCAGATGTTAGCGAAATCAGTGCATTTTTCTGGGCGTGAAGTAGCCCCCGTTTTTAACAGAAGAGCCTTACCTACTAACAAGGAGAAGGCTGTGCAGGCGAAAGAGATGTAGATTTAAAACTCATTAAGAGATGCGTAATAAAATGCCTTTAAATAACCAACAAGAAAAGCTCCTCAGGAAAGATAAAGCTCCTAGATTTATAGGCGAGGAAAATTTACCTTCCTGAAAACTTTTTTTTTTTTTCCCCTCCCTGGGGAAAATGAGAGCTAAATTTCCAAAAGTGGCAGAGAATTTCAATGATCAGAGCAAGATGGAGAATTATTGGATATACCTCTAGGATGTGAATTAAATAAATCACATTTCCTCAGTGACTCATTTCTACTTAATTTGCTACCAGAAGTGAGTAGTCTTGAAGTTTGGCTTGTTCTATTCCCAGTGATGTCCACTGTCCCTGCATTAAGTTAAGGATATCAGTCCCTGCTTCATTCTAAACCCCAAATAGATCTCAGTGCAATGAATCGCCAAAGGTGACATAATGGATGGGGAATATCAAAATCGGCCTCAAAGTTTGCTTGGACACCGAAGATTGATGACAGCAAAATATAAACTATGGATCATGAATGCATAAATTGAGGAAGTTTCCCTCTCAAGCTGTGAGAAAAGGGTATTTGAAACATTTAAAAAATGGACGTATGCTGGTATTCTGAAATAAGGGGGTAAATCAGAAATCCTGTATTTATTCATAAAACAAAGAGGTTTTTTATCTTGCATTGCCCGTGACCTTAACCTCGCATAAAATGCATATAATCCGCTCCCCACCCCACTCCTGCAATCAGGCTTTTCTTCTGCCAACAAGAAAAGCTGTTGCCAAATTACCCTGATTGTCCTGAATAGTGGACAAATACTAATAGGAATGCTTTGAAGTCATGAAACACCTTTCATCCCCAAAGCACAAAACACTTCAAAAAGGAAAAAAAAAAAAAACAAAAAACTCACACATTGAGCTGTAATCTCCAAACCCCTTCTTGCTGTGTGTGGGGGTGGGGGGAGGTGCCACAATTAAATGTTCTTAATGTTCAGAAAGAGAAATTAATACTGACACAATTAGATATTCTTAGATAAGAAAGGGATGAAAATGCCAGGAGTAACCCAACGGGATCTAAAGCTGATTGAACTCACGGAGAAGCAAGCGGTGGAATGTGGATTGAGGTGCTGGGGTTGGGATGAGAGGGTTTCGGGACGACGGTCAGGATTACACAAGTGCCTCGCTGAATCGTGCATGAGTTGAAGGCACCACACTTGCTTCATCCTAGTGCCAGTGATTTTGCTGCTAGAAGGCAGCAAATCTGCATGGTGTGCGGTATAACAGGGCTGTCTAGGCTTAGATTTGTTGCTTGTATGTGTGTAAGGGGGGGTGTGTGTAAGGCGGTGGGTTTAGTTGGCTCCAAACTCTAAGGCATTGCTGGCCTGCGGTAGGCATTGACCATGGGTGGTGAGGTCTATGATTTTAACGGAGCTGGATGTGGCTCCAAAGGCAACCATTCCTCTTCATGGTGGGCTTTTCCGCCGCCTCTTGGAAACTCCCAATTGAGTTCCATTGCACTTGGTCTCTTCAGAGACTGAGCAGGTTTCCATATCTAGCAATGGGAGGGGAACATTAGTCTTTCTTCCCAGGTCATGGTTCTAAAAACTATGATTTCTTCTTGTGAATTTTTTTTTTTTTTTTTTTGGTATTTTTTCTTGTCAACCATCTTAATTTGGGGGAAACAAGGATTTAAATACCATGAGGAGGTCAAGGGCTGTGACATTAAGACAATTAAATACAAGATGTTTAAAATATTTTGTCTTTCTTGAGCTGGATCTGTAGGTGGACTCTTTCTTACTCAGTAAGCATTCCAGGACTTGGACCTTACTAAAAGAACCTCAGTTTTAGGGAGGTAGCAACTCGTTTCCAGTCAACCCATTGGGCTGGAGGGATGCTAAAACCAAGGGTGAATGCAGGGGTGTCTTCTGATGGGTTGAATCACAGTAACCCCCACCTCTACTACAAACAGTGGATTCAGGAACCCAGGCAGGAGTTACTAAGCTAATTAGAACTGTTTTTGGCACAGTCACGGGGGCCTGGTATCAATTGGTCAGGCCAGTTTGAAGGAAAGAATTTGGTTTATGTAATGGACTCCTCCTTCCCCGTAGGAGGTGGCCACGGTAGCTTCTGTCCTCAGGCAAAATTGCACAAGGGAAAACAGACCTAGCGATACTATCAAAAGCAGATGAGAGCGTGGAAGAGTACGTGGGCTATTGGTAAGATCACTGATGGACTGAATGAATAAAGATGGGGGTATTGTTGTTTGTGTGTATGAAATAATACTGGTTTAAATCACTCTGAGTCTGAGTATACTGAATGGAAGATTGATTCAGTTTATCTCCTCTTCCTCCAAGTATCTGATGCCGGTGTGATTTGGTTAATTACACCATTACCTGGGATTTGGAAATTAACCATCTTCAAAGCACGTATATACAGCTTTATGTAGAATATATGTGTATTTTTGTGTAAATATACACTACATTTCAATATACAGAGAGTTTGTGTATGTATAACTATATGGCAGTTAATTATATTGACACATTGATTTTTGTGTTGGTACACTGTATGTTAACCAATATTATATTTCTAATTTTTTAATTATCTGGGCGCTCTGTTCTTTGTCCTGCAAAACACCCCCCATCTCTGGTGGTAAATAGTGCGTCCTGAAATAGACTGTGTTAATTGGGCATTCTGACAATTAGATCAGTTTTCAGAAGGCAGTCATGTGGATTCAGGTAGTCTCAGAAAATAAGCACACGAATAAATGAAACAATTTGAGATGAACTCTAATATACAAGTAGAAGATGAAGATCAAAAGTGAAGGGGAAGAAAAGCAGTGTGTTTAAGAGTCAGTGAGTTTGTTTAGTGACTGTCTCTGGGCTTCACCCCCTTTTTCTGAATTGCATATTACCATGGGTTCCCCCGAACATCTCATCTTCTTGAGAAAAAAAACACTTTCTGCTCATCCTAAGGGAGCAGAGGATTTCTAAGGAGAAAGCAAAGCATGCCTTTCAGTTTTCCCATGGGGTTTGAAGTGGTGAATTCATGTAAATTTATTTTCAATATCTTTTTGGATAATTTAGGCCCCAGGTTTTGAAAATGATAGACATACACCTTTAAAGAAATAGTAGCTGGAGTTATTATTTCAAACTAAATCTGAGCAGAAGGAGCATACGTAAAATTGTGAATTCGCTCTTCTGGCCAAAAATCTCTCTGATAATCAACAGAAATAAAAAGCTGGCTGAGGCCACGAGGTCCTAAGCCTGGGAGTCGCAGTGTATATTTGGTAATGGCTGTAGGAAGGAAAAGTTCCATTCAGGGCAGTGAATCCTAGAGAACAACTTGGAGTCACTTAGAAGGTCCTGAATGAGGAGTATGTACAGGAACTCAGTGTCATTCATGAAGCAAGATAAGTTTGTTGTAAGATGGGTAAGGATGGGGCTCCTGGGTGGCTCAGTTGGTTAAGCATCTGCCTTCGGTTCAGGTCATGATTCCTGTGGTCCCAGGATCATCCCTTGTCCTGATCTCCACTCAGCAGGGAGCCTGCTTCTCCCTCTCCCTCTGCAGCTACCCCTGCTTGTGCGCTCCCTCTCTCTCTTTCATTTCTCTCTGTGTCAGATAAAATCTTTAAAACATAAGGATGACGTTGTACATGCGTATAGCACTGGTAGACACAATACCCAGTCGTGGGATACATTGTGATATTAGGCCCAGTAATGAACTCATGGAAGTAATTTTTGTAGTCTATGTTAAAAGCACAGTTAAGTGACTTGATCAGCTTCCTCTGCCCTGTACAATATATGACTTTTCATTTCCGCATCCACGTGAGTAGGGGGCAGGACCATCATTTGGTACAGTTTTTGCTTGCAAGGCAACCAATCTGATGAAAAGGTACCTGGAGGAGAGGTCTAAGTAGCCACTTGTGCAAGCATCCATATTGTTTGCTTCTATGCTCTGGGAAACGGTCACTTGACCACCTGCCTTGTTGTAAGAAGGAAAGGATGTCCTGCCTAACGTGATAAAAGTCAGTGGAACCGTTGCAGCAAGTTCACATTTCCTAAAAAAAAGTGTGTCCACCTTGCTTTGTTCTAAATCTCGCCATATCATGTTGTTTCTCCTATGGAACTGTGAACTTGAACTTCTTAGCTGAGCATGAAGATGAACCTTAGGTGGTGATGAGACATGCATAGAGTTCTTAGAGTTACTCAAAGCTCCAGCTCTCACTTAACACTGTTCCTTGTTTGAGTTTTGTGGCTTTTATCCCATTGTTTGTGATGGGTGAGAAGTATATTTCAGTGTCAGGTCTGATGGTAAGATGTACTTAGAATTTCATTATTTGAGGTGGACACACTACCAATTTAGGGGTCAGCCTTGAAATACCAGGAAAACTTTTAAATTTATTTTTGTTACCTGTAGGTACTTCTGGGAAGGGGCAAGAGATCTCTTTCAGGTCTCTTTTTTGTTTTTTCAAAGGTCCGGAACAAACAATCCTAAAATTTGTGTGGAACCAGAAAAGACTCCGAATTGCTAAGGAAATGCTGAAAAAGAAAAACAAAGCTGAGGGCATCATATTGCCTGATTTTAAGCTTTACTACAAAGTGGTGATCACCAAGACAGCGCGGTACTGGCACAAAAACAGACACATAGACCTGTGGAACAAAATAGAGAGCCCAGATATGGACCTGCAACCCTCTCTCAGGTCTCTTAAGTGAAGACAGTAGTCTCATTCACTAGTTCATGATCTAATTACCTCCTAGAGGTGCCTTTTACAAATACAATCACTTGAGTCTAAGGATTCAACATAAGCATCTGAAGGTCAGGGGGATATTACTCCCTAGGAGATGCCTCCCATAGAGTGTCCTTGTGCCTCTTGTTAGGATCTGTAAAACTTTGGCCTGAAATCTGAGTCTTGACCACAACAGAATTCTCTTCCTGGATTTCCCTTCTTGTCCCCCTCCCTCTCTTTTTTATTTTATTTTATTTATGTGTTAGGGAGGGAGAGAGAGAGAATGAAGAGGGGGGAGGAGTAGGAGGAGAAGGAGAAGCAGACTTCGTCCTGAGTGGGGAGCCCAATGGAGGACTGTATTCCAGGATCCTGAGATCATGACCTGAGCTGAAGGCAGACACTTAACCGACTAAGCCACGAAGGCGATGCTTGGATTTCCCTTCTTAAGCCAACCACTGGCAAGATATATTGGTTTGAATAGGTTGGATTAGACAAACTGGTTTCTCCTCCACCCTTAACTAGGAATGGGAGTCAGCCCTTCCTGAGTCACATGACCATGCATGGAGCAGTACTGAGACCCAGACTGGGGCAAGGAAGAAGGGACCACTGACTCTTGGGTAGCAATGGACACATGATGCTAAGAATGGCCTCAGGTATAAGTCAGTTCTGTATATGTTGGCATACTTTACATTTTATACAAAACAATATCCAATCTAGATTGGCTTAATCAACCAAAGATTTTCATTAGGTCCATAACTGAAAGGTCCAGATTTAAACTGCTGTCAGACACAGTTCTCTGTAAGGGATGGAGGAGATTGGCACGGTTACAGCCACATGTTTCTAGGACCCTCTGTGCTGAGCTCAGTTCTGGAGATCTGCTCTGTCTTCAGCTGCTTCCTGGGGAGCAACAGTGATGGCGGCATTTCCAAATTCACGTTCTTAAACCATGCTGTCTACAGGAAGAGAGGTCTTTGATGCTGGTCATGATAGAAGACAAAGGAAGTTTAGACCCTACAAACTCTGGCAGATGTCTCCTTGTGACTTTTGGGCTTTAACTGAAGTTGGTATGCATTCTTGGGCCAATAGCCATGACTGTGCTTGCTAATGAGCACAGTCCATCCCCTAAGTATCCCCCTACGTACCCCACCCTTGGAGTTCAGGCAGTATCTGTCCCATCTAAAACTCGATGTAGAGAGTAGGTTTGGATGGTTCTTTATTGGAAACAAGAGGGAAATGGATGACGAGGAGGCAGTCAGCACGTGTTCACTATGCTGTTAAACTACACTGGGGGAATTGAGGCACATAGACATCAAATGGCCTGTCCATTGATTATAGACCGTACCAGCATGCAAGACTTAGAACTTGAAGGGAGATTCTCCTTCCACTTACTATAATTTCTCTCTGTATCCTTCAATATTATCTTCTCTTAGAGTTGACTTATTATACTTTCTGATATACTTATTGGAAGCTCCTTCCCATGTTGGGAGTATTACATATTTTTTCCTACAGCTGAATTTGGTTGACCATAGATTGAGTTTTCCAGACGGAAGCATGAATTCAAATTTGCCTTGTGCAGAATATGCTTTGTGGCATTCACTCTATTTGTTGTATATTAGGAAATGTGGTAAATCTTAATCCTTAAAAGGCTGGGGGAAACTGATAGTTGAACTCATCCTATCGCAATAATAAACTCTTTCAGATTCCTGAGTATTACAGATCAGGGGACACAGATCTTATTATCTTATATTCATAAATGCCTTTATGAATTAAGCTCAAGTTAATACTTTCAAATTAATCCTTACATATTGGTTTATAAAGTGATTATCATAATTTACAATCTGACATTTATTCTTGTAGCTATAAGGTATATTCTATTACTTGACAGCTTGATTTGCATGGAAAGACATTCAGTGTGAAGAATATCTCACTTGATGAATTTCTTTAGTCTCAACTATCTGCTTGGAAAGCAGTGGTTAAAGAGCTAACCAGGATATGGGTCAGACAGCTCTGTTATTTAAAATAAAGTTCTGCAGTAGATTAAGGAGAAAATGCAGCACACTGGACAGTGTGTTGCTTTTCACAGTAACAAGGAATGGTGCGGTTGTATTATTTAATAACAATGAGAGGCTTCAGCTGCATGTTGAAGTGAAGGTATTTGGAATGTGCCAGATGTGGTGGAAAGGATGCTCATCTTTGTGCATGGGACCTGGATTTTGGATGGGGGTTTGTACTGACATCCTTTGAAGCCATAGGCAAGTAAGCTCATGAATCAAATGAGATCATAGCAAGGGACTACTGGTTGTCATATAGTTTGTACAGCACAACCTTTCCAACAAACAAAATCGTGCAAGGAAGCCACAGAGTACACAGAAGAAAGCAGAAGCCTTCCAGCTGAATCCGTGGAAGGCTCACAACTCAGCCAGCACTGCGTCCCTTTCCGCCTGCCTGTTTTCCCTCGCTCTGTCCCTGCAGAACTTTGGAAGAAGCCCAGGATTTGGCACAAAGTGTTTTTTTTGAAAACCACTGAGTTAGAGGATTCATTTAAGAAATACTCCTTGAGGGTGCCTGGGTGGCTCAGTGGGTTAGAGCCTCTGCCTTCAACTCAGGTCATGATCTCAGAGTCCTGGGATCGAGCCCCGCATGGGCTCTCTGCTCAGCAGGGAGTCTGCTTCCCCCTCTCTCTCTTCTTGCCTCTCTGCCTACTTGTGATCTCTTTCTTTGTCAAATAAATAAAAATAAAATCTTAAAAAAAATAGTCCTTGAGTGGCTTGGGGGTATGAATCACGGGGTACTCATTTGGGGGAAAATAAAACATCACTGCTTTCTTGAAACCTGTATTTTGGTAGGGAGACAGAAAAAGGCAAATAAATAATGAATCATGATAATCCTGGGAAGTGATGAAAAGAGGAAGAAAAAAAATAGGGTGCTTTAATCCTTCTGGTGCCCCTGTGGAGATCTCATTATTTGGTGGAGGTACACAAGTAGGTGTTGCTCTGTTGGCTTTTAAATGGAATCCTGAGAGATGCTGATTGTGAGGGACACACTTAGCCTGTTCTAGAAAGAGAAGGCCAGTGGGGCTAGAAGGTCAGTGAGGGGGAAGGTGAGAGTACAGGGGATATTCAGGGATCCTGCTGGCTGTAGAGTGGAGGCCATGTTCAAGTTTAGACTTGGTCATTGAAACAAATGGGAAGGTGCTTGATCGCCTCAAGCCAGGAATGATGAAACCCTATAGGCATTAGTTCAGCTTCTCTGCTGATGGAGGATGGCAACAGGGAGGCCAGTGGAGAGGATTTTCCTGGGGACCTGTGAGATGATAGTGATGACAGTGTGGATGCAAAGAAGCAGGTTCGGGGACGTGGGGGAGGAGGTTGGGAGGCCTAATTTTGTGGGTAAATGGAACAAGACTTGCCGATAGAGTAAATCCATGGAGGCAGGGAGAGTAAAGGGGGTGGTCAAGGAGGGAAGTGTGGTTCTGTATATGAGCCACTGGGTGGATGGGGTGATTTTACTGAAATGACTGGTGTTTGAGGAGAAAGAGGCTGGAGTGGTGGAAATGAAGAGTTTTGTTTAAGATCTGTGAAATGTGAGTTGCCTTTTAGATGTCTAAGTTGAGATGTCAAGTGGGCAATTTGATGAGTAAATCGGGGGAAAGTTCAGGGCAATGTAAATTTGGGAGTCATTGACATACAGATGATACTTAAAGAAGCAAAATGGGATGAGATCACCTATGCGGGAGGGTGGAGACCCATGGCGCTCCAACACTGAGACCTCTCTAGGAGACTCAAGTCCCTCTTAGTTCCATAAGGTCTAATTAGGTTGTGTGATAGAATCTACTGTATTTGTGAGGCTCTTTGCACTTGACCTTTTCTGTTACTGCCCCAGGTTTGGTTTCTCTGTCCCTTAGTTCTTTCTATGTTCCTCTTACTTGAGAACATAGGAAAGATACCGTTCCGCAGATAATGGAGATTTATTTGTCAAGCGAGCCACCATAGTTAGATGTAGTCTTCTCCAGTTAGGGTTATGTTAGCTAGTAGCTAATATAACTTAGTTATGGGGCAGAAAGGCTTCCAGCTGCTGGCTGTCAAGAGTCTGCAAGGCTGTTGGATTTGAAGTCCATGGAAAACTCATCAGCATCTAAGACTCAGTTGGAATACTGGCCAAACTTAAATGGCTTTAAAAGCTCTATATGTAATACACATTTGGGTTCTGAAGTCAGAAGAGATAGTTCCTTCTGAAGGGTCATTTCTCAGAATTATGCCTCTGTCATTTGTGCCAGTTGACCGGTCCAGAGGTAAGCATGTTACCCTCCTTTGGGCCCATGGGCAGCACACTGGGCAGAAATGAATTTTATCCATGGATGCCATCTGGGGGGATCTATAACCTACAGTAAGCTCAGGGATCTGTGGTCTAGAAGATAGATGCCGTGAATATTCTCATTCTTGGCTTTCTGTCTGGTTCAGTTAAAAGCAGTATCCTCAGCATGAACTGAGGAGTTCATGAGTCAATGGAGATCTTAATTAGTGAGACTGGTAAAAGCTGAAGATGGTGGATATGGTATGGATTTTCCAAATGGTAAAACTAGAGAAGGAGTTAAGAAGTGGCTGACCTGCCATTTTATAGGTAGCACACACACCCAACACCACTGCTGTCTTTCCATTTGGAAATCTAAAGGCATTTCTGAATTAGAATTAAACGGCTACAGTTGGATTTGTAGTAACTGCCCCCTTCCCCCAATAATCTGTTCCTCCCTCAGAGTTCTTCACTTAATGAATGGCACCACTCTTCCCTGATCTACTGAGGCCCTAAACTGGAGTTATCTTGTAATATGATGGTCAGGGAGAGAGAAAAAAACAATCAATTGATGAGCAAATGGTAAGTGTTCTTGATTCATCATGAATCTGAGAATATCTTCTCTCTTCCATGGCTGCCCCTCCCATCTCATCCAGGTCTTTTTCCCTTGGATTGGTTATCTTCTGTTGACTGCCATGTGATTACCACAAGGAAGCTCTGCAACACACCATTCCCCAAACTCTGCATCTTACAACAGAGATTGATTCCTAGGGTACAGGGGGGCAGTTTGGCCTTGAGAACCTGTCAGTTCTAGCAGCTAGTTGACAGACACATGGTGCAATTCTTCCATTTTTGCCAGTGGTAACCTGATCGTCCAAGTTTTTATGCGTCTTTACTGTTTAGAGCTGCAGTTAGTGTGGGCGTAACATTTCTCACCCTCTTGACTGGGATTAGTTCAGGCCTGGCAGGCCATGCAGGCTGTAAAGTGAATGGTAGGCTCAGTATGTGATCTGGTGGAAGAGGTGTCCGTTTTTCCTGCAGACAGTGTGAGGTGACATCCTATGTGCCTAGAAGATGAGTCTCTTACTGCTGGTCACGGGAAGCTGGAAACTCTTGGGAGCTCCCTTGTGGGGACTTAAGATAAAGCTGAGACTAGTTGGGCAGAGGAGACAAAGAGCAGCTTCCTGATGGTATCATTTGTCCAAAACTTGCCTGAAACTAACATTTCTCCTGGAGTTGGTGGAGATGGGAGCCATGCATTCATTTTTTAAGCCAGTTTGCACTGGGTGTTTGCTCCCTTGAAATGGGGAAAAAATTCTGACTGATAGAAGATGGGAGATCACAGCAGCATTTCTGTGGGAGGGAATGACCTTGCTGCCCTGCAGGAAAAGGCACTTAAGAGCAGGAGGGTAACAAATGTTCATGAAGTGCCTGGTGCCTTGGGAAGCTTCCGTAGATCATCTCATTTAATCCTAGTGTGATCCTCGAGAGGTAAGGATTGCGCTGCCTGGACTTAAAACTGCAGATGAGATTCAGGGCCAGAGATGGGGGGGCGGGATTCCCCAAACTTCACTCTCTGATTCTACTTCAGTACAGGGTGACCTGACAGAGGAAACTCTGTGTGGGAGCAGGAGTGAGATTAACAACACCTGTGTTACTGGCCTTTGACTAGTAATGCCTCATGCTATCCTCATTTTTATGCCCACATAGCCAATTGATTTCTCACTTGAACACATCTCCGTTTATTTGCTGCCATATCATTACTGGTCCTTGTAGCCATTCCGGCAGGAATGTAGACAGACTGCCTGATACGTAATGTGCCACCCATAAAGGTATCCACATTCTGGGTGAAGGTGGTGGTGGGAACAGACATTTCACGGCTCTAATCAATAAGACATTTGCACAAATGAGCAGATTGATTTTATTTATACCTGCAGCAGTGGGCCCTGGGCACCTCTCTTCCTCGGAGTGCATGCTGTTCACAGCATCGACAATGACGAGGCTCCCGAGGATCAATGGGAACAGAAGCTACATTTAGCACTGGTTGGCTGTGTCTGGAGATTTAGCTGTTAGTGAGTAAATGAATTAAAGGCAACACGGTTGAATTTTTGCAGCCAACTCAACTTTACACTCCTTAAGGAGCATTTCTTAACAGGTAGCTTTCCTGTTAATCCTCCTGTTCTGAGAAGAGCTCTTTAGGGATTGATTGTCTAAAGGAAGAGGAGGTTGAGGTAGAGACAGGAGCTGGGTGTGTGTGTGTGGGTGTGGTGGGGGGCCATGGTGAGACACTTAGTCATCAAGCTCCATTTTAGAGGTCTGGATTCTGAGTTCTAGACTGGACTCTGGACTGTCTCGGTGACTTGGATAAGTCCTTCATCCCCATGACAGCTCAGCATGTTGACGGTGAAATCCACCCAAAAGCCTTTTGACTTTTGAGTAATTATTTTTCATTGTATTCTGCAGTTCATAAATCACAGCCCCAAGCCCAGCTTTCTCATCCCCTATTACTGCTTAGAAATCTTTATCTCAGCAGTGACTATTAACTCTAATGACTTAGGCAGTTTAATCCACCTTTGGTAAATGTAGCCCTTGGAAATTCCGACTTTACATCTGCATGTCCCAACTCTGTCTATCCTAGGTGTCTCCCCCTGCTCCCCTCCATCCCTGAGGGGGGCTCAGGCCCGAAAAGCCAAAAAGATTCCATGTACTATGCCAATGGTGAATAAATGGGCATGGCTGCCTTGAGCCCTGGTTAAGGGTTATAAGCCAGGCTGTGTCTGAGTTGAATTGGAAAGAATTCTGTGAGGTGGCAGTGGTACATTGGGGGTCACATGGAGGGAGCAATGGCATTACCTTTTACAAGTGTCTGAAAAGGGCTTTTAGAGGCTGCACATGACATCAGTCAGGCAAGGACTCAGAAATGGACAAAGTAGTTCTTTTCATCTCCTCTCTTTGGCCTCCCAAGCTGCACCTGTCACAGTAACAAGATGGCTGAGAAGGTGTCCTGAAGGCCATCAAGCTGGGAGTAGCTTCCCGGTCCTTGTATGAAATGATAGGAGCCTCATGCTGAAGAGGGTTTGAAAGGGTGCCTAGGCAGTGGCCTGGCCATGCTGGTATTAGAGCCTTAGTTTCTCCAGTGTATTTGATCTGGGTGAACATACCTCTCTGCTTATCCAAAGGGAGTTAGAATAACTTGGCCGTGCTGGATAAAGCCTTTTTTTACTTGGATCTTACCATATAAAATAATTGTAACCTTTGGCTAAGCTTATCAGAATCATTTTTCCCAGGATCGTAAACTATTCATAATCTTTAATCATAACTACACTTTCCCAGGGGTAATTTTTTTTTTTTCAGTGCCAAGTCTTCTTAAATACTTGGACCACCAATTACCAGATCAACCCTTGTTTAGCTTCTAATAAAAACACAACATAATAAGATCACAGTCCTAGAATAATTGGGCTATGCCAAAATATCTCTCCCCCAAAATTGTTATGTTCATTAGCATTTTAACAGTTGTAGTCATGTTATGCATTTTTTGTAAAATAATGTGTTGTCTCCTGCTATACACAGTGATTGCTCTGAATTTCAGTGGCACTTAACAAGGTTTTGGAGTATTACATCACGTTCACCTTCTATTTTTATTTCAAGGTTTTCTCACTTGTCACCATCAACAAAGTGATGGAGCTTGGGTTTTAAGTTCATGCTTGGGCTCTTGCAACAATTCACAGAATATGGAAAAATGCATGAAGATATAGAATATTTATATAAATATTGTTTTTACCAACCAGTGGTGTCCTTTGCTCATCTAGCAATTAGAGACTAAGTAATAGATGTAGTAAGAGAGAATTCAGTATCTGATTCTTAGATTTAGTGGCATTTGAAGAAAAATCCTATAGATAAGTTCTGTGAATTGGTCAAATGCTGCCTTATTCCACTGAAACTTGATTGATGAAGGGTTAGCTTTTTCTTACACGGTCAAGTCAACCAGAGGAAGAATTTACAAAGTCAGTGAAGAACATGATAGAACAAATCTATTAACTACACCTTCGTGGTAGGACTTTGTCTCTTGTAGTTCATGAATTTAAATCATTTAAACCCAATATGTAAAGAATTCCTTAAAATGCATCTTTTTTTTGGAATGTGTAATACAACTTAGCTGAGAAAGATCCATTTTAGGTCCAAATGAAACCTTCATGTCGGCATCACAAAAACTTTCTCATTTCTCAAAAAGTGTTGCTAATTAAATCTGTGGAAGTAGCTTCCCATTTTTGGAGGACATATATTTTTTTTTTGAAATTTTAATTTATTTTTTCAGTGTTGCAAGATTCATTTTTCATGAACCACACCCAGTACTCCATGCAATACATGCCCTACTCAGTACCTACCACCAGGCTCGCCCAACCCCCTGCCCCCCTCCCCTCCAAAACCCTAAATTTGTTGCTCAGAGTCCACAGTCTCTCATGGTTCATCTCCCCCTCTGATTTCCCCCAATTCATTTCTTCCTTTTCTCATCTTTCTAACATATTTTATGTTACATGGATATTTTAGTCTTAGGAGTAGAATCTGAGCTATGTATAATAATGTATTTTACAGAAACAAAAAACCCAAAAGACTATCTTGAAGAGAAACAGTCCAGACTGTTCAAATAAAATGAAGGGATTGGTGAGTACAGCCCAGTCTTTTAAAAGCAGAAATTGGTGTTAGTCCTCCACACCCAACCTCCCCTTTCTAAATTTGGTGTCATGTGGAAGGGAGATAATTTTCTTTATGGTTTGAATTAGGCAAACAATTTGTAATGCATTGCATCTGGTCCTCTCAATAAAAATGGACGAAAAAATATTTTGAATTCCATTGTAAATTAAACTAAAAATTGTGTTATTCCAGATGTTGGTCTCCTGCCTGGGAATTGTTTTCTGGGAAAGAATACTAATTTCTGAAATGTCAATCTTCAGATTCTTAGTGTTGTTGGTGCTGTTCTTTATTTTACCCTTATATTTGGAATAAAAATACATAGTCTCATAAGCAAATGTTATGTAACCATTAGGGAACGACCAGAATTAATTGATCAGAGTATCTAAACTTAAACCAAGGGGTCATTAATTTGTTTGTAAAAACCTTTTTAGTCTTCTCAAGTCTTCTGTTAAAACAAATATTCAGGGAGAGTTAAGATGATAGGCAGAAACTGACAGTGAAAAGTGTGAAGTGGATTACTTGACACTTAATGAAACTCCCAAGGTGATGGAGACTGTGGGATGGGCGTGGGGTAGAGGCTGTGGGAAGAGATTTGGATAGGACCAGGAATACTAGGTAAGAGGAAGCTGTCTTAAACTTGCCTGATTATTAGAACCATCTGGTGAAACTTAGGTGGGGAAAATTATTTTTTCTCATCAGAAAAAAACTAACAAAATCTGTTGCTTCTAAATTTTTTTAGATTTCAAATAGGTTTATTTTATTTTTTCAGTGTTGTAAGATTCATTTTTCATGAACCACACCCAGTACTGCATGCAATATGTGCCCTCCTCAGTACTCACCACCAGGCTCGCCCAACCCCCCACCCTCTCCCCTCCAACATCCTCAGTTTGTTGCTCAGAGTCCACAGTCTCTCATGGTTCATCTCCCCCTTTGATTTCCCCCCATGCACCTTTCCCTTCCTTCTCACAATGCCCTCCATGTTTTTCTTTACGCTCAGCATGTAAGTGAGACCATAAGGTAATTGGCTCTCTCTGCTTGACTTACTTCACTCTGCGAAATCTCTTCCAGTCCCATCCATGTTGATATAAAATTTGGATATTCGTCCTTTCTAATGTAGGCATAATATTCTATTGTATATATGGACCATAGCTTCTTTATCCATTCATCTGTTGAAGGGCATCTTGGTTCTTTCCAGAGTTTGGCGATTGTGGCCATTGCTGCACTGAACATTGGGGTCCATGTGGCCCTTCTTTGTACTGTGTCTGCTTCTTTGGGGTAAAGACCCAGTAGTGCGATGGCAGGGTCATAGGGTAGCTCTATTTTTAATTTCTTGAGGAATCTCCACACTGTTTTCCAAAGTGGCTGCACCAACTTGCAATCCCACCAACAGTGTAAGAGGGTGCCCCTTTCTCCACACCCTCTCCAACATGTGTTGTTTACTGTCCTGTTGATTTTGGCCATTCTAACTGGTGTAAGGTGGTAGCTCAGTGTGGTTTTGATCT
>CM053607.1:120364247-120424057 GCA_028646535.1 Procyon lotor | reverse complement strand
GCTTTTTATCTTGATGAAGTCCCAAAAGTTCATTTTTGCTTTTGTTCCCTTTGCCTTTGCAGACATGTCCTGAAAGAAGTTGCTGTGGCTGATGTCAAAGAGGTTCCTGCCTATGTTCTCCTCTAGGATTTTGATAGATTCCTGCCTCACATTGAGGTCTTCTATCCATTTCGAGTTTATCTTTGTGTATAGTGTAAGAGAATGGTCAAGTTTCATTCTTCTACATATAGCTGTCCAATTTTCCCATTTATTGAAGAGACTGTTTTTTTTTTCCACTGGATATTTTTT
Organism: Procyon lotor; assembly: GCA_028646535.1. Taxonomy (NCBI): domain Eukaryota; kingdom Metazoa; phylum Chordata; class Mammalia; order Carnivora; family Procyonidae; genus Procyon; species Procyon lotor. The sequence continues at coordinate 120,423,769 of CM053607.1, read as the reverse complement.
CCTGTTTTGTCAAAGATTATTTGACCATAGAGTTGCAAGTCGAATCTGGGCTCTCTGCTCTGTTCCACTTGTCTATGTGTCTGTTTTTGTGCCAGTACCATGCTGTCTTGATGATCACAGCTTTGTAGTAAAGCTTGAAATCAGGCAATATGATGCCCCCAGCTTTGTTTTTCTTTTTCAACATTTCCTTGGCAGTTCGGGGTCTTTTCTGGTTCCATACAAATTTTAGGATTGTTTGTTCCAGTCCTTTGAAAAAAACCAGTGGACTTTTGATCAGGATGGTCTAAATCTTTTTTACACTGGAAAAATGTCAAGGCAGTCATTGAATCTGTAAGGGAAACCTTGGGGCACTTGGGAAGCTCAGTGGGCTAAGCATCCAACTCTTGGTTTCAGCTCAGGTTCTGATCCAGTGAGTCCTGAGCTTGAGCTCTGAACAGGGATCATGCTCAGCAGGGTCGAGGGGAGGTTATGTTGGTGGTGGTGGTGGGAGGAGTCTGCCTCTTGCTCTCTCTCTCTCTCTCTGCCACCCCCCTACCCCTAGCTTGTGTGAGTGCATGTGCATGAGCACACTCTCCTTCTCTCCAGTAAATCTTTAAATCTAAAGGAAGTTAGAGAAACATAGATAATAGCATGAGAAGAAAAAGAATCACTACCTTGTGTTCTAATTTTTGGGTCTGTGCTTCTAAAATGCATGTTAGGAGTATTTTACATTCTAGAAACTGAGGTGAATTATGGGAATAATTGTCAAGGAAGGGATTAGTAATATCTCTTTGTGGGCCTTGAAAAATGTGATGATGGGTCTTAGGTAATCATTGAGTAAATTGTCCTGGGTAGCTATGCATAAAGAAAGTGTTACTGTCTGTAAAACAAGATGACTGTACAACCCAAAGTAAATATTCCTCTCTCAAATCCATTTTTGTTGTTGTTAGAAAATCAAGTATTGGCTTAGATGATTAAATAAGCAATGATTTGCCTTTCTCTTTCATGTTTCTGCCAAGCAAATATATGGCAAATAGGTTCATCTTGATAAGTCTTCATTACCACCAGTAGGTGATAATTGGCCCAGTAAATTAGGTATCACAGTTGTTACATAATCATTTTTTACATGAGAAAGCTTACGCACAACAAACCACTCTTTTTGCATTAAAAATTAGAAAAATGTGGGCACCTGGGTGGCTCAGTTAAGCGCCTGACTCCGGATTTTGGCTCAGGTCCTGATTTCAGGGTTGTGAGCTCAAGCCCCACATTGGGCTCTACACTGGGCACGGTGTCTGCTTAGTATTTTCTTCCTCAATCCCCCTCTGCCCCTTCCTTCTCTTTCCCCTCTCTCTTAAAAAAAAAAAAAAATGAGAAAAATGCCTCTTGTCTGTGCTGTATTTAGTACTATTCAGTGATACTAAGTTTAACTGGAGGGAAAATACAGAATTGAATAATTGGTATTCTTTATCTTCATAACGATTTAGAACCTACCAGAGTGGTGAATCTCAAAGCCTTGTTTAACTTGTGGATGAAGAATCCTGCAGATCAAAACTGTGACTTTTCCCTCTGCTCTGTAAAACCTATGTCTCCTCAGTACATCATTCCTTTTTGAATTTCTTATTTTGTGTAAACCCCAGATGACCATTACTCTCCAAACAGAGTCATCAGAGACAAGGACCCAATTGGAAGATATTTTCTTAGTGGTGTGTCAATAAACATTCAGGGTAACTAAATGTCCAGTTCTTTTCTGGTGACTTGAAGGTACAGGAAAATTACTTCAATGTGTTCTAGGAAGCCGATTTCCTAGTAAAGTCGTTGTTCGTGGAACACCCTGGTGTAAGATAATCTCTGATGATATGACTGTATTAAGTGTTTTTAAGCAAAGACGCAGATTGTGGTGGGAAAACTGCAAATAGAATCAAGTACTAAATGCGTGTGTTACAGAACGGCTTTTGTCCCGTGTGAAACGCTGCCATTTTACATTTTGCTGGGGAAAAAAAGCTTACGTTTCTTGTATTTGTCACTTCCAAATTGTCTTGTACCCCAGGAAATCCTTCTATTCCCACAAGGAGACTAGAGAAGTAAAAAGAACAGGAATTCTTTTTTTACGGAGAGAGAAAAAGTCTTGGCAAATGTTAAGTGACTTCCCTGGGGTCATACCGTTAGAAAGTATTTGGAAGTAGAAAATAGCATTTGGGCCTAAATGGAAAGCCTTGGATCTGAATCTTCTGATTCACAGTCCCTTGTTAGATCATGGGAGCATTATCCCTTAAAGCTATCTTTATGCCCAAAGGTCAGCTACATTGACGTGGGGGGTCAAAGTAGAAGGAATTAGTTGTATGACCCAGAGGCTTAGCATCCCGGGGCAGAGGGCAGTGATTACTTAAACTCCTGAGCAAGGCCATGTACTGGAAATGTAGGTGGGAGTGAAACTGGGAAATGAGGAAGGACATGAGATTTAAAGAATTCGATACGTTATTTTGAGCTCTCTCGCAGCATTTTAAGGGTTCATGTGAGAGCCTCAGATTGTAGACCTCTCCCAAGGTTTAGCGAGTGTATGCATCTTGAGGCTTAGTCATGGAGCCAGAGTCCAGGAGAAGCAGGATGTCAAGTAGAGTATGTCCAGGAATACAGCTGAATTAGAAGCAAAAGGTCGTGATTGGAAGCTGTGGGATCCTCTAGCCAACGCAGCAAGTGCAATAGTCTGGGAGACTAAATGGAGGTGGGTCAGAGTCTGTGTGTGTGAGAGAGCCAAGGTTAGACCCCCTTTCCCAAAGCCAGCTCCCAGGCCCCAACTAAGCCAAGAGGACAAAGAAGCAATACCACTGCCATTGCCCTGGAAATGAGAGGAGCAGAGGACCCTGCCCGAGGAAGCCTACTCTTGTCCTAAGAGGGTTCTAGAAGTACCTCAGACATGACCCATACCTCAGGCACGTCTGGCACTACTGAAGATGGGGCGATATCCTTAAGATTTTATATATTTTATTTTACTTCCAAAGAGAAATGTAGGTATGTATGTATGTATTTATGAGAGCAAGTGTTTGTGCACATGTGCACTCATGAGTCAGGGGGAAGGGCAGAAGGAGAAGCAGGCTCCCCTCTGCACAGGGAAATTGACAACAGGGCTCCATCCCAGGAGTCCGGGATCCTGACCTGAGCTGAATACAGAAGCTTAATTAATCAACGGAACTACCCAGGTGCCCCAAATCCTTAAGATTTTAAAAATAGATGGAATAATATTATCTTGAAAGAATGTTTTTAATGGACTCAACTGTATTTAAAATTGAACTAAAATGTCTCTAGCTAGTCGGGGCTCTTTTGCCTGAGGCCCTCAGCCTGAGCAATAAGGGTTGGAGGTCATTGAACCAGTAAATTCCATTTTCTCACCTACATGTGAGTTGGCCGGAGGGGAGTGGAACATTGTCTCACCATTATTTTGAACATCATATACGTAGTGAGCGTTTGTGAATACTCCGTGGTTATGAGAACTGGGGAAAAAAAACCCAACCCTTTGAGTACTTAGCATAGTGTTGAGTTTTTGTGGCATTTGATTCAGAGTCAAGGGCATCTGATAATTCAACACAGCTATTTCATGATGTCTCTGGGTCAGAAGTTTGATGATACATTGTTTTCATTGAAACTGTGAGTTCTGTGAATTGCCTCTCTTTCCCCCCACCCCCCACATTTGGAAGATTCTCATTGTTAATATGTTAAATCTTTAATTGCCCACAGCTGGAAGTTTCCTTCGGTAATTATGAGATTCTTTTCTGCATTTATATTGTTGATCATCCTGTGTGAAATTTTGTAACAGCTTTCATTTAACTGTTCTCCAGTGCTTGAAAAATCACCACTTTGGAGAGAGGAACAAGATCCTATTACGCACTTAACTTCCTTTCACCATTAGAGCAGGTTCCTATTTTAAAGTAGGCATGATTAAAATATTTTTAAATCAATCTCAATTGTTTTGGTCTTAAAATTCTTTCCAGATTGAGGCGTGAAGCTCTTGATCTTAGCCTGAAAAATTTTTTTCTTCCACCCTTACGCAAACTTGCTTCATCCGTTTTTAATTTTTAGAGGCAAAAAGAAAGAACAACAAGGAACACTATGTGCATACATGCTGGAGAAGTTGCAATCTTTTCCCACTTGAAAAATTATAAACTAGCTAGATGTATTTGTAGGCAGATAGATGAAATTATAATTTCATCTATTATTCTACCCATTTTGAAATTCATTTAAAAAATCATTTTCTGGAATTTGCCTTTGCGTTAGTTTAGTGCGCAGCTTTTAGCCTCCGTGAGACCCACTGTGTTGAAAATGACAGCCCTCTGCAGAGATTGACTCAGCATCACCACTTGGAATCTGTATCCTTTTGGTTGAGACGCAAGAGTGTAATTTGCATTATAAAGGACTCAACAAACATGTATTAATTTCCTCTTCCAAAAAGAGGTGAGCTTTGCTCTTGAGTATAGGAGACCTCTGCTCAGGAGTTAATACAGACATTTTACTTTGTAACTTGGGTACTTTGAATTTGGCGATGACGGCTTATCTGGTGATGGGGCAGCGGAAGGCAATTTGAGTAAATGCTAACGCTCGTTATTGGATAGCCACACAGCATCTCTGGGGGTTTTCTTGCTTATGCTCCTGTGGAATGTGTTCCCCTATTTTTCCCCTGTGCAAAGTACACTTCCCCCAGCGCCCGGGTTTTGCTGGCTGGTTAACTGTGCCTGCTACAGGTGAACAGTGCACCTGTATGAAATCAAGCATCTCCCACATAGCCTGTGCCCAGGGAGGATTTGCAGCACAGGGACTCAGGAGGGTGAGTGCACATCTTCTGTGCAGGCACCAGAACAGTCTTGGTTCCCTGGTGGGAGAGCGGAAGCCCCCGGGCAGGGTACTTTGTAGCAAGAGAACTATGGCTGAGACCCGGTGAGAATTGATTGATTTCACGGCTTTGCCTGGATCGTCCTGCTTCGTCCTCAGTGTGTCTCTCCGCAGGGGGTGCCATTCCCTAGAGTTGTGAAGACGGGGGGGGGGGGGGCAGAAGATGGTGGTTTCCACGTGGCCTGGGTTCCTCAGCCAGGAAGTGGCAAGAGCAGCCTGTGGATCCGAGTGTCGTCGAACTGTTGACCTTGGGTGTGACGCCTTCCCTGTTGTGCTTTGCCTAGGGTGCTTGTTGAGTGGCTTGGAATGCTGGAGGGTGGCCGTGTGTGCGTCCCATGCTGCCTGCAACAAGGACAGACTGTGCTCTCAGGTTTTATTTGATCCCACATGTCTGTCTCTAAGTCTCTCACACTTAAGAATTCCTTGGGACTCATCACTTGGTTCTGCTCTTACTGAATACACACACTCATATGATTGACCTGGTCCCATAAAGTCACTCAGAACGAGGTCTCTGTCTCTCTGATTAATTTGTCCACCAAAGTTTTATTAGTTCAACACCAAATACCACGCTTTTATATATCTTGCATCATCATCATTATTATTCCTTTTTGTTCGGTAACATTTCAAAACAGGGACAGGGAGCACTCCGTGGGTGTCCTAGGCCCCCTGGAGTGTGCCTCCAGTGCCCCAGAGAGCAACAAGTGGCCAGGATGGGGTAGACACCTAGATCCTCATCTGTCTGCGTGACAAGACACACTCCTACTCTTGGCACTAACAATAAAGTGACGATCCTTTGCGCCTCTTGCTGTCTCTCATCCAGTGACCGGTGCATTTTGGGCAATTAATTAACATTTACTGGAAGAATAAAATGAATGCTACGGAGGCACACTGAGAATATATAACTAAGAATGTAAATCAACGTGTAAATTCTGGGTTATGTATAAGCAGCTGTTTGTGGGCACACTGCGTGAATCAGTCTTCTTTGCGGCCTGGGTATAGCTCTGATGGGAGGTGGGTGGGTCCGTGGCCCAAGTTGAGCGTTTTCTTGTCCTTGGGGGGCAATATCGGGTGGAAGAGCTGTTTACGCCTGAAAATCTGATTGCCTGTGTTCCCTTGTTCATCTTGATATTGGTTTAACATCTAACTCATTCACAGTACCCAGGGCACTGGCTGTATCTGAGTTACTATATTTGAGATGTGAGAATTGGCTTTAAATTGTTTTTGGGTCCTTCTTGTTTCCTTCCCTTGGTGGGGAAGTGGAGATCTGCCGAAGCATACGATATGCTTTACTCCATGGCCTAAAAAAAAATCATTTGAAAATACGTTTCCCTTTAAAAGAGGCCTAAAGAAACAAGTAGGGAGCCGGGCAGATGGGGAAACGTTAATTTAATGTCATCTTAAAAGTTTCCGATAGCTTACAGTGTATCCATGAAATGAGACACTCTGACTTTTGGAAACTGCAACATGCATATAAGTTGCATGTTTACATTTTCCGTTTCCTGGCTGGTTCTGGCTCTAGGGTGATGCTAAAAAGCAGCTGAAAGAAAGTTTGCAAGATGCCTCAGGAACTTCATTTCCTGCTTGGGTATGACCGAGGAACCGTTGGGTCTGCCCGAGGAACCATTGGGTCTGCCCAAGCATGGCTTCCTTCCTAAACCTAAGGCATTCTAGACCTTTGCTCAGGGCGCTGGGTAGACCTGGTCGTCTGCCACGTGGAGCCCCCAGAGAGGAGAAGGGAGACACATCCTGCAGGAGGTTTTCAGAGTTGTTTGTGGGCGATACGAGGGGACGGTGTAAATATTTCAAAATGCTGCAAAGCGATCTCTCCGGCAGATCAAGCGCTCACCATCAGGGGAAAGGATTGTGACAGATGCCCTCCAAGTTACCTTGCTGAGTGGATTTGTGGCCTCACGCTGCTGTTGGATGTGGCTTCCAGCAGCCCTTTCATTAAATCCATGCCTCAGGCTGACCTATGGTGCCTGCCTCCGCCTCACTGCCCTTCTCTGCATAGGCAAGTGGCCAGGACCCCAGAAGGCTGTGTGATGAGCCAGGATCCTCTGAGGGGGGGAGGGTGGGCTGGGGTAAGAGGTTCCCTGCCCCTGTCTCCATGGGCCCTGGTATAGAGCACAATACCCTGCCTGGGAGAGCCATTAGTGTGGCCAGAATGTGCCCTCCGGGAGCCTGGGCATCTCTGAATCTCCCAGAAATAGCAGCAGGTCTCGGGGGCAGATTACCTCTCAGACATTTAAATGTCTTCAAATGGAATCAGCTTAGAAAAGGGTTGAACTGGGGTAGCCTCTGCTGCCGTCTTTGCCCGCTGCCCCTCACTGGCTTGGCTCGGGCCGCCCTCGAGGTGCGCGGCGGGTCGGAATTCGATGCCTGCCCCTACTCAACCTTGGCTGTTCAAAGTTGCGTGAGAGGCGTGTGGTTCGTGCAGAACCCAAATTTAAGGAACGGTTGATTAGTGGAAAAATGAGCCTTGACTGCTAAGGAATTCTGCCCGTGTAAATGAATCCTTGTGTTGGTAACAAGAGGGGATTTCTTATTTTGCAAGGCTTTTACGGGGTTTTATGAATCCACGTAACACACCTTCGGGGGCGTACAGGCGGCGAGCATTTTACCATTCAGCAACGCCTTCCTGTGGTGTCATTTAGGGGATGGTTTTCATAAAGATACCACAAGCCCTTAGATAAGAGGTACCTGACCCCCTCACTTAGCATCCACATCTGCTGCTCACGCTGGGATGAATTGCTGTTGGAAGGACGATGTCAGCTCTGTGGGTCAGGCAGAGCCACCAGACCCTTTGCAAATGACAGCAGGGCTGGGCTTTGCCTTGGAACTGCTGGCCTGGGAAAAGGCATTCCAGGTGACGAGATGCATTGAGAAAACCGGTGGAGGAAGCTGGTCTGTTACTATCGCCCTCTCCCAAATCCTCTGTCTGCAGCGCTCCTCTCTCCAGGCATGTGGAATATTTATTCTTTCCTGTGCAAAGAAACATCGCACAGAAGTCAAGGGACAGGCTTTTTTTTTGGTCCTCCCTTTGTGCATTGCCCTAAATTTCTCTACAGGGAGGAACATCCCCCAGAGAGCACACCTTGCCTACAAATACTGCAAACATGTCTTGGGTTCTAACGGTCGTGGGCAAAATAGCCAAGATTTTCACCTTACCATGTTTCCGACCAGCCCAGTAAGTGACTCGAGCTAGTGAGGTGATCCCAAGGCTAAAGTTGTAGAACTTGTGAATGGAAGGGAGTGACTTTTAAAGACTGCTGACACTAATGTCCTTTTGGGATCTAAAACCTTCTGATCATCCTTTTTCTGAATTTTTTACTTTTTGGCTTCTTTTTAATTAAAGTATCATCAACACAGATAGGTTAGTCTTGGGTGTACCACATAGTGATTGGACAAGTCTGTGTCATATTGTGCTCACCATGAGTGTGGTCATCATCTGTCCCCATAGCACACTATTACACTATTGGCTTTTCTGGCTCCTATACTGTGCCTTTGATCCCCATTATGTATTCCTTCCATAACTGGGATCCAGTAGCTCCCACTTTCCTTTGACCCATTTGGCCCGTCCCCTACCCTGCCCACTCTGGCAACCGTCATTTTGTTCTCTTATAGGTCTGTTTGTGCTTTTTGTTTATTCCTTTGTCTTGTTTTTTAGTTTCCACACACACATGAAATTAGATGGCAGTTGTCTTGCTTTGTCTGACTTAGTTTACTTAGCGTAATACCCTCTAGGTCCATCTAGATTGTCACACGTGGCAGGATCTCCTCCTTTTTTTGTGGCTAAGTACTATTATATATATACACACACACTTATATATGTATAATATACATAAATGTATATGTGTATATATGTAAGATGCACATATACACATTTTATTTATCTATCTCTGGATTCTTAGGTTGATGCCATATCTTGGCTATTACAAATAATGCTTCAGGAAACAAAGGGGGTGCTTATGTTTTTGAACTAGTGTTGGTATTTTCTTTGGGTAAATGGCCAGTAGTAGAATTCCTGGATCATAGGGTAGTTCTCTTTTGAACTTTTTGAGGAACCTCTCTACTGTTTTCCATGGTTGCTGCACCGATTTGCATTCCCACCAACAGTGCGCAAGGGGTCATTTTTCTCCACATCCTCACCAACACTGATTTTTCTTGTCTTTTTGATTCTAGTCATTCTCACAGGTATAATAAGGCATTATCTCATTTTGGTTTTGATTTGCATTCTCCTGATGATTAATGGTGTTGAGCATCTTTTCCTGTGTCTGTTGGCCATCTGGACATCTTTGTAAAAATGTCTGTTGAGGACCTGCACCCATCCTTTGATCGAAGTGCGTATTTTTTTGGTGTCGAGTTGTATTCTTGGTGTGTGTTGAATGTTAACCCCTAATAGGACACAGCATTTATGAAAATCTTCTCCCATTCAAGACATAGCCTTTTTGTGTGGTTGATGGTTCCCTTCCTTTGGCAAAAGCTTTTTATTTTGATGTAGTGTCCATGTAGTTTAGTTTTGCTTGCCTGAGGAGTGATGCTTAGAAAAATGTCTCTAAAGCTTACTGTCTTACTAATAATGCTTTGAAAGTCCAGAACAGAAACATCAGTCTGATCTGGGAATTTCTCAGAAATCTAAAGGCTTGCCCCGCCCCCTCCTACCCACCTGCTGCCCCAACCTACTGATTCAGAAACTTCGAAGTGGGACCAATAGTTGCCGCTGATTCTCATGTACACTACCGAGAGAACAGCTGGTCTAGGATTATGATGATTTCTATTTAAAAAAAATATGGGGGGATGAAGTCTAATACAATTTATATTTCCCATAGGGCAGCAAATACAATGAGGACTGAGAAAAACCCTATGAACTTATTATGTGCATATGTATGATATTGAAAAGAGTAATATCCTATGATACACACCCATAGTGACTTTCCCAAGAGCTGCAAAAATAGTTCCTGGCCTGCTCACGACCTGCCCATCCTCTTTCTCTCTCTTCATTGGCCTCTTGCTTCTGCAGAAAACCTTCTCTCATCTTGCGTTTTGCTCTGTGCGATTGATTCTCTGATTGGACCGTATCGTCTTCTAGGGAGCCGGGACACCAGGAGATGGGACCTTTCTTTACATAGAGCATGGGACAAAGTGTTCCTACAGCAGGAAGAAAACAAAAATAAAGCAAGCAATGTTTATTTTAGTATCTGAGGCCCTGAGGTAAAGCCCGTTTACATGGCTAATTATTAAAACACAATAAACGCACTTTATTCAAAAACTTGAGAAAAAGTGCATTTTTGAGACTACCTTCTGTTCCCACCGGGCTCCGTTTCCAACAGATGGCAGGAGACATCTGGGCGGCCTGCCAGTTAGGTGCCCTCATGGCCCTGTACTTACCCGGCAACTGCTCCTGGTCATTTCCATGAGTCAAGACTACGGATCAGAAGGCATTAGCACTGAACTAGCCCAGAAAACCTGAACTGTCTACCAGAGTTAGACCAGAAATCAAAGGATCGTAGAGTTGATAGACCTGGGGAAGATCGTTAACTTCATTGCATTTGAGAAATGATACGTGTTGGAAAGAATGAGCGTGTGTGCTCATTAGTAATTACTCAGAGGTTATTTCTTCGGTCTAAAGGACCACAGCCAGCAGTAATTAAGCATGTCATTCCCTGCTGGCAGCTCCTTGGTTTACTTGCTGTTTTTATTCCCGTTTACTGTTTGCTGACGTAAAATACTCTAGCATCAACAAGGACATATATGTGGCAAGGAAAACATCAACTCCTTACAATTAGTTTCTCATAAAACTATGAATGGCAATATCTGAGAGTGCGGTTAGCTTTATAGAGCGTGCAAAATTTATTCGTGAATAGATCTGCAAGGATACTTGGGTAAATACTGCAGAGCAGTCACGAGGCACTGAATAACTTTGCAATTCCGATGACATTTCTTGGAGCTGGTGTGCAGCATAATGAAGGGACGTTTGCGTTTTGTGAAATGAATTGGAGGCAGTGGGATAAAAAAGGGAAAAATACATTTTCCTTGAAAAAGTAAAACACATTTGACTTAAAAAAAATAAAAAAGCAATGGGAGGGACGGAAATTGCAAGGAATACTAAAAGGGGTATTGTATTGAACTTCAAATACCCACTGCGCCCCACCCCCCAGTATTTCCTTAATGCGCCTTGGAAGTTGTAAGTAAAATAGAGTAACAGAATGGAAAGGAATATCAAAAGCCATTTCACGTAAAATGAAGGTACAGTGAAAAAGCAAGAGCTTTTTCCCTCTTTTCCCGTGCCCTGTGGATACTAGTTAATGCTTCTCTCCATCATTTCTGGGGGCCCAACCATTCTGCCCTCTAGTTGTGGCCTGAGGTGGATGATGAGCTACTCCGCTAAGCTTTGAGAAGCTGGAAAGCACTACATCTTTCCATTTTTGTGTCCCCATTCCCTGGTCTAGAAGGGCTTAGTAAGTGTTGAATGGGCCATGACTGAATGAGTCCCTAAGGAGCCTACGGCTCAACAGACTGCTGGCTGATTATCACCCCCAACTCCTCCTACACGGTCTGTTGGTGCCTCTCTGTTCATCTTAGGCCCCTTGCCCAGATTCTGACCTCAAATCAGCTTGGCTTCCTGTCACTGGACTTTGTGATCCCTTATAGTCCTCAAGAGTCCGCAAGAGAAAGAGACGGGGAGGAAGAAGCTCTTAGCGGAAGTTTCTATTAACAAAAGGGGAAATAGCATGCCGGTGGATTAATCACTTCACTTCTCTCCTCCTTCTCCTCTGAAGACCCCCACAGGGCAGGGTGAAAATGTCCATCCTGCTTTTATGAATCTTTTTGTGGCCATTCTTTGGCAAAAGTAGTCACTTAGGTCTCTGAGTTCAAAGAAGGAAGGAAGGGGAGATGTACAGAATGTGAAGGTGGGAGAGAAGAATGACTTTTCAGTGTAAGAATTTTTTTTTTTTTAACATTTTATTTATTAGGAAAAAAGTGAGGGGGAGAGTCAGAGAAAGAGGGAGAAGCAGACTCCCCGGTGAGTCGGGGAGCCTAGAGCAGGGCTGGATCCTAAGACCCTGAGATCATGGCCTGAGCCGAAGACAAATGCTTAACCAACTGAAGCACCCAGGCACCCCCTGCATCTCCCCCTTCTCCCACCCCACCCCCTTGGTGTAAATTTTGGGGAAGGTGGTGACTGGACCTTTTCTCTCAGCCAAGTCTTTCTTTTCACTACTTACCAAGACCACGATTCTAGAGTTGGTATTTTTCTTCCCTTAAATAGAAAAAATAGGCAAATACCTCAGGGAGAAGTAAAAACGGTACCCATGGTACAATACTTGAGTAATAGAAGGAGAAGACTCTGAACAAATGGACCAGATCCTTAACCAAAGAGCGATAAGAAAGGGGAGAGGATCTCCTATTAGAGGAACCAATTCTTAGAAAAAGGGAAGCCTGCTTAATAGTCATTGTGGTGTATCCAAGAGCATGCTTGTGCTATTTAATGCCCTTTGCCAGCTCAGCCAATGTCCCCTCATGGCACAGTGACCAGATATGTGGGTGTTGAGTATATTAAGTCCTCATAAATGAGCTGGCATTTGTCTCCCTTCTCTGGAAAGCTGTTGGCCACATGTTACAATGACATGAGCTATTTGCTTCTGAATGAGTGAATCTAGTGCATGCCTTACATTTCTCACTCTGGAAAATTCCCATGCTCCTGAAATGGGTGAAATTGTTCTAAATCCATTTCAGTCATGTGGTTTCACGATCAGATCTGATGGACCATCTTTGAGGTTCAAGGTCAAAACATCTGACACATTTGCCACCTTTGTAGGATGAAATCCACGGCTTTCATTATTTCCCTCAGATTCATTTTTTTTCAGGGCTCATGCTGTTTTGAGTACTCATCATCCTGGAGTTACTTTTCTCATAACTTGTGTCACCTATGAGGAATTAGCGTGTGCGGTTCACAATTCCTTGCCGTGGCTGAGTTCTCTTTTTGCAATCAAAAGTTGAGTTTGGGGTTCACTTCAGTTACCATTGTGTGCCTAGTGATTCTCCACCTTACTTATTCAGACGGGTCAAACAGATGGCGCTGATAAGGCATATAGATGAAACTGTCCATGGCTAATCCGTTCTGCAGAACTTACCTACATCCGTACCTGGTAAGTTAAACTCCGAATAATGTTTCTTGTTCCCTTTTGGCTTCATGTATAATACTCTTTTTTTTTTTTTTTTTTTTAAAGGTTTTTGTTTACTTATTAGAGAGCGAGAGCTGCGGCAGGGTCGGAGAGAGGGAGGGACCAGTTGAATCCCTGCTTAGCATGGAGACCGACGTGGGACTTGATCCTAGCACCCTGAGCCCAAGTCAGACATTTAACCAACTGAACCACCCGAGTGCCCCTATGTTACTCTTATTAGCTATTCCAGATTCTTTCTGAGGAATCTTTTCATGATGTGCCAGAATTTTTCTAGGATATATTTGAACACAGTGAAACTATTCAAACAACTGTCTCAGGATGAGAAAGCTTGTTTTAAGCATGAGAGCAGGAACCAAGGGTAATCAAAAAGCACTAACCCCAATACAATTTCAGTGAAACAAAGGAAACTGGGAGGTGCCATGGTCTATAATAGGATTTAGCTTCTAATCGTATAATTGATTGATTCTTGAAAAAATACTCTTGATAAGAATGATAATTCTTCTAATGTGGGGCATTTCTTCTCTGTGGGGCACTTGATTATGGAAAGCACATATTATGTATGCTCGGAACCTCAGACTTTGACAAGTGGAAGCTAATTAAGTATTATCTGGTCTAGCCCTCCTTTTAGGATGGTGCCTTGGCTTTGGGTTACCCTGCAGTCAGAGCCTGAAACAAAGTCTTGTACTCCTGCTCGACCAGAGGATTCAATCCTAGGAAGCAGAGTGAGGGTACAAAGGAGGTGAGGCAGGAGGGAGATGTACGGATCTTTCTTGTCCACCTGGGAGGCAGCTCAGTACACCTGAGGGCTCCACTGTGTAGGATTCTCCTCCGGGCATCTATATAAAACTGTGGCTGCTGACTGTTAATTTTGGTGACCAATGGGTAGGAACGGGTTGATTGTCTAGCCTAACCTCCATTTCCTCTTAATTGGCGATTTTTCTTTCCTGCCTGCAGAGATTCTTGGCTGGCCCCCTTGTATTTCAGTGCTGTCTCCTCTCTCTTCAAAGTGTTCTCTTGGCCCCCTCCCTGGTTCAGAAGTCTATTACTTTTTCCTTGGACAATTGGACCTATCTCCTGACCCCGTATTCACTGGTCTCCTGACTACAGTCATCTCGTATACCATGTTCAGATTAATCTTACACATATTCTGCACTGACAGTTGACTTTTGGTTTCTCACCATCCTATTATGAATAAGCCCAAATTCCATAGCCTGAGGGTCTCAGTTAGGATGCTTTCAGATGCAAAAAATGAATAAATAAATAAAAATGACAAAACACCCTAATTCTAAGTGGAGTGAGAAACACGGGGAATTAAGATAATTCTTACGTAGGCCCCAGCTTTTGCTTCTTGGCCATTCTTTTGGGTCCATGGTTTCCCTCTTCTTGGCTCTGTGTTGAGGTTGATAAGACATTGGAGGAAGAGGAACCATGTGTTGATAATGTTTGAGGAAGGTGGCATTAGCCAGAAGGCTCACGTCAGACAACCTTCTCATCTAAATGACCACGGGCTTCTCACAAACCAACTCCTAATTGTGGGGGCATAAGGCTGCCATGACTCTCATAGGATACTGAGAATTAGCCTTGGGTCTGAGGATAGCCTTAGTATCACTGAGTCATGCAGGAGACAGCAGACAACCTATAATATTAGACCCATGGAGGCAAGACCCTCCAGGCTCCAACTATAATCAATTTTCAGCCTAATTTCCCACTATTCTCTGCCCACCCCCATGAGAGCCATAGCCAATTGCTTGCTAGAGTCCATTTTTTTTTTCTGGCTTTTTATCCTATAAAAATACCATTTTTTCCCCTGGCTACCTGTTAAAATCAGACCCATCCTTCCATGTGTAAATTCAATGTAAACTTTTTAATGAATCTCTCCATCACTGAGTGAAATGTGATTTCCCCTTTACCTAACAACACAGTTTTTATTACATTATTCATCTCTGGTGTTAGATTGTTGGCTTCTCGAAGGCAGAGCCTGTAATATATTCATTTTTGCACCTATTCTTCTCCAAGCAGTAAGTACCAGGCTTTATACTTAGTGATGAGCATGTATTTCCTGAGAAGGTAAGTTAAATAAGAAGTAGAGGAATCCTCGGTTTTCTTTCTTTTTTTTTTTTTTTAAATTTTTTTTAAGGTTTTATTTATTT
The DNA here is from genome assembly GCA_028646535.1 of Procyon lotor. NCBI lineage: Eukaryota > Metazoa > Chordata > Mammalia > Carnivora > Procyonidae > Procyon > Procyon lotor. The sequence continues at coordinate 120,408,573 of CM053607.1, read as the reverse complement.
ATTTGACAGAGAGATCACAAATAGGCAGAGAGGCAGGCGGGGAGGCAGGGGAGAGGCGGAAGCAGGCTCCCTGCTGAGCAGAGAGCCCGATGCGGGGCTTGATCCCAGGACCCTGAGATCATGACCTGAGCTGAAGGCAGAGGCTTTAACCCACTGAGCCACCCAGGTGCCCCAGGAATCCTCGGTTTTCAGTTTGGGCAGTTGCTTGGCAGTGGGACAGTTGGGTTAGTCTCAGCTTTTGTGATTCGGTAATTCCAGCACACAACTGGGTTTAACTTCCTAGCGGTATACTCTGGAAGGCGTAGGCTTTCTGCAACTGAAAAAAAGGAATAAGAATTTTTCACTGAATATCATCCAGAAAAAAAGAAATTATCACTCTGGTGATACGTTGAAAATGACTGGAATTAGCAGTTTTTTTTTCCTGGATTTAGATTTTTATTAAGTAAACTATTTTTCTCCATAGGATGAGAGTAATTAACACTTAGGGGAAGAAAGCATGTTAACTCAATCTTGACAGGGTGAGTTTGACATTGTGAGTAATTGGTTAGAGGCTATATGTTATCATGGGAGAATTCTGGAGTAGACAAAATAGTTGGGCTAGTCATCTGTTGAAGATTGACAAGGATTTTCAGATAAGGAAAGTCATTAATTGAGACCACAAAGACCACAGGCTCCTCTGTATGTGTAATAACAAAGGATCTGATACCTTTTATGAAGAGAACATTAAACCCTATTGCTCTACCACCCTAATAGTTCCTTTAATCATCATGAACATAGAACATCTGTTTCTGGCTATAAATCTATCATGACACCAGAAAACCCAAAGGAGACATTTCCAGTTGCAAACCCCCAAATTCACAAGTATATAGATAAAAGAAAGCACATCCTATAAAATACAATATCACCTCCTTTGAATGTCCCAGTAAACCCAATAAAGCATATTCACCTCTTCGCTTAATTCTGACAACTTTATACTGTAAATTGACATTCTTGAAGGCAAGCATGCATTCTGGAGTTGAAATAGCATAAAGCAGTATGAAGAGATCTTGAATCAGCCCTAGGATGCTCTAACTACTATGGTCCATAGTGGTAAAAGTCCCACATGCAGGTAAAATTTAGTAAGTAACAGTATTTGGGGATTGACTGATTTGATTTCTGGAAAGTGATAGGTAGACTGACTTCACTCTTCTGAGTGTATAAAGTATATTGGGTAAATTACTTGATCTCTACCTTATTTTTCTCATCTGTAAAGTAAAAATAATCCCAGGGCACAGAGGTGTGTGCCATTAGTTGAGAGTCCGACTTGGTTTCAGCTCGGGTTGTGGTTCAGGGTCCGGAGATCAAGCCCATCATTGGACTTCATGCATAGTGCAGAGTTGGCTTCAGATTTCGTCTCCCTCCATCCCTCCAACTTGTGCATGCACTCTCTATCTCAAAATAAGTAAATAAATAAATAAAAAAGTAAGGGTAATACTAATAACTATGCTTTACCGTTTTTGAGAGGATTAAAATGGTTACTACAGAAATACGATGGCAGAATTCCTCCATAATATAGCCCCTAGCTACATGGACATATGGAACCCTTAACATGTGGCTAGTCTCAGTTAGGAACTAGATACATAATTTAATTGAAATTAGTTAAAATTAAATTTCAGCAGTCACATGGGGCTAGTGGCCGCCATGTTGGATTATATGAGTTTAGATGAACCCTTTGCATATGGTAAGTGATCAATAAGTACTAGTTATTTTCAGCCTTTCCTCAGTACAAAATGTACCACAAGAATGTTACCTGGAACTCGAAATACATATGGCTTGTAAGAGTTTTAAAGAGCTGAACAGACATATCTAGAGAGGTTGTTCATATCCCATTGTCCCCCCCACCTTTTTTTTTTTTGAAGGTGGTGAAATAATTTTGCATCATCTTAGTGGATACAGAATCTTAAGCATTTGTCAAAAGTCATAGAATTGTATGACACAAAGGGTGACCTCTAATATAGAATAGTTAATAACAGTTGGACCACAGAGACACAAGAAGTTAGTAGGAGAAATTGTTTAGAAGGGTGGGGAAGGTATATGAGAACTGTCTAGGTTTTCTTTTTTTTTTCTTTTTCATATTCCTTTTCTGCTTTGCTGTGTGCATGTGCATTTGTTCAGTGAATTTATTGCTTTTCCACTAAAGAAAAATCTCCTAAAATACTTTCCAAATTTTGGCTTGGTGCTTTACTTGCAAATAAAAAGGAAGGCAAATTAAAGCCATATTAAAACTTTGCTATAGCTAATAAACTGGTCAAAAGTAGTTAAAAAAAAAAAAAAGCATTAATAAAGATGGGAAGAAATAGGCAACCAAAGCAAAACTGATGTTTTATTTTCCACCCGCCTGGAATGTTCTTACCCTAAATACCTGTAGGTCTTGTTTATCATTCCCTTCAGGTTCTACTTTGATGTCCCTTTAAAAGGGACACCTAGGTGGCTCGCTCAGTTAAGCATCTGCTTTCTGCTCAGGTCGTGATCCTGGGGTCTTAGGATTGAACCCCACCTCTGGGCTGCCTGCTCAGTGGGAGTCTGTTTGTCCATCTCTCTGCCCTTCTCGCTCATTCTCACTTGTTCTCTCTCTCAAATAAATAAATGAAATCTTTAAAAAAAAATCCTTGGGGCATCTAGGTGGCTCAGTGGGTTAAGCATCCACCTTTATTTAGTTCAGGTCTCGATCTCGGGGTCCTTGTCTCAAGTCCCACATCGGGCTCTTTGCTCAGGAAGGTGCCTGCTTCTCCCTCTATCTCTGCCTGCCTTCCTTTCTCTGTTAAGTGAATAAATCTTAAAAAAAAAATTTCCCTTGATCATCTATATTCTGATGATACTTAATGAGATTGCACCTTTCCATCACTTTATATACCTCTAAACCCTCAAACGGTTCCATTTTTCTTTGTGACATGCATGATTTGTGACATTATTTACTTATTTCCTGTTGATTGTTTGTTTCTATTCACTGGTTTCACAGTTCCCTAAAACAAGAGATTGTGTTCAAAATATTTGTTCAGTGAAAAATTGGAAATCCTCCAAATGTCCATCAGGCTCTAATATAATTAGCACAGTGGAGGGCTGTAGAACCAAACCAAGTTGTTAGATGTTACCAGTGGTGTAAAAACTGGAGTGGTTGAATGTTGACCCTTTGCCCACCACGAATTTCCCTTGTCTTTGCCTCTTCACTTTATACTTGGTAACTTCGGGGAAGAGTACAAAGGTAGACATTTGTTAGAAAAAGTCAGGTCATACACAAATGGCATGTCAAAGTGATCTTGTCACTCCTTGGTTCACGATCCTCAAAAGTCTGTATATCATCAGAGGAAATTCAGCCTCACCGTGGCCTTCAAAACACCTTGTTCTGCACACCAGGTACCCTCCGACCTCATCATCGGCTCCCTGAATGACTCTGATTGTGTTGGCCATAATGATCTCTTTGCTCTTTTTTTTTTTAAGGGGAGTGGGCAGGAAGAGAGAGAAAGAAGGGAGTGGAAGGGGCAGAGGGAGGGGGGGGGGGGTGGGGAGATAGAGAATCTTAAGCAGGCTCCACACCCAATGCAGAGCCTGACAGGGCTCGATCATGACCCTGAGATCATGACCAAAGCTGAAATCGAGAGTTAGACACTTAACCGACTGAGCCGCCCAGGTGCCCCAGATCTCCTTCATCCTTGACTATCAAAATGTTTGAGCCCAAGGCTTTGTACTTGTAGGCATGGCTCTCCTCTCTAAATATCCTCATGGCATGTCCCTTCATATCTTTCAGGTGTTTCCTTCAGTGTCACCTCCCCTGATGCCTGTTAACCTACTGATTTTTCCCTGCTGAAGTTTTTGACCACCTTGACCCGTTGTGCCCACTCTTGACCCCCTGCCTTTGGTAACCAACAATCTTTTTTTTTTTTTTTTTGTATTTATAAGGATTTTGTTTTGTTTTTGTTACAGATGTCACACCTAAGGGAGGTCAGATGGTATCTATCTCTCTCTGATGGACTTAGCATTGTGCAAATAAGCTCTATGTTGTCACAATTGGCAGTTCTTTTTATTTGATTAACCTATTGTGTTTATATGCCATATTTATCCATTCATCCATCAGTGGATACTTTGGTTGTCTTTGTGTCTTGATTATTTTGAGTATATGTCTGTTCAAATGGGGATGGAGATTATACACACACACACACACACACACACACACTTTTTTGAGATACCAATTTCATTTCTTTTGAAGAAATACCGGTGGAGTTACTGGATCATATGGTGATTTTTTTTTTTTTAATATGGTGATTTTTTTGAGGAACTTCCACACTCTTTTCCATAGTGGGTGCAGTAATTTACATTCCTTTTAATAGGGCACAAGTATTTTTCTGAACATCCTTGCCAACACTTACTATGTTTGGCCTTTTTTGATAATAGCCATTCTCTCAGATGTGAGGTGATAGATCATTGTGGCTGTGGTTTGGATTTTCCCTGCTGGTGAGCACCTTTTCTTGTACCTGTTAGCCACCTGTATGTCCTTGGAAAAACATCTATTTGGTTCCTCTACCCCACCTTTAGAGCTATATGTGTTGTTTACAATTTGGCTATTAACCACTTAGTAGCTAGATAATATACACATGTTTTCTTTGGTTTTGCAGGTTGCTTCTTAATTTTGTTGGTTTTTGTTTGTTTCCTTTTTAGCTCTGTGTCCCATCCAAAATATCATTGGCAAGACTGATGTCAAGAGCTTACCTGCTATGTCTTCTTCATTGAGTTTCATGGATTCAGGTCTCACATTGAAGTCTTTAATCTATTTTGAGTTGACTTTGTATATTGTATAACATAGTGATCCAGTTCCATCCTTCTGCATATGGCTGTCCAGTTTTGCCAACACCATTTAGTAAGGATACTGCCCTCGCCCCATCCATTTGTCTTTATCTGACTGACTTGACTTCGCATAATGCCAACAGTGTCCATCCATGTTGTCATAGTTGGCAGGATTTCCTTTTTGTTACGGCTGAATAATGTTGTGTTGCATATATAGGTCGTATATTCTTGATCCATTCATCCATCAGAGGGTACTTTGACATCTTCTTGGCTCCTTTGTCGTAAGTTAATTAGCCGTGTATGCAGGGGCATATTTCTGGCTCTTGATTCTGTTGCACTGATCCGTGTCACAGTGTTTATGCCAAGACCATACTATTTAGATCACTATAACTTCTGTAATATAGTTGGAAATCAGTAAGTATGAGGCCCCTAGCTTTGTTCTTCCATCTCAGGATTACTTTGGCTATTTGGGATCTTTTGTTCCATGGAAATTTGAGAATTGTGTTTATTTTATGTATGTGAAAAATGCCATTGGAACTCTGGTAAGAATTGCATTGAATCTATAGATTGTTTTTGGATAGTATTGACATTTTTATCAGTATTAATTGTTCCAAATGCAAATGGAACAACAGTATTTACATTTATTTGTGTCTTCAGTTTCATTCACCAGTGTCATAATTTTCTGGGAATAGGTTTTGTACCTCATTGGTGAAATTTATTCCTTTGTATTCAGTCTTTTGATGAAATTTTAAAGGAGATTTTTTTCCTTCATTTCTCTCTGATGCTTCCTTATTAGCTGATAGAAATGCCAGTGATCTTTGAATAATGATTTTGTGTTCTGAAACTGCTGAACTCATTTGTTCTAGCAGATTTTTGTGTGTATTTTCTATGGGTAATATGTGATCCATCAGTAAAGACTGACAGATTGATTTGCTCCTTTATGATTTGGGTGCCTTTTATTTTTTCTTGCCTAATGGCTCTGGTTAGGACTTCCAGCACTATGTTGAATAAAAATAGTTAAGACCAAGTATCCCTGTGGTGTTCCTAGTCTGAGAGTAAAAGCTTTCATTTTTTCATTACTGAGTCTGATGTTCTCTGTGGGCTTCTCTTACACGACCTTTATTATGTGGAGGTATGTTTCCTCTGTGCTCTTTTTTGATACTTTTGATCATGAAAGGGTGCTAAATTTTGTCAAAAGCTTTTTTGTGTATGAGGTGATCATACGATTTCTATTTTTAATTTTGTTAATACGATGCATCACCTGATTTGCAGAGCAATATCCATCCTTGTATCTCTGTAACACATCCTACTTGATAATGGATAGATTTCCTAGATTTTTCTATAAAAATATATTTTATGTATCTGTAGTGTATTGCTGAACTCTGTTTGCTAATGCTTTGATGAGAATTTTTGCATTGCTGTTTATCAGAGTTTAGTCTCTAAATTTCTTGGACTCTCCTTGTCAGGTTTTGGTGTGGGGGAGTGTTTGCTGGAACAAAGTGCCTGGATGTGGGATAAGTAGAGTAGAGATGGAGGTTGGAAGCATTCTTGTGTGGAAGGGACAAGAGGCAAGTGTGCCTAGAGTGAAGTGAGTCAAGGGAGAAAAGTGAGAGAGGGGCTCAGTAAAGTAACAGGAGATCATTTTATGCTGGGTTTTGTAGGCTATAGAAAGGACTTTGGCTTTTCCTTAGAGTTACATGGAGAGCTAATAAAGCTAACTGAGTATTTGGTACGCCATGTCACCTCACTATTAAAAGGAGTTGAAATGATAACTTTTGAACGGGAAAATTTTCTGATGTTCAACTCTTCAGGAAATACAAAATCCAATGCAGATTACAAATGCCTCTATCTTGAGGAAAATCAGTGGTAGCAGGTGCCCGAATCCCATCCATCCAAAGCTTACCTCTAGTAATTCCCTGGTGCATGTCTGATTGGGTTAAATTCTAGTTAATCTTTTGTTAGAAAATACCAGTTTTATAAAGCAGATATTAGAACTTGTAATAGTTTTGTATGCATGGTTCCAGTTGGCAGAATATTTTGATAATTTAACCTGGAATATCACTCAAGTGGTCAACTCTTGGAAGGAAAAGAAAGAAGAGTGTGTTGTATGCAACCGATGAATCACTGAATTCTACTTCTGAAAGTAATAACAGCGTATGTTAATTGAATTTAAATAAAAAATGTAATAAAAAGAAAAGTATATATTTTATTAGATACTTCAGAATTTTAAACTGCTTCTCACAGTAAGTAAATGTTAGATGCATAGATATAAAATGAATTACGAAGAGTTAAAGTGTATAGCTGGGGCATTAGTTTCATGGAACACTTCATGTCTATGTGTGCTATGGTATGTCTGTTATTCTTAATTCGATTCAATTAGACTCTATACCTGTTTTGTTCTCCAGCTTTAATATATATATATTTTAGTATATATATATTTAATATTTTAATATCTATTTAACGTATATTTTTAATATATTTTAACACAGACATCGTAATATATATTTTAATATATAATATATATTTTAATGTGTGTGTCTACATCTATATATGTGTGTGTGCGTGTATATATAAAAATATATATAAAAATATATAAATGTAAATATATATAAAAACATATGATTTTTTTTTCCTGGAGTGATAACTTACTGGGTCATTCGTGACCTGCTGACATCTCTGTGATCTTTCCATTACATTCAGCTCTCAGATAATACAGGTGTAAATTTATAATCTAATACAAATGACTGTCAGTTCAAATGTTGCCTTGCCTAGAACACTCTGCAGGAACAGAGTAGGACTTTGGCTGGATAGGGAGCGCATGGAGTCCAGGCAAAGGCAAGCGCGTAAGCGTTGTGTTGACCCGGAAACATTTGCAGGAGGGCTGAGAAGTCATACCCCGAAGGCCATAGCTGCCTCTGCCCCTCAGGCAGCTCAGGGTCACCAACCTCACTTCCGGGGTGATAGCTGGGATCATAGGAGGGCCTGACAACCAGGGAAAGAAGAGTTCTTAGGAAAATAAAGCCGGCTCCCCTACGTAAGCCCGTGTCCTGTACTTACGCACCTAAACAGGCTCTAGGGGCCTGCATTTCCGGTTTTCCAGGCGCCTCCCAGGATTTAGTATGAATTCCAGCTAAAAAAAGAGGGATTTTTTTTTTATCTTTAAATAAAACTCAAGTTTGCGCATTCTCCAGTATGTTCCCCATGCCCATTAAATTTTACCAGGAGTCAATGAATGTCAAAAAAAAAAAAAAAAAAAAAGGTCAACAGTCCAAAAGGATATGGAACATTTTTCTTTTTCAAAGAAAATTGGTCATAAAAGTGTGCAGGAGAGCTATTTAAATACGGTCATGTGCATCTATACAAAAAAAAAAAAACAAACAAACCCACAAACCCACCAAAAAACCCCATAAAAAGCACCTTATGAATGTAAGTGTGACCATAGGGAATTGCCCTGAAAAGTCCTAAGGGATCCACTTGTGATGTTAGCTATATTACTTAACTTACTCCACCTCCAGGAACCTCTGTTTGCTCACGTGGAAAACAAAACAAAACATACGTTGTCATTCAGATCAAAATACTTAAAACTTTTCTTGTGATTTTTGTCTTCACCCATGATAACTCTTCAAATTACAGATACTTGGAGTTCTCCTAGTTATTTTTAATTTAATTTTCTGTGGCCAGAGATCACACCCCATATCATTTCAGTTGTTTTAGGTATAGGTATTTTAGGTATATTGAGGCTTGTTTGATGGCAATACATGTACTTTACTAGTGCACCAGGTAGAAGACATTGACCCTAGGAATGTGCTATGAAAATATTTATTCTTCAATTGTTGGATATTATCCTTTAAGTGCCAATTAGATCAAGGCAATTAATAGTACTGTTTTGGCCATTCAAGTCTTTAGTGATTATTTTTTTCTACATGCTCTACCAATCACTAACTTTTAAATGATTGTATAATTGCTTATTTCTCCATTTAATTCTGTCCATTTCTCCTTAATGTATTTTAAGGTTCTTTTATTAGGTGCATACACATTTATAATTTTTATTTCTTCTTGATGACTTGTCCTTTTATCATTATGAAATGTCCCTCTTAACTCTTGAAGCCTGCATTATAGTAACCACTCTATAGTTCTTCAGCTTCTCATGTTACATATCTTTTTCTATCAGTGTATTTTCAGACTATCTGTATTTTAAATATACAGGTTGTCTCTTGTAGATAGCCTGTAACCAAGTCTTCTTTTTTAATTTCAGTCTTTCTGGAAAAGTTTGAGAAGAATGGATGTCAATTCTTAGCAGACTCTGCTGAGCAGGGAGCCCATGGTGGGCCTCCATCCCGGGACTCTGAGACCATGACCTGAGCCTAAGGCAGATACTAAACCGACTTAGCTGCCCAGATGCCCCTGGCTGTCAACTCTTTAAACGTTTGATCGAATTCTCTAGTGTACCTTTGTATTTCTGGTATTTTCTCTCTGGGGAAGTTTTGGATGAGTGATCAATCAATCTCTGTATTATTGCTCTGCGGATTTTCTATGTCTTCCTGATTCAGTCTTGGTAGGCTGTATGTTTCTAGGAATTAATCCCTTTTTTCTGAGTTGTCTAATATTTTGGCATATAATCGTTCATAGTAATCTCTGATGATCTTATCTCTGTATGATCAGTTACAGTGTCAGCTCTTTGATTTCTGATTTTATTTGAGTGTGATCTCTTCCTTAGTTTAGCTAAAGGTTTGTCAGTTTTATCTTTTTTAAAGACCGGCTCTTTGTTTCATTAATTTTTTTTTTCTTTCTTTCTTTGTTTTTCATTCTCTTTCATAGTCATTTTCACTCCGATCTTTCTTATTTCCTTCCTTCTGCTTTTTTTTTTTTAAGATTTTATTTATTTATTTGACAGATCACAAGCAGGCAGAGAGGCAGGCAGAGAGAGGGGGAAGCAGGCTCCCTGCCGAGCAGAGAGCCCCATGCGGGGCTCGATCCCAGGACCCTGAGATCATGACCTGAGCTGAAGGCAGAGGCCTTAACCCACTGAGCCACCCAGGCGCCCCTAACTTTGGATTTTGTTTATTCTTCTCTTTCTGGTTCTTTGCAATCTAGATTTAGGTTGTTCACCTAAGATTTAATTTCTCATTATGTGTTTTTATCACTGTAACTTCTTTCTCAGAATAGCTTTTGTAGTATTCTATGGATTGTGGTATGTTGTGTTTACATTTTTATTTGTTCTGCAATATTTAAAAATTTTCCCTTTGCTTTCTTTTTTGACCCATGGGTCATTCATAAATACGCTGCCTGTTTTCCACATATTTTAGATTCAAGTCTTTTTAATCCATGCTGATAATTTTAATCCATGCTGATAATCCATGCTGCCTTTCATTGTGGTGTTTAGACCAGTAACATTTACTATGAATATTGCTATAATAGGATTTTGGTCTATTAATTGATATGTTTTCTCTCTGTCTTCACTATTTGGTGTTCGTTTATCTATCCTTTTGGACTTCATTTAAGTATTTAAAAATAGTTTGTATTTGACTTAAAATCTATTGGCTTTTCCATATATATATATATATATATATATATATATATGGACTTTTACTAGTGATTATGACATATATAACTAACTTATTATAGTTTACTTATATAACTAACTGACCACAATCTACTTAGGGTTAATCTTGGATCAGATCATGTAAAAAATAAAAACTTTGCCATAATGCAAGTATCTTTACCACCACCCTTTATATTGTACTATATATTACATTTCTGTATATTGGAAACCCCACTAATGTCTAGATATCAGGCTTTTATTTTCTTTATGTTCCATTTCTTTTCCTACAAGTAATTCTTTTCATTTGTTGGCTGTGCATAATTTCATTCTTTCTCTGTGCAGTATGCATATTTTACACAAAAATATTGTAAGGTTGAAAAGAAGTAAGCCAGAGGAGAATATTGAGGGATAAATTGGATAGGTACCATGTAGGGATTTGGAGGGCATTGTAACGATTTTGGCATTCAAGCAGAGAGAAACGAACTTTTCCGAGCTTCCAGCAGAAGAGTGGCAAAATGAGTTGGCATTTTAAGAAGCTGTCGTGTCAAGAATAAATTGTAATAGGTCAAGAAGCAGGGAGGCCACAGAGCAGGAAGAGGTAAAAATCCAGTAACAAATGGTGGTGGCTCAGACCAGGAGGTGATGACCACTGGTTGGGCTCCTGTGAGATTTTGGTAGTAATGCCAGTAAGATTTTCAAATGGGTTGGATGGGGAACATGAAAGAAAGAGATAAGTTGGGAATGACTCTAAGATTTTTGACTTCTGATATTGACACTTGGGAGTTGTCATTCAGTGAGAAGGGAAAAAAATGAGGTGGAATTGTTCGAGGGGGAGAGGAAATGAGTTCACTTTTGAGGTGTTCTGTGTACAGTTGTATGTTCACTGTAACTCACCGCAGGGTTTTGGACAGAAGAGAGACTTTCGGAAATTACCCCGGAGAGGTGGTATCTAAAATGATGAGATGGGTGAATTTCCTTGCGTGGGAACACACACATATATATATAGGAAAGAGAAGAGGGAAAAAGACTGAGCCCTTGCACATTCCAATAATAAAAGGTCCAGGAGAAAAGGAGGAGAGTAAGGAATTGGGAGGGATTAACTAAACAGAAAGGGAAGCAAGGATGCGTATTGTCCTGAAGCCAAGTGAACTAAATCTATGAAGGAAGAGCTGTGAATGCTTTGGGGCAAATTCTACTGGTAGGTCGCGTCCAATGACGCTTGAGACTAGACCTCTGGATTTAACCGCTTGGCAAAACTGTTGTCCTTGATGAGAGTAATTTTGGTGCAGATGTTGTGATGGCCAGAGCGAAGTCAGAATGGTATATGATTAAAAAATGGATGGGAACAAAGAAAGGAACAAGGAGAATTGGAGGCAAAGTGTACAGATAGTGTTTCCAAGTAGGTGTGCTGAAAAATAGAATACAGAAGTGGTGAAATGGTCTTAGCTCATGGGTAAAGCAGGGTCAAGAGGGGTGGTTTGTTTTTGTTTTGTTTTGTTTTTGTTTTTAAGAGGGAGGGACAGAAACTTATTTCTATGCTGATGGGAGTGATCAAATAGAACAGAAAATTGTAATCATGAAAGAAAAAGTCAGCTTCTTGAACAGTGCCCTTGATTGTGCTCAAGAATACACAGAGAGATTGGTCCAAGTTAAGAGCATGGAGAGATGCTTTGAGTAAAATTTGGAAAGGGAAAGCTCTGGGCGTAGATGCTGATAGTAAGTAGATACGGTGGGTGGAGAATGAGAAAATTGTCCTCTGATTGCTTCAGTTTTCTTGGTGAAGTGAAGCCAGAGAATCATTGTGAATGAATATCAGGGAAGAGGATTTGAAGTTAAAAAAACAAAACAAATAAAACATCTAGGAGTATGGGAAAATTAGTGGACCCTGATAGAATTTTATTTTTTCTGCACGTTTGGAAATTCTAGGAGGGAGGGTATGTTTTGGTGTGGGGCTTTTAGGTTCATCTGGCGGGACCCTTTTAACCTGGAAAACTCTTTGTTTTTTTACTCCATGCACACAAAACACCCTGAGCAAAGGGAAGAAGCTTCATGAAGAAGAATCCTTATGAGAAATAATAGTGGAGTGGTAGGATAGTCTTAGATGCTAGGCCAGGAAAGTAAGTGTCATGGGTTGACCAGTATATTTAAGGAAACAAAGTTGCTTTGCAACTAGTCCAGTACCCGGAATTGACTTTTTACCAAATTCAACATCATGTTGAATACCTGAAAGCCAGGCGTGTATAATAATTAGTCGCTGGCTTGAATATTCATTCCTTTTACCCCTGATTCTGTAATTGATCTGAGAACTTCCTTCTTGATCCTCAACCTCCTTGCTTTGGATTTCTGCCTCTAGAGTTCTGTATTTGGAAACTGTTTTTTTAAGGTTTTATTCAAATTCCAGTGAGTTAACATACAGGGTAATAGCAGTTTCAGGTGTACAATACAGTGATTCAAGACTTGGACACGCATCATCACATACAGTGCTTATCACAACAAATGCCCTCCTTAATCTCCATCACCTTTTTCCTCCATCCTCCCACCCATTTCCCCCTTGGTAACCAGCAGTGTGTTTTCTATAGTTAGGAGCCTGTTTCTTGGTTGGGTTCTCTCTTTGCTTTTCTTGTTTCTTACATTCCACATATGATTGAAATCTTATGGCATTTGTCTTTCTCTGACTGAGCTATTTTGCTTAGCATAATACTCTCTAGTTCCATCCATGTCATTGCAAATGGCAAGATTCCATTCTTTTTTATGGCTGAGTTCTATTCCACTATATTTTACAGCACAACACCATTTTTTTAAGTATTGAATTTCCAGTTGACATGTAGTGTAATTTAAGTTGTGTAGTATAAGTGATTCAACACTTCCATATATCTGCGGTGCTCATCACAGCAAGTGTACTCCAAATCCTAATCGCCTATTTCCTCTCTCCTACACACATCCCGGATGGTCGCCACCAGTTTGTTCTTTATAGTAAAGAGTCCATTTAGGAACCTCTTTGTGTTTGGCTCTCCTTAATTGCACCATCCCTGTATCTTTGAGTAGCCCAGTTCCTTCATGGGCCACTTGCTTTGTGTGACTGTCTACTGGTTACCATAATATCTGGACCTTACTTCCTTTCTTTCTACCCACAAAACAAATGACAGGGAAATAAAAGAGGTAAGACTTTTAGGTGGTATTATAAAGCCAGTTAGAAACCCTAAGATGGGTTTCCTTCTCTACAGAGGAAGTCTAGAATATTCCACAGCTAGGTCAGGTGGTGCACGAAGGAGTCGGGAGGTTCTGAACTAGGGTGGGACAGTGAATGTGTCATGACAACCAGTACCAAAAAGATGGTATTTCTCAATTATGCTTGAGACCACTTGGTATTTTGTGAAGAGTGCAAATTGGACATAATGGAATTGTTTATTAGTAACTTTTTGGGATATGTAGATACCACATACAAATGCACATTTGGGTCCTCTGTGTCTCTTTAGGTGGGTCCAAGATGTCACGTCAAGCTTTGACCACTCAAAGGCTCACCACCGTCATGCCCCAAAACACACAGCTTTTGGAAAATGCTTTGCAATTTTTTATTTCATTTTTCTTGAGCGTGGTCTGATATTCACTTGCCCTCACAGTGGAAAGTCACAGGTACATTGTCACAGCAGGCATCTCTGCTCAGTATTTAGGATGAAAACCATATTTATCTTCTGTAATGAATGTTAGATTGATAGCCTGTGTCTCAGCCACCAGACACCAGTTCAAATGGGATTTACTTAATAAGGAATTTGTTGCAGAGAAACTTTATTGTAGAAAGTGTGCTGTAGAATTTGACAGGGAGATACCAGGAATTGCTTTGAAGTCACCAACTCAGGGGACTTTGTACGCGTTCCCACAAAAGGCATCTCATACAAGTGCAGATGGAAGACAAAAGAAGATGGGACTTACCTTCATGTAAAAATACTGTTGAAAGGCAAACCTTGGCTTGTCTACATAAAGCTAAAATACTTTGATGAAAGCCTGAACTTTGGCTGCTGGTGTTTCCGCAGCCCATAATCCCCTCATGAGCTTCACACGGAGGATTCTACCCAAGTGTACAAGCATTATGCTTCAGCATAGAACCAAATATTGCAGAGCCCCGGGTTAAACTTCGAAAGATAGGGGGTTGTTGGAGGTCTGCCACCGGATGAGATCATTCAGATAACGGCTTGATAATTGATGAGATTTTGTGCAGTTATAACCTACTCTATTTGCACAGATAACTTTTAAATCACTGATGGCTCAGGAAGAGGAAAAAAACTTCGCGTGTGATTATAAAGGTGATATAAAGAAATGCCTGGAAGGTAGATACTAACTCTAATTTGTTTCCATTCCTTGGTTACCGTTTCTACCTTTCCTTTATCCACGTCGGTCCACAAAGTTGGACACGTGCCAGTTTTCTAGACAATTTTAGGACAATCCAGCCCCCAAATGTCTGTCCTTTAGAGAAAACTCAGTAGTGACAGTCTCATCCATTTTCATTCAATTTATTCTTGGAAAGTGAGGAAGGAAACTGAGCAATCATGGCCCTTTTATCCCAGTGGCTAACCTGGTTATTTTGGAGGCAGGATTATGATTTAAATGAAACTGAACACATGGATCTCTGAATCCCAGTCCTGGATTTCTGACACACTGATGTTTTCATGAATGGCTCCAGGGTCCTCTGGGTCCCATGTAACATACAGTCCACTACCCCAGTGGAAAATATTTAAGAAGTAATTATATCATACTACAAATGGGTGCCATAAATATGGTAATACTGTAGTATTTATGTGCTATGATGAAGTACTCCGTAGGAGTCAAGGAAATGGTGGAAGGGTAAAAAAAAAAATCAACCACATGTGAGATGAGGGATTCCTTAAGTTAGAGAAGAAAAGCAATAGGAGGGAAGGAGTGGACAAGCTGTGGGCCATCAGCCAAAGAGGAAGTGAGCAGTATCCCCTCTTGAACATTTTCACTGCCTTGGAGACAGCCTCCAGTCTTGAATTTTATTGGGATCTTGACGCATTAGTCGGACCACTGGCCTGGCCTACTTAAGGGTATATAGAAATGCACAAAGTGACAAAGAGAAAAAAGTGAGAAAGTTTCTATGCACCTATTCTATCCGTATATTTTATACATTGAGCTTGCATCATGTGTCATTTTGTATACCACCGAATCATTTTACATATGCTGTCTTCTTTTAATTTTATCAGTAGCTCCATTGTCGAATGAAGGACCAAACATAGCTACCTAGAGATTTAAAAATTGTGAGGAGATATGCAATGTGATAAATGGGATTTTTTTTTTTTTTTAAAGACAGTAGCAGGCCTGGTTATTCCAAATCTAACCATGAGGTTATTCCTCATGGTGATCGTTTAGGAAGAAAAAAAAACCAGACACACAAAGTAGTTATTGCTTACTGGATTTAACGTCCCTAGGTTGAGGGAGGAACATGACAGATTTTAGTTGGGGCAGTTCAGCATTTAGTTTTACCAGTTGTTTTTTCCTAACGCTGTTGTCCCATGAGTGCTCAGCCGTCCATGTAATTGGCTATAACTTTCACTTTGGGGAATTTAAAAAATTTGCCTCAAGAAGACCAATTTGAAATGTCAAGAATAAAACCTAGACTAAAGCTGTTGTTGAAGCAGCAACTTCAAATGTCTTCCAGTGTTTCTTCCTCATTTGATTAAAAAAAAAAAATC
Organism: Procyon lotor; assembly: GCA_028646535.1. NCBI lineage: Eukaryota > Metazoa > Chordata > Mammalia > Carnivora > Procyonidae > Procyon > Procyon lotor. The sequence continues at coordinate 120,392,508 of CM053607.1, read as the reverse complement.
TTCTCTCCAACCTCTTCACTTCTTGGCAGCCAGTGTGTTCTTATTTCTGATAATAGGCCAAATGTTATATGCAGAGAATAGTGGAAAACGGAGACCAGCTATGTTCTTTCTTATTCTCTTCATCTATAACAAAGACAAAGTTTTGTTTCTGTGCTGGTGAAATGTTTTGAGCATACCTCCAAAAGTAGGTGGTGTTTACATGCTTTCTAGGTTTCAAATGAAAGACTGGGTAACAGATAAACTCTCTTAAATCAAGTTTGCCCCTCTTGGACTTCCCCTCTCTGGGACAAATCAACACAGCCTCATCCCTGATCTTCAGTCTTTATTTGCTTAAACCATTTGATAGCCTTTGCATTAATAGTAAACGGTAGACATCAGATTATACCTTTGATTTATGATTAAGATGACAAATTGAAGATTATTTTTGGATGCGTGGTATATGAGTTTAATAAGACACTGTCCCAACAAGACCTGATCCTGGGCAAAAAATAATTTGCTCTACCCACAGTTCTGCTCTACCCACAGAACTGAAAATGTTGAACAGCTGGATTTGTTTGGACAGAATGTTCTATGTTGTGTTTTTGAATCAAACACAGTCTCAAAATTATTAAGAGCTTCACCTGTTCTTAATGCCGGGGACAGTTGGTTGCTGAAAGGATTTTCAGCTCTAATGTCTTTGCCAAGTTTGAAAAAGCAATTTAATAGTGCCTGAGACCTCTTTATGAATGTGAAGTTCCCCACTGCTTTTGAAGAGCAGCCTATTGCCCCCGAATCTTTGAACAATCACCAAAGAAGACAGCACACGAGGGGTGGGGGGAAGTGGCGCATATTCACCGCAGCGATTGCACACCATCCAAGATGAATGGTTCTTTCTCTGCTCCCCTCATCCCTTGTGATTAGAAATAAATTTGTTAGGTATGTCTAGGAGACTAATTACATCATCATGAGGAGTATCCCAGTGGGGAGATCTTTTCTTTGCAGATCAAAAGGATGGCCAGCGGCTACTGTGTTCAATCCAGCAATCTGCAGGAGACAGGGCCAGGGATGGCAAAGCAGCTCGGCTCCTCGGGAACATCTGCTCCCAGAAAATGATGGGAAATTAACCATGTACCAGAGAGGCAGCTGCAAAGCATCCAGGAAACAGAAATGAGGGAAAAGCTTGCCAGGTCGGAGGAAGTAAAATGGAAAAGCAGCTTAGTAGAGGCCCAGAGCAGTTAGAAGGGTCTTGGTATGTGGGGAAAGCACACAGAGGGACACTGAGCTGAAGTGTCCACTCTGATGCTTACAGACTACTTTTTTGCCCCAGAGTCTTGAGCAGGTGTTTGGGAAGAATCAGTCAGTTACACACAAAGCACCAGATAGGTCTTGTTTTTAGAGAGTGATAGCCAGTCTCATTACTGGTGTTGGAGCTGGCAGCCACTCTTTTTTCTCACCCTCACAGTGTGGCATGTGGTTGATAGTAATATTGGTCTTAGGATGGAGCCCTTGACACGGAACTCCCCACCGGGCACCGAATGCCATGAGCAATCAATGCTCAGTCGATTTCAGGATTTCAGTGCCAATGGAGCGATGGTCATTATCCAAAGAATACATGGTGGAATGATAATATACATTTAATTCTTAAAGTAGCCTCAGAAAAAGTCAAATAGTAAAAGAAAAATGTTCAGGGCCTGAAGACTGAGACCTAGAACTTCTCATGACATGGGAAGGTCTAGAGATCATCTAGTTCAACGGCCACAATTTCTAGAGAAAGGAAGGCCAAAAAAATGTCCACAAATCTGGGTTGCATGGTGTTGGTAGAGAGGGCTGGGCATAGATGAGAGTTTTTTGCTCCCCTTCCACAAGGTGGAGCAGTGGCCAGAAAGTGACAGCACGGCCAAAGGTGTGTCCCTGCTCTCTTAGCAAGGTGGGGCTGGTTCAGCCAAATCTTGCCAGTGAAATGTGGGTCAGTGATGTCAATTTGAGAGGCAAAGTGGGTAGGGAGCTGGTGTGCCTATATTCCCTTCTTGTCTGTTGGCTGGATTCCCAGGCCATGGATAGCTTTGGAAGCCATATGTTGAAGATGACGCAACCATCTTTGGTCGCTGGATGGTTGTGTGAAGCAAGGCTTTCACTCTGCCCTGTGATTGCTTTTCCTGTGATTGATATTTCAGAGGAAGACATAAATTTCTTTAGTGGGAAGCCAGTGTTTTCTTGTTGTAGTAGTTAGCTTTATCTTAATGATGTGCAGTTGGGTCCCGGACTCGGCTTTTAATAATTTACCTCTACAATGACTATTTTTTCCCTCCTTGTCCCCAAATAGAAAACATGCCACTCACTGTGTAAGTCATACCTCAGTTTTGAAGGACAGTTTTGGAGCTAAGGACTTGAAGGAGAAAGTCTTTAAGACATAAATGAAGGAAAGGAATGGATAGCGTCTAGATAGACCATGTCTTGGAAGCAGCTCCTGAATAATTAGGTTAATCATTAAACCTCACTGTATGATTTTTTTTATCTTCTGTAAGAAGGAAAGTTTAGGGGCAGTTTGTACAAGCATTGTGGTATTGCGTATATTTAGTGTGAATTGTTTTTACCTTCCGTTTGTGTGTTTACTGTAGATAGTACAAGAAGCAAGGCAAAGCCAAAGGCAGGTTTTGCTGTGGCCAGACTGATAATCGTGTATACTTATTGGCTCAGGAGCCAGATTATCAGTGGTAAATCCTGAAGATAGCACTTACTAACTCTGTGACACACGGGAATACCCCACCTCAGTTCTGTGGCCTAAGTTCTTCATGATCTATAACATGAGATTGTCATGGTCCATATTTGATAGAGCTTGTTAGGAGGGCGACATGAAAATAATCTCTATAAATTACCCCACATAGAAGCATACTCAATAGATGATTTCTTGGGATGGAAAACAAAGGCAACACCCTATTTGATTAATGGCTTTCATTAAATCATCAAATATAAAAAGCTAACAATGCTTACTACCTAGTATATGAGGCTTACCAGAAGCCAGTCCATATTTTGATACCGTGTTCCTCCTTTGAACATGAGAGAAATCAAGGGGATCTCCTTAAGCTTTTTTGAAGGGAAAAAGCAATAAATTGCTTACCCTCAGCATGTTGTAAGGTATAACTGAATCTAATTGGTGGTTTGCTCTTTCTGCTTGCTTCCATGATTTCCCACAGTGACTAAAAGAGATCAGCTATGGGAAAGGCTCTTTATAAGCTGTAATGTTCTATTAAAATTCAACCATTTGTTCTCCCATTTAATACAGAGTTACCACGCGTTGATCAGATGCCCTACGTTGGGTTATGGACCAGCGTGGTGTCTGAATGGCATAGTCAGGGGTTCTGCCGCCAAGCAACACCCAGTCTAGTGACAGATTACAGACAAATACACAGGGTTTTATAATCAAATGTGCCTATGTTGCAGGAATATACAGAATGGCATGGAAATGGAAGAAAGTGACAAATGATTTTATTATTAGTGAAATAACTTTTTTCCTCTTCAGAATAATTGATCCTAATTCTAGATTTTCCTCCCATGAAATTTCAAGGTCAGGGTAGGGAGATTATAATATTTTTCTACAACTATTAATAATGCTTACAGCAGAATACAAATTCTGGGTTTCCTGAATATCACAGTAGATTTTATAAGGTAAAATATTGGTTTGGGTTTTGCTTTGGCCAGTATTTGCCCTATGTGGCTCAGTTGGTTGGTGTGGTTACACAGAGGTCTGTTTTTAACCTCATCTTAACAAATGGTTGTTGAAGAAGCTTGGATTTTATCTTGATTTTGTCTCTGGGTAATGAGGAGACTCCCTGAGTTGCGCATCAAGTTCGGAATTCATATTGTGATCTTTGTGAGCGCAGGTGTACTGTCCTCATGAGGGAGCTGCTGGAATTCCTTCAGACTTGCTGTGACCAGGTGGCCTCCCTTCTCCACACTTGGTGTCATTGACGTACACTCTCACTGCCAGGCCAATGACATGATCTTCAGAACAAACCCAGAGACATGCAGCCAACAAGGTCCATACCCAGAACAGTTTGGGGGCAGAGCAGAAACGATTTCCCAGGGATGCATTTTCTGCCCTATTGACCAGTCTACTTCCTGCCTGGAGTGAATGACTAAAGGTCCTGGGATCAGAGATACATTTGGACAATGATTCAATGGCAATACAGTTTGATGTTTTATTCCAATAATTTTTTTTACTATACAAGTAATGCCCACCCATTGTGCAAAACAAACTATAGATGAACAAAAACATGAACAAAAATTACCTACTTCCTGCCTCCAGTGGTTTGTAGGCTTTTTCTTTGCATATGTATTACATCTGTAATGATTATATATATACATATATATATCTGAAATGGAGATTTCAGGAGGTTCAGTCCAAATCTTCAACTGTTAGAGAGTAGCTTTCTTAACTATTAAATGTAGAGTAATACTAGTGAACAGAGTTGTTGTGGTAATTAAATCAGACCTATTTGTGAAACACCTAGCATATAGTAGATTTTCAACAGATATTAATGCCTTAACCTAAAAAGTCTTTATTGGGAATAAGAAATATCCTTGGGGGATGAGTAAGCATGGGTCCTCACATGAGCAAATGCCAAAAATGGATTAAAGGTGCAGGAAATTTTTGGGGAGCACGGCTTTTCAGAGAAAATGGGGATGGAGTCAGGAAAGCCTGGGAAACTGTCAGACCATGATGGTCTGACCTTGACTGAAGAAGAGAGAGAAGGGAAGGTTGGGTGCAAGTTTGTTAGACCCCTGCTCAATTCTGAGGGAAGTCTGCCAAAGCTGTCGGGACAGTGGCATCCCATGTCACCTAGGAACTGGGGTTCCTTGGTCTGTTACACTTGATTGTTCCCTGGGAGCAGCCATGAGAAGCACAGCTTTGGCACAGAAGTCAGTGGGATTCTCAGAGGGCGGTGGCTCTTAGAGATTCCCCAGCAGAAATGAGGGGGGCACGTTCTTGTGGCCACCATTTGTGCCTGCCAGACATTAGTCAGTATACTGTGTTCCTCATTATTTTTAGAAGGATTGAAATTAGAATTTGGGAATGATTAGGATTTGGAGAATGTATAATATAAATTTTTCCAGCATGATTTATGCCATCTTGTCACTATCTCCCCCTCATTCCCCTCACACCTTGACTCCACTCTGACACTATTTGTGGTCATGACCAGGACCTCTTCCATTTTGGCTTCTCTTCCCATGTACCTTCCTTGAGCTTTACAGATAGTGGAGAATGACGCTGGGTTCTTGATAATCATTGATAGACCATCTCTTTGTTTCAGTGTTTGTTCTTCCTATTGAGGTTACAAGAGTTTGGACATAAAATAATCATTATTTTGTCTCGAGTAAAGGAATCCCAGAGAAAAGAAATAGAAAAGCTGATGGGGATAATACCCAGGGACCAGAATCACCATGACTCTCCAATTATTGCCAGTGATATTACCGCCCGGAGTTAAGATAATGATGTTGCAGTTTTCTGAGTATTAAGAAGCTGATGAGATCATATGATGCCTCAGGATAGAGTCTTTGGCTTTCTTTCTTTCTTTCTTTCTTTCTTTCTTTCTTTCTTTCTTTCTTTCTTTCTTTCTTTCTTTCTTTATTTATTTATTGGTACTATATAAAGATATAGGAGGAGCCTGTAAGGAGTGACACAAAATTATAGTTTTGGGCTGTCATTTTTAACTAGAAAAATGTCATTTTTCTAGTTAAGTCACATGGTAATGGCATATAATCAGAACAAGAGGTGATTGACAAACCTGTCACATGTACACATTTTTTTTCCAGCTTCTCTAGAGATTTAATACATTTCAGCAGTCATCGTAATTGTGTTGGAATTTATTCTTCGCCAAGCCATCAGAGTCAATGAGCTAATATCAAAGTTTATATTAACAACTCAAAATAGTCCCAGCTTTTAAATTGTTGACATGGAAACACATCTTTCTTCACCTTATCAGAACTCTGCACATGTGCCTATGTGGACAGGGTCCTGGATTAATCAGAAATGTACTTTTCAATCATGCCTTCAAGTCAGCAAGAGTTACGAGGAGAAAATTATTATTCATTATTCTCTGTATCTACAGAAAACAATCAGTCTAATGGTGTTCCCTGTTGGTGGTTTTTTGGGCCCATTTTACTAAACTGGTAAAGTCCTTGCACGACCTGAATGTTTCGAGCTTCAGCACTGCTGTAATTAACAGACGTTTACGTGGAAGAAGTACGAACCCTAATACTCTGTCAGTGTTCTATTTAGAAGTTGATTTTTTTTTTTTCCTCTCATGAATTTAGTATACCTCATAGAGGAGTGAATGGGGTGAGGGAGAAACTATATTCCAAACAGCAGATTCTTAAACTAGGTTAGAAAAAGACCGTGAAGAGTTTGGGGTTGACCGTGTAGCTTCAGGAATGTAAATGTCTGACCTGTGGCTCCTTGTTGTGCTCTTTTTTTTTCTTGGAAATTTCCCATTTAGTTTGGTTTTTATATTTGAGTTTAGTGGACACGCAATGTTACATTAGTTTCAAGTGTACAACTCAGTGATTCAACAGGTGTATAGGTTATGCTATGCTCACTAGAAGTGCTGCTGTTATGTGTCTCCATTCAGTGCTAATACCACCGACTGTAGTCCCTCTGGCTTTTATTGCTGTGACTTCCTCATCCCCCCAGACCCCCAGGAGGTCTGTGTCTCCTTCTCCCCTTCACCTTTTTTGTCCATATCCCTCCCATCTCTCCTTCTCACTCAACCATCAGTTTGTTTCCTGTATCCTGGTGCTTTGTTGGAACCGTCAGACCAATCATTTGGGTGGGGCGGTGAAGAATTTGCTTAGCAGGGTTGCAGCTTGGCTCTCATGGCCAGAGTGAGGATCTTAATGCCCTTGTGTAACTGTACTTCCCACCTGGATTGCTGTACCAGGATTGTTACTGTGCAGACAGTATTTGGGAAAGGGTCTGGTGCAACTGTCTATTCAGTGCTGGACTGTTTTCCAGGTACCAGTTAAGGAAGGTGGGATACATTATTCAGAAGGCTGTGGGCAGATCAAGAAATAAGTAACCAGTTTACATATATCAAAATGCGTTTTTGACATTTCCTCTTCACTGTATCTAGGTGGATTTGAAATTAAAGAGTGGAGGCAACTTGTGGCCCATGGCCCTGGTACATAACGTAATTAATACTGCCACCTTTATAGGCCTTCAGAAATTGTGCATTGTGATTCTAATCTAAGAACCTCATCCTTCCAGAATGGAATATAATTTTCCTTTTTTTTTTTTTTTTTAATTCATAAGTGTGTCAGAGGAAGCATCATGACTAATACTCCAATGAATACAGAGAAAGGTTGGATGATTTTACACATGACCCAAAGTGGGGTTGTGGTCAAGGACTAATTTGAGTCTTGGAACAGAGGGCACAGGATCTTCCATTTAATTGAGAAATCCCTTTGGGTTTCAACCTTAACTAATCAAATAAAAAGCTGTCCCCCCTTACTTTGTTAGCAGGTAGGTCCAAAGGCATCCATCCACCCACCCATCCATCCACTTGTTCATTCAACCAACACGTTTATGAAGCATTTGCCATGTGTCAGCACTTGATTTGGGGATTCAGTAATTCTTCCTTTGATGGATTGTAGGTGCTAATGGCACGGGCTGTAGGGCCAAGAGAATATCGAATCTCTCTTTTATAACTATATTGCTAGGTCTTAGAGAACAGGGTTCATGTGTCTTCATCACCTAGCCCAGAACTATGTGTTACTAAATGCTGTGTTGACTTGGATACACTTGGAGTATTTCTTCCTTTCATTTAGAGCATTTAAGGTCTATTTATTTAGATTCTGGCTAGCAGAAATAAGACAATCAATGTTACGGTAGTTGGCATAGATCACACCTCCCTGGTCACCTTCCATCAACTCCTGCACACATCCACAGAGCTGGTGGCTAATCCAGAATTCATTCCTCATAAGGCTTTCTGTGTGGGCCTAAAAAGTCACATAAAACCACGCACTCCCATCAGTTTTAGCAGCTGGAACAAATCTGAGTTGTTATTGTCAACTCTGATAATAGTTCATAGGCTTTAATTAAATCAAGAATAAATCCCCATACAATTATCTTGACTCCAAAGGCATTTATTAAGTTTTGGGCAAAGTATGTAAATCATCCCATTTTAGGTATGTTTGAGTCACTGGATCCATGTGATTAGCTTCATACTAGTCTGTTTTTTGTGATAAATTTCATATTTTTGTTGTAAAAATTGCTGTTTGCCAATGAAAAGATGGCTGATTTTATTTTGTGGGGGTAGAATCGAAGAAGCAAGAACACGTGAATAGTCAAATCAGAAGTTGTTGACATATTTTTATGTGAATCTCCACATTATTAAATGTTGGCCATATATTTTTTTTAAAGACACTGTTTTGGCAGACATTAAAAAAAAACATGAAATGTTAGCTTGCAAACTTGGCTTAGAGAATTCAGATATGTTTATAATATTAGTAGCCATCTTCTGGAAACATACACTTAATGGAACCAAATACCTGGTCCTCAAGAATTACCTAAAGGTTGAAGACTTCTGTTGCCCTTGGCAAAGGGAAAGCTAGGCGCTAATGTAAGAAATTCACTTGCTATTCCTCCTGCCTTGGACTCCTGGCAAGGAGCCAGGTGGCTTAACAAGTAAAGCTGTGTTAGTTTCCTAAGAAGAATTTTAGAGAACAAGAAGTCATTTTAATTTCTGAGAAATTAAAAGAATACTGCAGTGAAGCCACCAGCTTCCAGTGCTAGAGTTTGACAGGTGACAAGTAATCATAGATTGCCGATCTTTCTCTGAGGTATCATTGAACGTCGACCCTTCTGTGGCCTTAGTAATTCACAAAATGCTTCCATCGGCTTTGGTTTGTTCATTAGTTTCTTGCTAGAAGGGGAAGCGTCATTATCTCTGTATTACAGAAAAGTAAACTGAGACTAGCAAAGTGAACTCATGAGTCAATTTCTCCTGACGGATAAGTAATGACGTGGAAAGCCAAGGGACTGCATCAAATCACGTGTCTTTCTGTCTTCCTGGACACACGTGGCCCGGTGCTCGGTGGCTAATCTCCCACTAGGCCATACACAGGGAAACCACCCAGGGTCATACCTCCAGAGACACTGACTTATTAAAGGTTAGTATTTTCCCAGCCAAATGACTACTTTTGACAGTCGTCACCATATGTGTCCACTGGCAGAGTACAAAATTAAAAATGAGTTTATTAATAAACAGCAAAGTCATTCAATGACACACTGGGACTTTACAAATGAAATCCCAAGAACATAAACATTGATGTTAATATTGTTGACCAGGGGCTACCTTAGAGTTAACAAATCACTATATTACTTTGGCAAAAAAGTAATTAAATGATAAGATCTTAGGAGGTTTGTTATTTTTTTGCTTCTAAGTGTCTTCAGGGCTGCGGAGGCAGGCAAGCATTCCTCTCTTCTTCTAGGGGTTTTCAGACCCTAATGTGCATGGATGTTACCAAGGCATGTGTTGAAATACACAGTCTGACAAGTAGGTCTGGGATGGGGGCAGAGGCTGTATTTCTCACAAGCCTCCGGGGATGGCCACTGCTTTTGCTGCTGCCTCAAGGGCCATGCTGGGAGTGACACAGCGCCCTAGCTTTCTGGGCCGGACTGACCACTGACGTTTGAGCGAGCCCCTCCCAGGTTTCCTACGGAAATTTCACATCCATTTTAAGTAAATGGTTAAAAATGATGTCTTCTGTAGAGGTTTTGTTGGGTTTCTCTGCACGCTTTGTTGTGATAATATATGGCTTCATTCAAAATGGGTTGGTATCGCTTCCACTCAACTTGGATGCCCAGTCGACTGACTGCTCAGCTCCCCATTATATATGAATGTCTTCTGTAGCCGGCGACGCACATTCTCTCCTTTCCTACCTTCAGAGATGTTCATCTTCCTGTCTACAGTGTTCATTCCAAGATGGGATGCATTTCTGCCTTGCCTAGGCATTTTCTCCTACGGCAAGTAAGTCCCTGTTTCACGTATATGGTTGTCTGGAAGACATTTATGGGCTGTAATCACATTCCCTGCTGAGTCTCCTCTTTTCTGGGCCATAAAGACATAGTCTCAGACTTTACACTCTTGGTTTATATTCCTAGTCCTCGTTACATGTGTTCAGTCCTTTTTATATTTTTATGTTTGTTTCTTGTTTCCTCCCGAAATTGGGGGTGGGAAAAGGGAAGAGAAGGTTCTGTATAATTGAGAGACTGTGCTGATTTCGTCCTTAGAAGGACTCTTGCCCAGGGATCTGAGGCATGGCAGGAAATGAGGCTGTAATTGAGTGGATAGAGCTCTGGCCTCCTTTTGCAATCCAGCCCCTGAATGCTACTCACATTGATTGTTCATATTCCCCATAAAGCACATAGTAGACTCCTTGTACATAAAGATACCTATTTTATGGACTACATTTCCTCTAAGATTCCTTAGGGTCTTAAAATCTCTCCGGCTATTTAGAATAAGGAAGTAAACAAACGCAAGTTTGAATGTTTGCCAATACTTTCCTTTGCATATGTAAAATGAAATCTAGTACAGAATGTCATATGTATTAGTCGGGGGTCAACCAGAGAAACAAAACCAGTAGAAGATACATACTGCTAGGAATTGGCTTCTGTGATTGTGGTGGTAGGCTAGGTGGTGACTCTGGAAGCTACAGGCAATCTGTCCAGAAGGGCGTGAAACTCAAGCCTGAGCTGAAGCTAAAATGCACACATAAAATTATTTCTTTTAGATGGACGTCTCAGTTCTTCCCTTAAACCCTTGAAGAATTCTTTCAGGCCTGCTCGGATGGTCTAGATCAGTCTTTACATAGAGTCAGCTGATGATAAACATAAATCACATTTACAAAGTACCTTAGCAGCAATACCTAGATTAGCACTGGAATGATGGACTCGGTAGGCACACAAAGCTGACATAAAACTGACCATCATGGCACACGTATAACTTGTAGCTATGTCCCTGTAATTTAAAGTGCCAAGCCACTTATCCACCCATGGGGAGACACTGAAGATACTCTGATGTTGTATACGGATCCATTTCCTTTTGGTAAGTGGTGGTGTTGGTCCTCTTTCTGTACTTGAAATCATTCACATGTGTGCAGTGACTCTCAATCCATGCACACTAGTAGGTTTCCCATTTCTCATGATCCCAGGTCTAGGCTGTGGCAACAGATGAAACCTTGACATAAAGGAATGTTTCTCAGACTGGAATTGTTTTAATACAACCTTCATGATTTTTTTTTTTAATGTCAACATGCCTTATTACTTCTAAATACATTATGTTCTAAATCGATTGATTACTTCCAAGTATATTTTCTGTGTTTCCAGTTTTGGCAGATGGAGGTAACGTTAAATACCATCTCACTGTATAAAATTCTGTATTCAAAACGGTCAAGTTTGAAAGAAAGGGATTGATGAACACTGACCGTCGGACTTGCTCCTAGGGAAACTGAGTATGTAAGGTCTAAATGGGATTTCCAAGACTGAGGGACTAAGGATATGCCACTGTTAGAGAGGCAGTAGGTGTGTCCTGCATCTGTAGGGGACGGGAGTTTGACTAAAATTCTTGGCTAAAGTTGAGATCCTAGAAGTCTTGCCCTTTCAATGCAAGAAAAATATCTCCAACTGTCTAAGGTGAGGGACAAGAAAACTGAAGGTAAAAAAAAAAAAGAAATCCTCTAAGAAATCAAAACTGAACTTGATTAAACATAGACACAGAATTCGAAAGTATTTCACTTAAAATCTTTGAAACTGAAACATTAGTGTAAAATCCGGTCCCACCATGACAAAAAGCAAACAGAACTGCCTGAAAGGACACTTCAACAACATAGGGCACATAGCAATTTCAAGAAGTATGGGTTGAGGGGCACATAACAGTGAAGATGAGCTCCTAATAGCAAAAAAAGGACACACCCTCATAAACCACGCAAGGAAATGTATACAACCAAGAGTCAGAAGTCACGATGTAGTACTTAAGAGCTTGAGTTAGTGGTCGGACTCTGTAAAATACATAACTTTTAAGTGATTAAAGATAGAAAAGTAGGAATAGAAACTACAGTCCAAGAACTAGAGTCTGTTGAAGGCAAAATACATTTGTAAAGATCCAAAAAAGAACTTAGGGAAATAAGCAAGAGACACTGAAACTTGAAAAACTGGTGAATAATGTAAAAATCATTCATTTTTTTATTTTTTTTTAAAGATTTTATTTATCCATTAGAGAGAGAGAGAGAGAGAGGATGAGAGAAAGCATGAAAGGGAAGAAGGTCAGAGGGAAAGCAGACTCCCCGTGGAGCTGGGAGCCCGATGCAGGACTCGATCCCGGGACTCCAGGATCATGACCTGAGCTGAAGGCAGTTGCTTAACCAACTGAGCCACCCAGGTACCCAAAATCATTCGTATTTTAATGTTGTAGTGGTTTTCCTGTGCGGAGTGGGAAATTTGCTACTATTTGGCATTGTTGAGTGTTCAAAATATTACGCTTTTAAATCTCTAAAGCACAGATAAATCCAAATATTTAAATCCTGCTAATGATGAGAAGGTAGATATTTGAAAAAAAATTTTTGATGAGCATGGATCTCATTCAAATTTTCCAAACCTTTAAGAAAACTGACAAATCAGATAAGTCATATTTTCTTCAATACTTTAGAGATTTTATAAACAAAACATACCTTTTTACTAATGGTTATAAAATATAGTGATAGGATGGGACATCACTCTTGTGGTTAAGTTATCTTGTGTGGCACTCATGAAGGGCTTTTGGAGATCTAATTGAGGTTCCAAATCAGTTGCTTTTGAGTTAATAAAAAAAGGAGTTTATCCTGGTTGGACCAGACTTAATTGTCAAAAGCCCGTTAAATGATCTGGTCATCTTAAGATGACCCTTAAGAGGAAGGTATTTTTCAGCAGGCTTTGCAAAAGCAAATGGCCATGTTGTGAACTCCTTTTTTTTTTTTTGGGAAATATGAGCAGTCTTGGGACCTAATGGTAGATTCTAGTTGATAGCTTTCAAGAAAAGAACCTAGCCATAGAGATGCATGAAGAGGAATTCTAGCAACCAAGTCAGGGAGCTTGGGAATGGATTTTCCCTTAAGACTTTGATGTGACTTCCATCCAGTCCCACCAGGATTGCAGCCTGATAAGACCCTGAAGCAAATAACCCCATAGAACCATGCCTGGACTCCTGAACCACAGAAACTTTATTAAGATAATAAAAATAGGTTGTCTTAAGCCACTAAGCTTGTGGCAGTGTGTCACGCAGCAATGGCAAATGAATGCATTCATAGAGTCTGTGCCAGTGGTTTGCACTCACGGGGACATCCTCTCTGAGGTCGAGGACAGTTCTTACGTTCTCCACCTCTTGGACCTTTCTGGGCGTTGAAGTCAGGATGTACTGTACTTGACATGAGTGCTCTCATTCATTCTTGAGTGACTCTCAAGGCTACCAGGTTAGAATAGGGTCTAAAGTAAGAGGTTTCTACAGCAGGTGCATGTGTTTGCTGCCAAGTCTGTATCCCCCAGCAGATCTGATGAACATAAGGTGTCTGTGATTGATGAGGATGCCAGGAGGCATCTCTGACAGATGCCCATAGAATAATTTTGGCAAGGCCATGCCTTGTGTAGGAAGTAAGTACTTGATGCAAACCCAGTTCCTGGGACGCTTTACCCTAGTGAAGACTGAAGACCTAACTAGGAGATACCCCTTGTCTATGTAGCTAGAGCTGCTCATCCGGAACTGTGTATTATTAGTTGCACCAAGTCATGAGATCTGGCAAGGAAATAGCAATGTGTTGTTTAATGAAAATGGCATAGCCTACTGGGAATCGGGCCTGGGTAGAATCAGAAGACACTAACAAATCACTTAACGGGTGAGCCTGACCTGTATGTCTCCTATTAGAGCGGCCCTTCCATCAGTTCCCAGTGTGGCTTTGTAAGGGTTTCTCCAGAGCCACCTCATGAAGCCAAAAACTCAAGAATAGGTCACACAGATGGATCACTGTGGTAGACGGGTGCTCGTCTGGAGTGAACCACTGTTACATCGTAGTTCTGCCCAAGGCTAGCCCTGAAGGCCATTGTGAAGATAAATTCTTTTATTAGGCAGACGTGTGAATGCTACACTTAGTCATTTGCTTTGGAAAGAGAATTGTCTAGAGATACAATCGTGTACCGTGAAAGCCTGGGTAGTGGCAAAAGGTTTGTCCAGCTGGTCAAGAAATTGTGGCAAAGCATGAGGGTAGGCTAATTGGATTGACATGGGGTGTATGAATCTTTGTATTTCATCTTAGACGATGCTCTCAGAGACCAAGTGTGCGGGATGACTCATTTAACCCAGCTTCTCTCTTCAGTAACTTCTATACTGCTGTGGGCACACAGACAGTGGCCATGATAGTAGGCATGAAGGCTCCTCCCATACCCAGTAAAAGGGCTTCCTCTTGCCAAGGTTGATGCAGCTCCTGCCACGGCTCAGTGTCCCACGGGCCATCAATAAAAAGAGATATTGAGTCTTTGATCTTGCACCATTTTTTGGGTGGACCAGACAGCTACCTGAACTAGAGCTGCCAGACAGAACAAATAAAAATAAAGGAGACCCAGTTAAATTTGAATTTCAGATTAACATTGAGTTACTGTTGAGTGTAGGCATGTTCCATGCAATATTTGGGACATTGGCTTATGTTAAAATTGGCTTATTGTTGATCTGAAATTCAGATTTCAGTTGGGGTTATATCTTATCTGGGAACCCTAATGGGGAGTCAGTCAGTTACACCAGATCTCTTCCATTTGGGGAGGGGCCAGTAAGCACTGATTGTTTTTACCAGAATCTGTGTCTATTCTGGATATGTGTTGGATTTTCCCCACTCATAGTGTTCATAGAACACCCGATGTTTCAAAAGGTATGCACGTGCATTGTCTTGGATCGATAAACTTTTATGGAAAAGGAACTAAGAGACGAAGGGATATACTGGTCTTACCTGTGCTGGATCTCCAATGAGTTATCAGACTCATAAAATGGCTTATTAATGCCTTACCTAAGGTACTAGTTTGGTGAGGATAATCTGGGGAGTTGAAGGCCCTGCCTTGTCAACATGTGTATATTCATTAAACTTTCTGTCTTAGATGCCAGGAAAATGACCTGGCAAAATTCAGCCCTTGTTCATTATTTAAAAAAAACGAAAAGCTTTGACAAAGAAAAAAAAACAGAAGAGAATTTCTTTAACCTGATAGAAGGTACTTACCAATAATGTCTAGCTAACATCACGTGGTGAAAAAGTAGAAATGTTCTTTCACCAGTAAAGCGTGCTCTTCCAACTTGTCGGCGATGCTGTCTTGGATGTCCTCTCTGCCACAGAAAAATCAAGTAAGATATGGGCTGAATGTCAGGGGTCCCTGTGAGACACCGTACCTGTACGGGAGTGTTGGAGCAGGAAGTGAGATTTTGTGGGGCGGGGGAGTGAGTGGGTGTGAGACAATGGCAAGGCATGAGTGTAGACATGTCATGCAAGAATTCTGGCTTTGAGGAAGAGGAAAGAGGGTAATCCCTCGAGATGGGCATTACATTTAGGGAGATTTGAGCGTTGAGGTAGGAAAGAGTAAGCTATATTCAGCGATGAGTAAGAAGGAACCAATAGGCGAGGGGAGAGGTAAAGGTGAATGATATGGCTACTCTAAGTGCCTAAAGTGTAGGAAAGAACAGGGGCCCAAGAGGGAGGAATATGTTGATTTTCCAGTCTTTCAGAGTCCTGAAACATATCTCTTTCAATACACAATAAAATTTTGTTGGAACTCATTTGTAATTCAGACTCCTTCGGAATTTGGGATTATTCTAATGGAGGCAGAGACACAGTTTATAGCTTTGTGACATGTTTTATTATTATAATTGGCTTTTCCTACAAAATCAATAGTGTAAAGAGAATGCGAGCAGAATGTTTATCCTGAAAAAAAAAAAATCTTAAAACAATAGCGAGAACTCAGAGCGTTCCATTTGCATACCAGCAATGGTGTGCTAATTACAAATTGCTCTTTTGGACTACAGATATTAAATAGGCTCTTTGGTTAATAGCAGTTGTTAGCTTGGGGCTATAAAGCAATACGATGGCTATATTCCAAAAATACTGTGCGATTCCTTATTTCAGCTTGGAGAGCTTAACACCTTCCTTCTTCCAATTATTCCAAATTAACGAGGTTTTGCTGCAGTGCAAAGACGGGGACCCAGAGAATGTGACCCAATTTGCCGACCAGTCCTAGAAACTTGAAGCTCTGTGTCTTTTTCTTGGTTTCCTTTAGCGCAAAGCACTTTTCCAGAGTCTGAATCAAGCTGAGCACCTTTCGCTCACACCTGGCGCAACTGTTGGCCTCCCCTCGGCTCCGTTAAGTGGAGGTTGCCTGAGACTATAATGTCCTTCCAGACTCAGGGCCTCCGGATGCAGAAAGCCAATTTGCTTCTTGCTGCTTTGTCTTGGGCACCTCACAATGTGCCCTAATGACAGCTCAGCGGTTTTAATAGCCCTTTTTAATGGCTAAAAACAGACCCGGTCTGTCCAAACATAGCCCATTCACCAGCTCTCGTCAAAACAATTCGGTTTTGCTATATGATGATGCAGTCAACCATGGAAAGCAGCCACACAGACTCTATTCAAGTCCCAAGTTGGACCCCGGGGCGAAAGCAAGTCAGTCCAAGCCACGGTCATATTAAATACCATTTTTTTTTTTTTTAAACTGTCTGTTTCTGAAACAGGGCTTGTGTTTCTGGAGGACGAGGCAAGCTCCATTTGCAAAAGCAACTCGGCAGGAGTTAAAAAACAAGTAGGGAGATTTCTTCCTTGAAGCGGGGGGGAAGGATTTTAATTTTGATGGTCATATATGGTTGATACACAAGCACTTCGATTTCACTGTGTAGAGAGGAAAATGAGAGGCTAGTTTATAGGTACTTTAATTCTCCAGGCAAAGAATCGGTGACCACTCTGTTTTTCCTTTTAGTCCAGTGTGTAAGTAAAGTAGCTGCATCCTTACTGTGATTTTTTGTCTTTTACATTTGGGCCATCAGGTGGTTCTCTTCTCAAGTTCTTCCCATTGTCCTGACCTACGAAGGAAAAGCAATAAAGGGAATACCGAATGACACTTAAAATAAGAAATAAGTAGTTTCCCCAGGCACCCTTAGGGATGTAACTTAAAAATGTAAAAATGTAAATGTATTAATGATCCTTTTGTGAAAAAGTTTCTTTCCCTCCAGTCCTCATTTTTTTTTTTTTTTGAAGGTGGATTTCTAGGCAATAATTGAATGCACGTTTAATGATGCTGCTGTAAACAGATTCATTAAATTGTTCGTGTCATATACACAAAAATTAGAAACTTTGGATGATGATTATTTATCTTGGTCAATGTGCAAGGCTACAGTTTTTATTTCGGAGCAAATTGTATATCTGGTGAAAAAATAAGGCCACTAGTCAGTGGAACCATATTTCAAATCACCACTCCCTTGGAACTTTATGTTGTAGTAACAAAGACTTGCAGGCCCAGATGTCGGGATCATTGCCAAATAGGACCTTCAGGGATGGAACAGTGGTTGAAAGTCTCAAGAAGGGTTGTAGAAAAGTTAAGTATTAAAACTTGTATTTGAAGGGTGCTATCTTTATAGAGGACTTAACGCAGTTCCTTTGTCTCTAAGGAATGGGCGGCCTGGTTGTTGAGGCCAGCGATAAAGAAATAATCCCTTGAGTGGGATTAGATACCCAATGAAATCTGTAGGAATCGTCTAGCCATCAGAAAGGTATGGAGACTGGAATGGTTGAGGTGAAGTCATCGCTGACAATGGAGCCTACCTCGGTGTGCCTGCTGAAGGGGAATGTGTCCCGGGGACCCGTGGATAATGGGTTCTCAACCTCAAGTTTAATGCTCATGGGACCATGCATTTCTGTTGGGGCTCCTTATTAAACTGGGATGCCTGACACTTGTGACGACAAACAGTCAAAGGCAAGGAGCAACTTGGAAAGCACGTGTCTAGTTTAGAAACATCCAGGGTCCTGTGCATTACTACATCAGGGTTTTGGTGGAGGGGGAGGGTCTGGCGGAATGGAGGCAGATTATTCTATTTTATCATCCCACGATCCTGCTGTTCTGTGCTCTGAAAGGGGGACAGCTCCCAGGCTCCCTAGCACTGGAATGCCTCAGGCAATATATCGTGTTCCCCTAGAGTTGGTGGTAAAGCAAATAATTTATAATATCTCTACTGCTTTGTCCTTGATAGTGAGTTTTGCTTCAAGCTAGGTCTAAAATCTGAACAAGAATGTCCCAAATAGCGCCTAATGGGGAGAGAGGGCAAGCGGGAAGGATCCAGAGCGCATTTTATATTTTAGCACCTTTAATGAGGTACTCAGAGCCTGTCACTCATGTGATTGACTGGTTACCTCCAATATGCTCTGCGAGGCACTTAAGAAGTGCAGTATTTTCTTTTCTCTGTTGCCTATATTACTGACACTAAATATTTAATCACTAACTAGGTCCACAGTAGCTGCTCCTCAGAAGTGATGAATAATGGGCCCCTGTACGCTTGTGAACTCCCCATTGTTGGCTGATTAGGTTGACTTTACATGGAGAGAGTGCACATGGATGGCTCACTTCTTGTCATGAAAGAGGAAAATGTAATGCTGAGAACCTGGTGAAATTTCACAGGAGAAGGCTGCTTTGTCATTGCCATGTAATTGCAACACTGGCAGGAAGAATTAGGTTCATTGATTTTTTTTTTTCCCTTTATCGGAATCAAATGTCTTTTATTTATTTATTTTTAAAGATTTTATTTATTTATTTGACAGAGAGGAGAGAGATCACAAGTAGGCAGAGAGGCAGGCAGAGAGAGCAGGGGAAGCAGGTTCCCTGCTGAGCAGAGTACCTGATGTGGGGCTCGATCCCAGGACCCTGAGATCATGACCTGAGCCGAAGGCAGAGGCTTAACCCACTGAGCCGCCCAGGTGCCCCTCAAATGTCTTTTAAATCCATTCTAAATATATCATCTTGTGTTGCCATGATGTCGTTTTGTAACCAGTATTGGGATACCTTGTTTCTCACAGAGAAACTACATCATGGAGAAATGAAATTACTAATCCTTGATTGTACATCAGTAACAGTGTAAGGTAGTCTGATTTATTTAAACAGGTTCCTCTCACAAATCAAAGGTATAGAATCTCACTGCTCTGCTCCTATCTACAGAAGCAGTGAGACCAGGGAAGTTACCTACCTTCCTTAACTTCTAGTCTTCTCATCCATGAACTTAGGACAGTAATACCTCTCACAAATAGATACTTGTTACCATGACTGTAAATAATGCACGTCAGTTTCCTGGCCTGGTTGCCGCCCACAGTAGGCATTTTATAGATAATAGTTTCTTGGCAGTTGCAGACATTAACTATGCATATATTTAACTAGTTCTTCTAATACAGTGATAATAGCAGTTTCTGGCTGTATGGGTTTGCTGGGGCTGCCTCAACCATGTGTCAGAGTGGGGGGCTTAAACAGATCATGACTTTCTCACCTTTCTGGAGGCATGGCAGTGTTGGTTCCTTCTGAAGCCCTGCCTCAGATCTTGTCCTTGACTTGTTCTTGACTTGTCCTTGGCTTGTGGATGGCCATTTTCTCTGTGTCTTCACATAGCCCTGACTCTACACAAGTTTGTGTCCAAGTCTCTAATTCTTTTTTTAAAAGGTATTTCTTTGAGATTGAGAGAGGGAGAGAGAGAGTGAAAGAGAGAGGGAGGGAGGGAGGGAGAGAAAGAGCGTGAGTGGGAGAGAGAGGGAGGGGCTATGGGAGAGGGCGAAGCAGATGCTTGGTTTAGCAAAGAGCCCAACACAGAGACAGGGTTGGATCCCAAGACCTCGAGATCATGACCCAAGCCCAAGACAGATGCTTAACTCACTTAGCCACCCAAGTGCCCCTCAAATTTCTTCTTAAAAGGGACACCAGTCATAATGTTTCAGAGGCCACCCTAATGAGTACACTTTATCTTAGTCACCTCTTTAAAGATCCTGTCTTCACATACAGTCGCGTTCTGAGATGCTGCGGTTTGGGCCTTGAGCATGAATTTTATTTTATCTTTTTGGAGGGGAGCAACACATTCATCCCGTAATACTAACTTTGCCTAATAAGTAACATTAATCTGGTTTACTTCATTATCTTTTCAGTGCATATTTACCATAGGGTGGTGGGGGCGGGGATGCAAATGATGTATTTTTGTGGAATACAGAAAAGCAGTTGCTACTTTCTTGGTGTGTAGGAGATCGAATTGGATCCCTAAATAAATAATTTCATCCTGTGGGGCAACTAAACCTAAATATTTTGGGCGGGGGAGGGGAGCTGGGGAGGTGATCCCAAGAAGTGTCAGTAAGCAACTGGAGATGCGGGGATGGCCCAGCTCCTGAGTAGGTCCTGCGTGGGCTGCTGGAGCTCATCCCTCCTGGGAGACCTGGTGGGAAGGCTTGGTGAATGCCTCAGAGTTGGGGGGGGGGGCAGGGAATGAGGAAACGAGGTGTTTACACATGAACTCCTGCCTCATCTTTTGAGAGCCGCTTGTAGAGGGATGAACATTCCTAGTGATTCCTTCCACTCCTCCTTCACAGGGTTGAGGATAGCCTAGTGAGTGCAGGGAGCCCAAGATGGTGGTTACAGTAAAAGTGGTGAATGCAGGGGGGACCTGAGCAGTGCAGTATTTTTTTTGGATTGACTCTGTTATGCCTTGGCTTTATGACTGGGCTTTTTTTTTGGGGGGGGGCAGGGGGATCTCAGTTGGGTACAACTGGTAAATGTCGACATGAAAAAACCCAACACAGTATGAAGCATTCTAGTGCAGCTGTAAAACCTCTTGAATGTCAAGTAGAACTACCTCTCTTGTCATGAATGGAAATAGAGGATTCAAGCCACCTTGGGTGGAGAGCAAAATGGCAAACCACAGTAAAACAGAGTCGTTAGGACTATGGCTTTGAAACCAAGCCAACCTGAATTTGTATTTTAGATTTCATGCATATTAGCATTGTGAGCTCGAAGAAGACACTGCCCGAGTTTTCTCTTAAGTAGATGAAGGTACTAATAGTTGACTCACTGGGTTACATCCTTACACGAAAAGCTCGTTATGATAACTTCGAAGTCATCAAAGCTTTCCATAGAGTAGCTATTTAAATTGTTAAAATAATAATACCAGTAAACAAAAGGGGGTGGGGATTTATCTCTAGTATGTTTCAGGAGCCCGGGCACATGTGATTAGGGACTTCTCCTTTGATTTAGTGTCAGAGAATCTGCCTCCTCGTCCTCAATGAGCCAATCGTGAGTCAAGTCCTATGCTTTCCTCTTTTGTCAATAATAAACAGCACCAAAACCTGTGGCTATTTGCCCTTTTGACCCAGGAGATTTTGTGAGTTTCGGTCCTATTGATGAAACTTTCATACTAGAAGTGATGTATGAATATAAGCAGTTTCACAATCACAGTGGAGGCATGATAGCTGTTCCTTCCTCTTACATTTGTCAAATTGGTACTGAGATGTAACACTGAAGTCTTGCTAAGACTGTGTCCCTTCTTTGCCACAGATCCTGATTACATTCTATTCCTAGTTGCCTGTTCAGGGAGCAAAAGCACGGAGTATAAATTTGAGAAACCTGGGTGTTCACCTATATCCAGGTAGATAATACGTAAGTTCAAAGAATATCCACGGAATCTGATTTGAGAAATCTTAGCAGTCTGGTTCCCTACGTTCATCATCCGTGTTACCTTCCATCTCTGTGAAATCCTGTCCTTTTTTCTCTGTCGCAGGTATGACCCTGTGATAGCAGATGAAATTTTCACTCTGATGCATATCATGAACAAATGTTTGCCATTTTGTGAACTGCCCCAGCCTTGTGTTAGGAAAAATCCCTCCTCCGGGCTGTTGCGTGCTCTCCCTCGATTTCTCTCTCTCTCTCTCTGTCTCTCTCTCTCTCTCCACCTCTCCCCCCTTCTCACCCTCTCTCCCTTTCTCTCTCCTCCCCTGGATCCATTTCCTTTTTGCTTGGATAAAATCATTGTTCTTTTTGATCCACTTTATGGCACTTTTTTTTTTTTTTTTAAACTCTAACCGCCTTCTGTGACCCACATTTTCCCACTAA
Source organism: Procyon lotor (assembly GCA_028646535.1). Taxonomy (NCBI): domain Eukaryota; kingdom Metazoa; phylum Chordata; class Mammalia; order Carnivora; family Procyonidae; genus Procyon; species Procyon lotor. The sequence continues at coordinate 120,370,355 of CM053607.1, read as the reverse complement.
ATTCAATCTGCCCGTCAGTCAAACCCAGAATTAACCTTTCTAAAACAAACCTTTGTATTTGCTAAATGGAAGCTGCAGGAAAGTTGGGTGGTGGTTATATGATAGAAAGTGGTGCAGGGGTATTTCCTAACAACGATGAGGTTTATTTTTTAACAGAAGCACTCTAGAGCTTGAGGTCATACGTGCCACCATGCTTAATTGACGGAGTACAGCCCCCTTTTGTCCTTCCTGGAGACATGAATTCCGTTCTACTTGAGTCATTCTCTTCCAGTTAAATTGGCTTCCATCCCATCGCATCTCATCCTGGGCCACCCAGCCCTGTCCCGTCTGATCCTTTTCTAATGTGTGCTGGGCACGAACCTCGAGCAAGGCATTTTTCTAGGTAAGAAAACCCGTGGAAGTCATCTCTAAGGTTTCCAGCTCTCATAGGGGCATGATGAGGTGTTTAACAGTAGGAGAGCAGGAATTTATGTTCGAGTTTATTTTTCGTGCCCACCAGGTAATTCAAAGATGGCTAGTGTGGGTATGGATTAGGAAGAAGTACTACTCCTTCAAGGTAATTTCCAAGGTTAACTCAAAGTGAGTACAATAGTTTCTGTCATCATGGAGGTAGGGAGAGGGCACTGGGAGACTTAGGTAGCTTTTCAGGGAGGTTTAAATTTGGTTGTGGAAATAGGAACAAAGAACAAGAGCAATGAATGGAACACGGTAATAAATACAAGTGAATATCATGACACTTCAGCCAATGACCCGGGAAGCTGATGTTCTCTGCTTTAGGTCATGAGCTCTCCCTGGCTTACCTTCTCCTCCTCTGCTATGATGTTATCAGTTCCTAGGGTAGCCCAGTATGCTAAGCTGGTCTGTTTCATTCACAAACTGACAGACTGCCACAACTTTTTTTTTTTGAAGGGGGAAGGGTTCTTAAGTAGTGAAGATAGAAAAAGACATCAAATATTTTTTAAATCTACAAAGAGTTGAATAAATGAAAGCATTGGATTGTGGAAAAGAGAAAAATAATTTCAGGTTGGTTGTTGAAACTATTTTAATGGAAGAGATTAACACTGAGGTGATATTTGAAAGCCTTTACATATTTACTGAAAAGACTTAAACAGCCACTGGACTTAAGACAATTTAATTCGAAGCTCCATTTAGTATTTGCAGAAACAAAGGTACATATTCCATAAAAGGAAACGGCCTGCTGGCTAAACTTGGCCATGCTGTGTATGATTTTCCGACTGAGTTTTTGATCACTCACAGTTCATTCCACATATAATACATACATTACAAATGGAAAAAACTCCCTCATGTCAGTACATTTATTTTGGATCATGGTAGAAATTGCTAAGATCATCATAGTTAAATTTACAGAGTTTATACCTGTGAGTTGATTTGTTTGCTTTGGGTTAATAATTTTATTTTGAAATAACTTCCAATTTAAATTTGTGAGAATAATGCAAAAACCCCAATATATCCTTCATCCAGATCCGTCAGTTGTGAACATTTGGCCCCATTTGATTTCTTGTAACCTCACTCCGCATGTCAATATTATCTCTTTTCTAATCCACTTGAGAGTGAGTTGCCAATGACACTTTTCTTCCCTCACGTACTTTAAGACAGTACTCTTAACCCAATCGATGGAATCTACTCAGATTTTACCAGTTCTACAAATAAGCTCCTTAAAGAACTTTTTTTTCTGCCATCCAGGACGAAATTCAAGATAATACATGCATTTTGTTGTCATACCCCTTTGGCCTCTAAAGAACTTCCCCAATCTCACTTGGTGCTGAATGAAATTGACATTACTGACAAGTCCACGTATATTTCACACACCATCCCTCAAATTGGATATGTCTCAAGTTTCCTTTTAATTACCTTCACGCTTTTACTGAAAATGCAAAGCCCATGTGGTCACCTTTCCTATTAACTTAGATCACTTGGCTAAGGTAGTTCTCACTAGATTTCTCAACTCAGAAATGAATGTTCTCCCTTCAGAACTTAGAGGTAGTTTGAGAAGCGATACCTGTGGACGACGGAAATGTGCTATACCTAGTCAAACACTGACTGACTAACCTTAGTGTCAACTAATAATTCTGGCTTGAATCCCTGGTGACAGGGGTGGTCGTGAAACGTAGTGATTGCTTAATTGTCATTTTATGTTTTATTAGTGGGCCTTCCACCGGCTCTTTAATCTTGTCCTTATTCGTATCAATACATACTATTTTATGTTCTCTCAGTTCTTTGAAAGTATTTTTGTATAGTCTTCTGCTTCACCTGTTCCTGGTGAGAATTCTGTTGGTCGTCATGAGTAAACGTAGAGTTCTTAACTCTGGATGACTGAGGTTTTCTCATTGTCCTTCTTCCACTGTCTCTGCTGTGTCTAGGTAAAGTTTTAAAATTGATCTCAGTGAGGATTTGTTTGGTCTTCTAGAATCAGTACTCTAAAAGAATTGAGGTATTTTCTCTTCAATATTGACTCTGCCATTCTCTTGAATAACTCCTTTTGGAAAGAGTTGGAAATTTCTCATGCTCTTCCTTGTGTCTCTGAGGAGCTTTTCCTTATTTTGACCTGGTTTTTCTTTCCTTAATTCTAGAAAGTTTTCTTATATCTACCTCCAGTTCGCTGGTTTTTTTTTTTTTTTTAGATTTTTTTTTTAAATTTATTTGACAGAGAGAAACACAGCGAGAGAGGGAACACAAGCAGAGGGAATGGCAGCGGGAGAAGCAGGCTCCACGCCGAGCAGAGAGCCTGATGTGGGGCTCGATCCCAGGACCCCGGGACTGTGACCCGAGCTGAAGGCAGGCGCTTAACGACTGAGCCACCCAGGTGCCCGAAGTTCGCTGGTTTTCACTTGAGGCTTATTTAATTTGCTATTGAATCCAGCCACTGCATTTAAACATTTTCATGACTGCTTGTCTAACTCCAAATTTCTTTGACTTCTTTTAAAATCTAACTTGACTCATGCTTTTTAAAAATTTTTAAAATTTTATTTTTTCAGTGTTCCAAGATAAACTTTTTCAATTTTTTTTTAGTAACGTCCATTCCAAATGTGGAGCCTAGTGTGAGTCTTGAACTCAAGACCCTGAGACAAAGACCTGAGCTGAGATTAAAACTTGGACACTTAACAGACTCAGCCTCCCAAATGCCCCTATATATGTATATATATTTTATTTAGTGGTTGCTGTCACATCCCTTGATTTGCTAATGGTGTCTAGACTAATACTTGTTTCGCTGCTGATTGTTTCTCAGAAAAATTCTGTGGTGGTGTATTTTGTAACTTTAGGAGGTGAGCTTAACCTCAGTGGTGATTTTGATGTGGGAAATCCTGCGAGGCCTCTCGGGTGTTGGTTTCTGCCAGAAACCCAGGCTTCTCATGAGCCTGAGACAAATTTTTATGTCATTACCCAGCGTGGAGATTACTAAACTATGTGAAGAGTAGAAATTTGAATTCCCAAGTGACAAGAGGTATAGGTCGCTCGTAGGCTTTCTCCTTCACTCCTGGATAAGATTGGCTGATGACTTCGTGTTGGCAGGTGATCTGTTGTAGTTGATATCTTCACTGCGAACCCCAAACAGGGTCTGACTTAATGCAGAGATGCCTCCTTTGAATACTGCTCTTCCTCAGTCCACAGTCTTTTCTTGGTGCCTAAGCACCCATGTGAGATGAGACCAAAAATCCTGCTGAGGGAAATGGCATCCTCACACATTGACTGGTCTTATTCCCCATCGACTCCTCTCTTAGTAATTTTTAACCAGTATTTAGGTAAACTTGACTTACCCTACATGCACCCGTTTAAAGCAGACGTTTCAGTGGGTTTTATGATGTTGACTTTTTAACTTACACCACAGATAATTTTGGAATATCGTCATCCCCTGAAAAATATACTCTAAATCACTTAGTAGAAATTCTCCCAATTTCCCCCAGTGTTCACAGCCTCAAGCCATGAATCTACCTTCTGTCTCTATAGATTTGCCTATGCTGAACATTTCATGTAGATAGAATCACACAGTATGCAGTCGTTTGCGACTGGTGTCTTAACATAATGTTGTCACGGTTCATCTGTTTATAGCATGTTCCAGTACCTTCTTTTTGTTGCCAAGAAATAATATTCCATTGTGTAGGTATACCCCATGTCAGTCATCCATTTGTCAGTTAATGAGTGTTGAAGTAGTTAGTACTTTTTGGTTGTGATGAGTAATACTAGTAGGAACATTCATGTACACATTTTTTGTGTGGATAGGCTTTTTAAGGTTTTGAGAGTGAGCGAGTGAGAACGCCCACGTGAGACTGAGAGAGAGAGTGAGCAGGGGGGAAGGGTAGAGGGTGAGGGAGAAGCAGACTCTCTGCTGAGCAGAGAGCTTGATGTGGGACTCCATCCCAGGACCCTGGGTTCATGACCTGAGCTGACGGCAGATGCTCAGTCCACTGAACTACCCAGGCACCCCTGGATGTATGTTTTTATTTCTCATGATGACGTACAGAGGAATAGAGTTGCTGGATCTTTTTTTTTTTTTTTTTTTAAAACATCTTAAATTTACTTTATTTCTTTCAGTGTTCCAAGATTGATAATGCATCACACGCTGTGCTCTCTGCAACACATGCCCTCCTTAATACCCACCAGGAGACTCATTCCCTCACCTTCCTCCCCTCAGTTTGTTTCTCAGAGTCCATAGTCTCTCATGTTTCATCTCCCCCTCTGATTTCCCTGGATCTTAAGGTAACTCTGTGCTTAACCTTGGGAAAACTGCCAGACTATTTGGATCGCTTTACTTTCCCACCAACAGTGCATGAGGGTTGCACTTTATTCACATCTTCGCCAGTACTTGTTATTTTTCTCTGACTTGTAGCTATTCTAGTGGGTGTGAAGTAGTATGTCATTGTAGTTTTGATTTGCCTTTTCCTGATGGCTGATTATATGGAGCATTTTTTCATGTACTTGTAACTTGCATATCATTTTTGGAGAAATATCTGTTCATATCCTTGACCCATAAGGGGATAGTTTAATAGGATATTTGTCTTTCTGATAATGGAGTGCGAAGAGTTGCTGTATATTCTCAGTCCAAGTTCCTTAGGAAATATTTCATTGGCACAAATTCTCCCTCATTCTTTGGATTGACTGTGTACTCGATATTCCTTGACATCCAAAATTTTGGAATTTTGATGTCAAATTTACCTTCCTTTTTCTTGGATCATTATTAAGAAATCACTGCCCAGTCCAAGATCACATGTTTTCTTCTAGGTGTTCTGTAGGTTTAGCTTCTACATTTTTGCATTGTTTTTGTATATGATGTGAGGTAGGGATCCAAATTCTTGAGCATTTGGACATCCAGTCTTCCCACCACCACTTGTTGGAAAGGCTGTTCTTTCCCCTTAGAATGATCTTGGTAACCTTGTTGGATCATTTGACTATAAAAGTGAAGGTATAGATCTGGACTGCCAATTTTGTCCTGTTTCTCAACAGGTCTATACTTATGCCAATGTCACATTGTCACGTGTACTTGAGCTTGGTAGTCACTTTTGAAATGGAGAAATGAGACTCTTCCAACTTTGTTCCTTTTCGAGGTTGTTTTGATTTGGGTTCCTTGTATTTCTGTATGATTTTTAGGATCAGCTTATCAACTGCTCCAAAATAGAAAAAACACAAAACCAAAAACAAGTGAGGTTTCCCCCCCCCCCCCTGGGTTGGGGGATGTATTTACTTAATTTTATGGAAGTATAAGAACATACAGTGTTATTAGTTTTAGGTGTAAAATATAATAATTCAGCAATTTTATACATTTCTGCTCATCGGGATAAATCGGGATAAATGTACTCTTAATTCCCCTTGATCTATTTTACATATCTTCCCACCTAATACCTCCCTGGCACTCAGCATTTCTCTATATTTGAGTGTTTTTTGCATCTTTTTTTCCTTGTTCATTTGTTTTGTTCCTTAAATTCCACACATGAGTGAATCATATGGTATGTCTTTACTTAGTTGATTTAGCATTATACCCTCTAGGTCCATCCATGTTGCAAATGGCAAGACCTCATTCTTTGTCGTGACTGAATAATGTTCCATTGTATGTATATACCACCTCTACTTTATCCACCCTCTGTGAATGGACAC
>CM053607.1:120343972-120363747 GCA_028646535.1 Procyon lotor | reverse complement strand
AGCGGGGAAGAAAAATAAAATAATAGAAATCATAAGTATGTGGTGTGGAAGGCATAGACATCCCCAAACAGAAATGCTTTAAGAATTCTCTGGAGCATATTAAATTTGTTTAAATACATGGTAGTCCAGTATGTGCTGTTAAAAGTTTGGCAGTTGTCTTTAGCAACGGTGTAAATGGATGCCATTAGAGGTTTGCTTCCCTATTTGAATTGAGTCAAGGGGATTTATTTTATTTTGTTTTATTTTTTAACAAACCAAAGTAGAAAGAGACCATGGTGTTTTTCGTTTTTTTCCTTTTAGTGTCGTTTGTTATAGTTGACTGGGAAAATGAGACTAGCACCATAAAATGCCATACTGACACAGTACAGAGAAAGAGAAACACCATTTAATGCTACTTTCAGTTTTTAAAATACAGCATGTGTGGTAAGGATTATGTATATAAAAAAAAATTCAGCAACTTGTCTCCCACAGCTTTTGTTAAAAAAAAAAAAAGGACCATGGAAGGCCATTGAAGTGATACAAACAAACTTGATTTGTCGCTAAATGAAGTGGACAGTCTCCTTTCAGAGCGTGGTTAAAGGGGCCAGAAAGCAAGAAACTTATATAGGACAGAGAATGAATAAATAGCAAGGAAGAGACAAATAGCAATTATCTGATAGGCTGGGGTCCTATAGTCAGTGTGTTTGGGGCGAAAAGGCCCAGGATTGGCTCTCTTTTGGGAGATCTGACTAATTATGTCCAGTTCCCGGTTAAGGAGAGATTTTATATAGGGACATGAAAGTTCTGGAAGATTGTCCCACCCTCGACAGGATGACCTCCATCTGGGACCTGGAATATTACCTCAAAACCTTCAATATCTTGGGATGAAAAGACAGCTTTCTATGCACTTCTTTCTAAGACTGAAAGAAAATGAAGTTGCATATTTAAGTTCAGAACGTGGCAATTAGTTTTAAGAAATGAGTCTGCGTAAGGTGGAAAATCGCTTCCAAATGCGCTTATCAAACTTCACATAGAATTGTAGAGTTGGGAATCAGATCTCTGCACTCATTTCCGAACCTCCTTTAGCAAGGTAATAATGTTCGCAGGCTTCCTATGTTATGAATGTCAACAGCCCCACCGGGAACCAGGCTCTCCTCCCATACCTCACCCTCACCTCAACGACATTTGTCAAAGTTAATTATTTTGTAATCTAACTCAAAAAAATGTTCGTCCGTGTTGATAATTTCTCTTGCCTGTGCTCTTAGGAGTCCGTATTCTTTGGCTCAGGAAAAGAAGGTCTCAAAGCAGGTTAAGGGAAGTGGAGGGTGGGGGAGAAAGCACACATTCTCAGGGAGGAGTTTGGAATGCTACAGAGAATGTGCCAGAATCATGAAGCCACCCCTGACCCTCACAGTTGGTTAGACAGCTCTAACCTGGTTTCTTGGTTCGTGCCGTGCCCCCTGCCCCCATATAGCGCGAGGATCTACTGCTTTTCACCTTATATTTAGTGGTTTCCCCACTCTTCCTACTGCCCTGCCCCCCCCCAAAAAACCCAAAAGTCAAAACACTTGCCTTTCTGTTTATTCTTTTTTCTCTCTCAGTAATGATTAAAAAAACCAACATTGATTCAAAACTGAAGAAAGAATGGTACCACTATTCTCTCCCTCCTTCTTCCCACCAATCATGACTCGTAGGTTAATGAGGTAACTTAGAGGATCATTTTTTTTCTGACCTTTTAAAGACACATGTTTTATCATACATTTGTCTTAAGTTTCACTGCCTCCATTCAAATTCAAGTATTTCATGTCTATTATCAATGCTGGATGATGAGAATTTTGTAGTGATTACTTTCTGTGTGATGTGAGGCTAGGGTAACCCAACCAAGTGTCAGAGGATAACAGGACGTTGAACAAGTTAGGCTTTGAGGGATGTATATCTTGTCTAAGCATCTTTCCTTTGTGCTGGCTCCCTCTTCCTCCAGGCTCCCCAAAAACCTCATACAGAAGCCTAAATACAGCTCCACTCAGACTCAGTTTTCCTGGAAACTTGATTGACTCTGCCAAGCCAATCCTTGTCTTTTATGAGCAGCCGCCTCCCCCACCAAAAAAAAAAAACCCAAAACCCACCCCCAACAACCTGCTCTGTATGTCATTTTCATTTATTTCATAAGACACTGAATTGAGGAAGGCTTTTGAGTTTGACTTTCTAGAACATGGTTTTGTCCTGTGATAATATGTTCTTAAAAATATGCACAGTTTAAGCCCTAAAGGCTCTTAGATGATGGAATTTCAGGCAGTTCCAGGGCGATGGTGGCCATGAGAGTGAGGAAGGAGTAGACAATTGGGTGTAATGGGGCACCTGGGTGGCTAATTTGGTTAAGCATCTGCCTTTTGTTCAGATCATGATTCCAGGGTCCTGGGATGGAGCTTCATGTTGGGTTCTCCTCTCAGTGGGGAGTCTGCCTTTCCTTCTCCCTCTGTCTCTGCCCCTACTCATGTTCTCTCTGTCTCCCTCTCCCTCTCTCTCAAATAAATAAATAAAATCTTTAAAAAAAAAGAAAATTTGTTGTAAGGAGGGCTTTTCTGATGAATTTGCCCCACTAGGCTTTGGGGTACATTTTTAGGGGACACGAGATAAGTGAAGAGTTAAATAATCTATTCCCATGAGCTACATGCAGTCAGCCCCAAATCTCCACCAACCAGCCTTCAGAAACTTGTTGCATTTCAAAGTCGAGTTTGCACTGAGCCTTCTTAAGTGTCCGTTATCAGAAGCATTGATCTTGACTTGGCTTCTGCACTTGTCTGTTGGCTAGAACTTCTCAATTTGTCATTTTCCCTCTGTACATAGAGAGTCTGGAAAATAACAAAATATTATCATAAACCACACAGCCACTCTTTCCTCTATGAAAGAAAGTGCTTTTTTGGGGGGAGGGGTGGTTGTCTGCCCTCCCTTCTCCCTACCCCCATGAGGCAATGAGGGTCCTAAGCTCTATCTGCAGTCTTACAGTATGAAATTCTTTGGGGAAAGAAGTTCAGTAATAGTATCATTCTGGGAAGAAATAAGTATGAGGAATCTCATAAAAATGCACACATTCTTCACTTCTGCAGAGAAGCAGATTGTGGGAGAGTTGTATGCAAAGCATATGTGTCAAGATAGTTCTTGCCTTTTAGTAAAAATGGGAAATATGTTGAGGGATTTAGTGCCATGGTGCATTCCTGTCTCACGTTTGCCTGCAGCTTTACCTGCATTTTTCCTCTTGATGTTTTCCAAAGTCCTCATTCATGATTGTTTTGCCACCATATTGTCTCTCGGGTTCAAATCTCTCTCGTCCCTCCTCCTCCAGATGACTGTCATTCACTACTCCCTTTCCTTTGGATATTTCCCTTATGTTCACTTCTCTTCTATTCCAATTTCTTGGTTGGGAGCCTGCTTTGGGCTTCATATCCTCTGCAAATGGTAAAATAATGACAGATGTCTTTGTCCTCCAATAAAGGATGTTTCAAGTTTCCATTAAGATCGCTGTCTGGTAATTAAAAAATTTTCGGTCATTGTCTACATTAACTTAGATTACATCAAGTTAGGCAGATGTAATCCTCTCTCTCTAGAAGTGGAGAAATTTGGGGGACTAAGACATTACCACTTAATTAAAATCACACACTTAGCAGCGCCCAGGAGGTTAAACATCCAACTCTTGGTTTTGGCTCAGGTCACGATTTCAGGATTGTTGTCGGGTCAAGTCCCACATTGGGCTCTGCACTGGATGCGAAGTCTGCTTGAAATCCTCCCTCTCTCTCTGCCCCTTCCCTTCACGTGCTCTGTTTTTGAATATCTCTCTCTAAAAAAAAAAAAAAAAAGGAAAAATTAAAAAAAAAATTACACATTTTGTCAGCATGAAGATAAAAGCTGGGTATTCCTGACTCTGTATCCTGCTTGGCCCCAACGTCCTCTACTGTTTCAAAAGTACATTTGGACAAAGTGTTCATCAGTATATTCAATAAATGCACAGAGGATATTCTGGTAGGGAAAATGAGAGGGGAAACTGAGGCCGTTACCCTCTGTAGTTGACAAGTGAGCAAGTCTTGATCTGCAGATCTTAAAAGCTTGCCGTGGTGTAGATTACGGTCCTGCTGACAGTGGATATTGTGGATTTTTCACACACGCGCTACTGACTTCCGCCATATCTATATTGTAAAAATTTAGGCTGGAGGGGATGAAATATTTTCCAGTCATGAATATTAGAGGAATGTGAACTTACCCCCTCAATTAAGCTTGTGATGGTCCATTTGTAGTGAATTTCCTTCTATATGACAAGCCCACTCAAGTCTAAGTAGTTTTGTCCTCGCTATTACCCCAACTGAGAATCTTGTCCCCTAGGTTTTGTGGGCTGTGGTTGGTCAGGAAGTACCCAGTTCAGTTGTCATGTGTCATCTTAGAGAAGGCTTTGTTGAACAGCTGTCTCAACATAATTCGTCTTTCACAGTATTTATTATCATCAAAAATGAAGTTACTCATTATTTGCTTACTAGTTAATTTTTTATTTATATTTATATTTATTTTTCAGAGTGTGCGAGAGAGCATGTGCACGGGAGCAGGGCCCGGGAAGGGCAGAGAGGGAGGGAGAGGGCGTAGAGCCTGACTCGGGACTTCACGCCTCCGTGACTCTGGCCTGCACTTGGGACTTGATCCCATGACCCTGAGATCATGACCTGAGCTGAAATCAATAATTGGACTTAACCAACTGAGCCACCCAGGTGACCCAGATTACTAGTTTTTTTTTCATCCTCTCTCCAGAATGGACTTCGAAGAGAAGAGTCCTGTCTTTTATTCAACACTGTGTTTTTTAGTGTTAAAATTTTACAGATACATGCCTTGCGTCCTGCCTGGCATGGAACTCTCAGCATGTTGAAGAATTCCTGGCACTTAGTCAATGCTCCATTCATCTATACTAAATAAATGAATAAATCCAGGACACCCATTTCTTGTGCGGATTCCCCAAAATTGACAGTCTAGCCACTGTTTGAAATGGAATTCAGAAAAGCCAGGAACATTTCTTAATAGTTAGTTTTAATTATAATGTTTAGATATCAATGATTATTAATTATTAATGTATTTATATAATACATCAAATTATTACGTAGTTATATAGTATATAAAATAATATAAAATTATATATAATTTATTCTATAATAATAAGTTAAGAATTTACATCCTACTTGTTTGCATCCATTCCCCCAGCAGAGATCGGCTTTCTCTTTATGGATTGAACACATCCAATCTCTCTTCCACTTTGTATCCCTTGAGATGATGGACAATAATCTCCTTGTCCCGGCTGTGTTTCCTCCATTCAGTGTAATCCTTTTGCATTTCATTCTACCACTATTCATATTGCATAGTCTAAAAATCCCATCACCTTGACCTCACTCTGCCCCAGTTGCTTCTTCCCTGAGCGGATGTTAGTCAGTCCATGCTCCGCTTAACAAGAAGTCCACCAAGTGTGGGAAGAATGCTAACTTCCTGCCTCTAGTAGGCACGAAGAAGTGTGGTTAATGGCAAGAGAGTTAAAGCCAGTCAGATGCAGGGTCAATTTTACCTTGACTTAAAGGCTGGTTTTAATAAGTAGGTCAGGTCTCAAAGCCTCAGTTCTCTCATTTATAAAATGAGAATAAGAAGGGAGGAAAAAAAACATCAGGTATATCAACCACTTGTTTGGGTTTGATCATTCCTCCCTCCCCTACAACTTCTGATCCAGCTGAGAAACCAATACAAATGTAAACCAGGAATAAAAATAGCAGCTTTGGGTGCCTGGGTGGCTTAGTTGGTTAAGCATCCAACTCTTGATTTTGGCGCAGGTCGTGATCTCAGGGTCATGAGATCCAGCCCCGTGTCAGGCTCCTTGCTCAGTGGGGAGTCTGCTGGAGGATTTTCTCTCCCTCTGCCCCTCCCCCCACTTGCATGTGTGCATTCTCTCAAATCTTTAAAAAGATGAAATTAAAATTTTTATGCTGTTAAGGCTGCACTAGAGAACTCTGAGATGGTGCAGATGCTAAAAGGACCTTCCTTACACTTTCATTTGTCTAGATTGTAAAGTAATCGCGGATTTTCCTAATTATTTTATTTATTTATTTTACTCTAATGGCCTTTAAACCAAGATTCCCAGTTTTTCTTCCTTCATCTGTTAACTAGGCACATAATTTTATAAACCTGCTACAAGATTCTAGATACACCTACTTAACTTTAAAAAAAAAAATAACCTTTTTTTACAGTTTGTATTTATTTCATAGAGAGCGAGAGAGAAAGAGAGACAGTGAGAGGGAACACATGCAGGGGGAGTGGGAGAGGGAGAAGCAAAGCAGGCTTCGTCGCTGAGCAAGGAACCCGATGTGGGGCTCGATCCCAGGACCCTGAGATCATGACTTGAGCCGAAGGCAGATGCTTAATGACTGAGCCATTCAGGAGCCCCAAGATACACCTACTTTAAATCAAAGTTTCATGAATCCAACCTAATGATTTCGTGGATTCAGGCATCCCACCGACAGTATGGTCCTCCATCAATTTGATAAGCTCAATTGCCAAGGGTTCTTTGATGCCATTGAATATGAATGCTGATCAAGAATACAGTCAGGAGAGTTTTTGCTCTCCGTTGACTTGTTGAGTAAGGTTAAGCTATGAGTCACTCTCCTCTCATCTCAGCAATGTTTGCTCACCCTGTAAAGAAGAATACTGTTGGAAATACTATGAGATTCTTGTTTCCAAGTACATTGCATCATATATACTGTGTTGCCTTGCAGTAATTTGAGTTCTAACATTTCGTCCCTTAATCACAGTATAGCTTGCTGTTCGGTCCTCGAGTGCCAACTACATCCTTTTCTAAATGCTCAGAAATAATTCTGGAACTTGGTAGGGGTTCCTTATTAAGCTAATTAGTGGGTCTAAACACTACCCTCTGAATTAGGGAACATTTGACCCTGGAAGCCCTTTCACTTGATTCCTCAAAGATAATCAAGGCGAGGACAACCAGATACATCTTCCGAGTTTTTTTTCTATTCGCTAAGAAGGAATCTGTATGGGCCTAGAATTAGCTTCGTTAAAAGGTTGAGTGTTTATCTGCCACCATTTTCCTTATCTTTGGCTCCAGTTTCCTTTTAACTGTGTGTGTTCTACACTTTGAAGTGCAGGGATTGTTCTCTTTGAGGGCCCACCTGAATCAAAGACACTCGCCTTCCTGTGTCAGTCTTTAACCGTTTACCCCAAGCAGCGGGCCAAATCCTCCTCCTCCTCAGATGCAGGCTCTTAACATAAGAGAAAAATCCCTCTGTTCCTTTGCTCTAATTTTAGCTTAAGAAAAAAAAAGCATCTTTATCTTTTTGTCTTTGAGTGGAGGTCAATATTTATCTTTCTTGGGTGTCCCGTCATTATTACCATCTATGATATGCTAAACCAAGGCAAACAAAACAAGATGCTGGCGTTTTATGGAACGTTTGCTGTGTGGCCAGATCCATCCTTTGGTAGATACTTGTGATTATATTAACATTATTTTAATTTTATTCAAATTTCTGTTCCTACTAAGTCATGCTGCCTCTCTGAATCTCCAGCAATGGTATTCTGTTAATCATTTATTTCTTTTAACATTAAATTCTATAAAATTTTAACACAATTCAGATGGTACCTAGAGTGTTCCCAGTACTGTTTTAATTTCTAAGATGCTGGAGTCATTAAAAAAAATTCTTGACATGATCTCTTAGTTTTAGCTAGTACAACAGTACAGGTTGGCCCAGTGATTTCAACACTTTGTAAAATAGCACATCCTTAGAAAAGAAATTGAATAATTTATGAACTCTCCAAAACAGGGAAGATAGGTTGCATATTGAATATACATACGTGATAGAATGTTACGGAAACATGCAAATATTTATGAAAATGTTTCATGTAATAACATAATGAAAATTATATAAAATGATGTAATTGAAAGAGAGGAAGATAACAAAAGGTTTATTGGGTGTGTTTATGTGGGAATGGGGGATCAGGAGTGATGTATGTGCTTTTATCTGTGTTACCATAAGATAGGATTGCTCGGCTCATTTTGTTTTTGCTTTTTTTTTTAATACGGAAGCAATGAAGTAAATCCATTAACATTATAAAAGGTGCACTCAAAATTATACTTAATAAACTATGGAAGTATCTTCCTCATAATTACTCCTTACTCTTAGTCCAGTCAATGCCAATGTTGGGTAGCTACGATTGAAATTTGAAGAGGTAGAGTTTCGAGTGAAATTGTGAGTTTTGCTTACGTTCCTTGGTTTATTCAAGCTTTTAGCACATCTAATTGGGTCTTTTATATTTTCCAGAACACATTACTTCTCATATCATTCACTTTTGATATATAGGCTCTCTTTTTTTTCTTTCCTCTTCTTTCTCTGTCTCCATCCACCCACCCCCTCTCTGTCTATTGTAAAGGCTGATAGATGATATAGAGATTAGATGGGTGGATAGATAGATATTTACATGATATACAATATCAGTGCTTTACTTTACCTATTAGGGGTTTATTATTTGTGCAAAGTACAAATTTCTGAAACCATATTCTAATGCTATGCCCCAGGCCACTCAAAATTTATCTGAATGATACACATGGGATGTTAATATTAGGAATGAAAATTTGTTTTTACTGAACTTACTACCCTCTCTAATAAGCCCGAGGGCAAGTATATGATGCTGTAACAAGTGTCTCTGGGTCTCAGTCTTGCATTCTCATGAGAATTTCTAGACCTGTCTACCCTTTTGCAGTCTTGGTTTATAGTTTTATTAAGGCCTTTTTCGCCTTCTTTAATTTTCATTTTAACTCTTCTGTTGAAACTGGTCATACCCCCTCTTAAGCATGCTTGATAGCCACTGAAAGCACACTTCTTAAAATAGGAAGTCATCACACAGTCTTAAGTGAGTGTTTCTCAAAAACTAGTCTGAGTACCTACTTGTCTCGAGTATCAACCTGAGTGTTCGTAAGGAGCACCGCGCTCTGCCCTTCCCCACAAAAACCGAACATTTTGTTATTGGTGACAAGGCCCAGGAGTCTGCATTCTAACCACTCTCTTGGGGGATCACTGTAACCAACAAAGTTTGAAACCCAGGCATTCAGTTCTCATTCAGATAGCTAACGTCCGTTCTGTAGTACTCTTTAGAAGATCAACTTGTTCTCCTCGTTGTCCTCTTCCTCCTCTCTCTGGTTGCTTCTACAACATGTTTTCATGTCCGTATTCGTGAACTTGAGTTAAAATGAAGACAGAAAAAATGCCCAGTCCCAAAGCCCACCAACCAGGCTTCACAGAAAGCAGAAACATTCCAGCCCTCATGTGGTGTAATTGTTGGGTTTCTTATGAATTAGTTGATACTTCAAGATGTGGCATAGTCCGGGGTGTGTGAAAACATGTTCTACACAAATACCCAGCTCTTAAATAGTCATGTCATATTTTCAGAGAGTGACTTGTGCTGGATTCAGTATGATTCAAGGTGTTTTTGTTTGTTTGTTTGTTTGTTTTTAGTATTTCTTGTATTTCAGTTTCGGGAACTGTGATAATTTTAGATTATGTATCTATCGTCTCATGGAATTTAGATCTCTTTAGAAATGGTTTTTAACTATGAGGTATGCCTGAAACAAATAAGATACTGTATATCAAATATACTTTGAAAAAAGATGTGATGCTCCCTATAAAGGAATAAAAAGAATTTTATAGAGAAAAACACAAAATATGAAATTGTACCCATAGTATGATTATAACTATATAATAATAGAGGAAAAGTGCCCAGAAAAACCAGGTATGCTATTAGTAAGAGTTGTCTTTCATTGATGGTACTATTGTTTTTTTCCCTTTCTCTCTCCTCCTTCTCTTTCCATTCCATTCTTTACTGAAGACATATTATCATTAGGTGAAGACATAAACTTCATGATTTGAGAGGTCATCTAAATCTCAGAATTAAATTGGGGACTAAAAACAATCTCCTGGTTTTTCCCCTCACCCTAATGTAACTAGATAGCCTATGTTTAGAATTTAGAAAATTGCTAGCATATAAATAAACCAAATGTTAACCTGGAAATAGGTTTTTATTCATTTATTTATTTACTTATTTATTTATAAAGGAATACATCCTTGTTTCAGGCTTTTTTGAGATTTGGGAGAAGGAGAAAAAAAAATATACCAGCTAACCACCAAGGATTATGAATGTTAAGATACACTTTTCCAATTTATTTTTCATGTATTCTTTACATCCAGTTTGACTTGATAACTGGTTTTTAAAATTTAAATTTGCAGCAAATAGTTTGCTACATTACCATAAATTTCTTATGGAGGCACTTTTACTAGCTGCCTGCTAAACCTTTCCAGTGTTTGTGCCATGGGTCATATAGCTATTGTCCCCATATGAATTTTGAGCTTACATTGTTTTTTTTAATGTCATAAATTTTTTTAATAATGCAAAAAAGCCCACATTGTCCTTTGCATCTTGTAGTATCTTTTATTTCCTTTCCATGTCTATTTCTCTCTTGACCTCTCAGCTTCTTACCCCTCATTCTTTCTCTATCCTTTTTATCTTAGAGATTATTTTCTTAGGCTAGTTTCTGAGTCGTGGCATTATGGAATCAAAGGGAATTAACATTTTTTAAAGGCTCCTAGCACACACTGAATTTTTTTTTAAGGGCGTTTACAGATCGACATTCCTACTGGTAGCATGTAAGAGTGATCTGGAAACTTAAAATTTTGAAATTGGAGATTCTTTTGCCTGTTTTTCTGAGTGTGTAATCATATTGCCTGGTACCTTGTTATGGACAAGTCAGAGCAGTCTTTTATATAAAATCTGAAAAGTTGGTCTTTGGGGGACATTTGCTAATAGATGATCCAACCCAAGGGATTTGAGAAATAATAATGTCTTCTTTTGGAGACATTTCTGAGAACCAATTCAGTCAGCCAGGATTTTCAAGGTATAGTGAATGTCAGATCAGAGTGTACAGCTGTCTTACAAATTGAGAGTATGTTTTAAGGTCAAAGCGGTAGCCTAACTGAATTTTATGTAGCTATAATCATACTGCAATTTTATAATAGACACCACCTCAGTTGCCTGACACCAACAGCCAACTTTGAATAGCTCTGAGCCAAATACTATAAGAATTGTTGAATTATTATTTCCAATAGTAAATGAAAATTGTATCCATTTTTCTGCACCTGGGTCACTCAGTCGGTTAAGTATCATGGGATCGAGTCCCACATGGGGCTCCCTGCTCAGAAGGCAGTATGTTTCTCCCTCTCCCCCCTGCTCATGTGCTCTCTCTCTCTCCTATTCTCTCTCAAATACATAAAATTTAAAAAAAAAATTGTATCCATTTTTATGTTTTGTATTCAGAGACTGCACAATCCAAATTTTCTTAAATCTCAGAAACGTTTAGGCTGGTTTCTTCTGCTTGTGAAAATTCCTTGTGGGGTAATTTTCCTGGTATCAGACATCATTCTTTGCCATGACAACAGTCACATCCCAGGGGATAATCTGCTCAGATCTGTCTCCTTTTCTGTAAAAAATGAAGTCAGTAGTTACACTTGTTCTGCCATGGACTTTATGTATGGGTTTGGCTTTGGGTACTTTTTGGGTGGACATTCCTCTGTATGGATCACCCAGTTCACGGAAGATTCTACCATCCCGTCCATCCTCATGACCTTATAAAAGAGGAAACTAAACCTAAGAGTCCTCAAGTGGCTTTTTAAAATGACTTTTTCAAGTCATACAAAGAGTAAAGAGCAGAGTCCAAAGAAGGTAGTCTTTCTGACCACAAAGACAGCCCTTACCACAAGTGGAGATAAGCCAGCAGTAAGTCCTGAGAAAGATCATTCTAATCCCCTAAGACATGTTTCTCAGAATCATTCACAGTTGAGGAAAAAAGGGGTTAGTGTGCTATTTAAGAAGGTGAGCTTTGCTGTCAGGCCTGAATTTGAATTTCACTACCTAGTGTGATAACCTTCGGCAAACAACTTATCCACTCAAAGCAAGGATTCCATCTGTCAAAAGAGCACAAAGTGAGATCATTCATATGAAGTTGAAGAAGACTGTTTTTGCACATAGCATGTGTTCGGTAAAGGATCTTATTTTTATATTAAATTCCTTATTTAAATTGCATATTTTATTTTTATAACAGTAATCCGAAACGACTTTACATAAATATTACTGTAGGCAGATAATATTGCTATAATCTTAACCTATTACAAAGGATTTCAGAGTATTGTGGCATGCTAAAAATTACTACTTAGTCCTAGGTTTTAGTTCCTACTAAAAGTAGAATGTATATCATAAGATTATTTATGTTGTAAAACTTAACAGAAATCTTTTAACCTAGGACTGGCTACCAGTGTCTAGGTCAGAGTCTCATGCACCGGATAATTTTTAGAAGGATATTAGGATGTAAGGCTTTAGTCAGTCTTTGCTGACCTGGGGAATCATAGCAAAATGAAGCTGAGAATTAATGTTTTGTTAAAGACTGTGGTCCCAGGGCTATGTAAGAATTAATAAAACCTAGGATAAAGGGGCTAAAAATACCTCAGGATATAACTTTTCAACTATTTACTATGATTCAGACCTAATTAATACAACAAGAAGCAAATTAATCCCCCGTTTCTTCGTGAATGTGACGTTTAAAGGGAAGGAAAGGCTAGAGGTCAAGTACATTTGAAATCCAAGGATTATACACTTGGAGACCTGAAAATCTTCACGCTCCCAGTCTGGTAGTCCATTAATTATAGGTGATGAACTTTAAAAGGAATTAAACCAATTAGTTCTTACAGTGCCAATCAAAAAAGCTTTAGAGAGTAGCTGTGAGCTCGAGAAGAGTTTAGAAAACACTGTAATCAATTCGTAGATTATCTGAGATTTTACTTTTTTATTTCTTTAGGCCATGTGAGACATCACATTGAAAACACTTCTTGTTTCTTGAAAGCCCTTCATCTTTTGTGGCTGACTATTGAACCCCCAAAGAAAGAATTCTCTGTTGATTGCGTTCAAGTAGTTTTTTTGGCAAAGGTCGTAAAGTAATAAATTGAGAATTTAACTTCTGTGGGACTAGAAACTAAGGAAATGAATTTCTATCTCTTTCACCATAAATCTACATAGGTATTAGCTACGGAGTCTGAAACAAATGACCACTTTCCGTGTCACATGTCAAACATGGATTGTTCACAGGTGGCCAGAGTGAACATTTGGCTCTTGGTTGGATTAATAAGCAATCAGGGTTTCAATTTTTTTTTCTTTTTTTTCCTTTAGCCTACTTATTCTCATGGGATACCAGTTGGCTCCTACATAGATTTTTTGAAGGCGATCCAATGACACTTTGATACGTAATTTAAAAAAAAGTCTCTCAGTGAAAGTTTTATGTCTTTTGCTGTAGTTCCCATGGTATGATACTTGTTTTTGTCATAGATTACTCAAAATGGAAAAATAAAATCACACCTGGTTTATACTCTGAGGGACTGCTCCCTCTTGCAGTGGTTCTTAAAAGCGCCTGAATTTAGAATCACCTGGAACCTTCCCTGAAAAACCAAAATTTTCTTCAGTGTGGATTCAGAATTACTGATCCTCAAATGGGACCAGGAATCCAAGCTTTCACAAGGCACCTCAGGGCTTGCTTGGATAGGACGAGTTTGACCCATGTCTTCAACTGACAGGCATTGAAGTCTGAGAAGTGGATAGCTGAGAGAAGTCAGGAACTTATACTCTATTATTATTATTTTTTAATTTCAATTCAGGCAACATAGAGTACGCCATTAGTTTTAGATGGCGTGTTCAGTAATTCATCACTTGTGTATAACTTATATTTTAGATGACAACGTACACCCCTGATGCCTCGAGCTCAGACGTGCTCATGCTAAGGGGTGACGATGACTGCCCTGATAGCTAGAACTTTGTGCGTAAGGAGCCACCCCCCAACTTGCAAAGCTTAAGGAAAGTGACACAAATGTGTTAACGCCTCATTCTTTTTGAGTAAGAAAACCCACCAAGCTCTGAACTAGTTCCTTTCAAAAGCTGCTGGCGTTCTTACTGCCTGAAGAAACGCCTGTTTTTTTTTTCTTTTCACATAGATCTGTGTGTAAGAGAAGCTTGCGTTTCCACTCTGCTTCTCCCGAAGAAACTAAAGCCAGAGAGATAAAAAATGGTGAAATTCCTCAGCTGGTAGAACTGCAGACTATGAAGGAGTAATGGGGGCAGGTGAAAATACGAGAAATGGTTGTAGATAGTCTTTTTCATGAAGTATTTGAGACTAGAATAAATTAGGTTAATGTTGCGGTTGACCGAAGAGGATGTTTCTTCTTAACTTTAAGAACATGATGGTCGGTTTGGATGCATTTCTTTTATTTTTGTTCCCTTTGAATTGTACCACAGTGCCTCTTTCATCCTTGTTTCTGTCCTCTTTGTTTCTTTTTCTCTTTGCCATTTCTTCTGCCCCCACTCTTTCTTTATATTTGATTTTCTCATTGATGTCATTCTTGATATCTCTTCCCTTATCCACTTTGGTTTTCTCTTTCAGTAGATGGAACCATCTGTCTCTAACCAGTCAGAGACCACTTTTCATTCAGAAGATCAGTCTCTGTGGCTAGGAAAATGGTTATAAAAAACTTGTCAGGACACCTGAGCTTGAAGATGCTCTCTGTTACCGTAGTTGTCTAGCGTTAACCGAAAAGTGATTGAATGGATGTTTAAAAAGTTTTTATTAAAATTCCAATCAGTTAGCATATAGTATAATATTAGTTCCGGAGTAGAATTGAATGACTCATCCCTTCCATACAACACCCTGTGCTCATCACAAGTGCCCTCCTTAATCCCCATCACCTATTTCTCCTATCCCCCTGCCCACCTCCCATCTAGTAACCTCAGTTTTTTCCTCTAGAGTTAAGAATCTCTTCTTTGGTTTTCCTCTGTCTCCAACCACCCATATGCTCATCTGATTCTTAAATTACACATATGAGTGAAAGCATAGAGTGTTTGTCTTTCTCTGGCTTAGTTCTTTTACTCTTAAATTCTCTAGCTCCATTCATGTCTTTGCAAATGGTAAGATGTCATTCTTTTTTTATGGCTGAGTAATATTCCTGTGTGTGTCTCTGTGTGTTCACACACCTCGCATCTTCTTTTTATTTATTTATTTTTAGATTTCATTTATTTGACAGAGTCACAGCTGGAGAGGGAACAAAAGCAAGGGGAGTGGGACAGGGAGAAGCAGGCTTCCCACTGAGCATGGAGCCTGATGTGGGACTTGACCTCGGGATCCCAGGATCATGATCCAAGCCAAAGACAGATGCTTAATGACTGATCCACCCAGGCGCTTCCCACACCTTTCTCCATTCATTTTCATTGGAAGACACTTGGGCTATTTCCATAATTGGACTGTTGGAGAGAACACTGCTATAAACCTCAGAGTACATGTATTCCTTTGAATTAGTGTTTTTATATGCTTTGGGTAAATACCTAGTAGTGTAATTGTTGATGGTAGGGTCTTCTTAGTTTTAAGTTGTATTAGCATTGAATGGAGCTGTTGCAGCTCTCCTCCAAGTTCACGTCTGAATCATCCCAGTGGACTTCTCTCCTTCACTCCTAGTCATCTTGGGCTTTGTGTCCTCCTCAGAGGCTGCTTTGTTCTTGGTGTATGGTAGTGGGTGGTGGGTGGTCCAGAGTTACTTCAGCACTTAAATTCCCATCCTCTACTTTCCGGTGTCCAGGCAGTAACTGTCATCACTCACATCCCTCTTTCCTCAGCATCTTATTTTTCAGATACATGTTAAAAAATTGCTCTTTTTGGAAGAACCAGATAATCTTTTTTAAACTAAATGCTAAACCATGTTTTGTCTTGGATACTTGTACCTTGCTTGGTGGTGGAGTTTTGCGTCAGATGTTGTCTTCTCTCGCCCTGCCCCCGCTGAGCTTTTCACTGTTAAAATTTAAAAAAAAATGTAGATAAACTTTGGACTCTTCCTTGACTTAATTTCTTCATTATAGGCTTGAAGTGTCCCCCATACAATTGCTGACCAGTCTGTGCTACGGAGGAAAGAAAGTGTTAGTGAGGAAAGTAGATAGTTGTGAAATAGAGCAGGAATGAGGCACAAACTTGAGAAATCATCCATGAAGAAATCTGATAAGACCCCATTCGGGATTATGTTCACAGGGGAAGCGTAAAAACAAAGTCTTTAACAGAGTTTGCTTCATTAGTGAAAAGACTGCTAGAAAATAAAGAATTTCAAGGAACTAGACTGTTGAGAGAGTGAAAATAGTCAACAGAGAGTAACTGAAGATTTCAGTTGAAGGTTAAAATACTACATGGACTTGAGCTGAAGCTTTAAAGTTTCAGGGGCAGAATATTGGAGAGTCTTAGAGGCTTCAGTTAGTTGCTCTTAGCTAAAATCTGGAAGCCTGGATGAACCCAAGTTGTTCCCATGGATCATAAAGTCCTTTATGGATGAACGGTCTGATTTGCTGCAAGACGAGGCCATGTTGACTGTTGTGTATTTTGCCTGTTTATTGTTTCTTATAAGCCTTCAGACGCTAAGTCTTTGTGTCAAAAGATGTGAGTTACAGAGGGCTATAAAGTCCCCCAGCTGTTCTGAGAAATGTTTTATGTTTAGTGGGTATTTGTTTCTTTAATCATGTAGAAAAGGTTGTCGTCATACCAGGTCAAACAGCTTTTCTTGGTCTTTCTTATGAGAGACTACCGAACTGCTGAAGAGTACAAGATATATGGGTATGTGATTTTATTATTTGGTGAACAGTACTAGAGTTTAGTGCCTAAAAAATAGACTTCAAAAAAAAAAAAAGGAAGAAATACAGACTTCCACATTTAACACATCCTCTTGCAACAATTTTACTGCTGACTAACCATCTTGGAAGCTGCTCCACATTTTCCTTTACCTTCCACTAAACAAAAATGCAGTCCATTTCCCACTCACCCTTGGATCATATGTAGGAGGAAGCTGTATTTGCTGACACATGTTGTGGAACAAAGATTCCTCAGTATTTATTTTCTCTCTTCCCGGATGCTGGGCTACCTCTCTCTTCTCTCTCCCCAAAGTCTTCACTTTGTCTTCCTTTACATAAGCGCTGTTCTGACTTCTGTTTCCCTGAATACCTTTTCAGCTTGACCTTCAGCAAGAGCTAAATATTAGAGGAAAGGGAGGAGAAGATAGATGATATAGACGATGTGTTATCCATTAGTAAAATGAGTACCCTAGATATAAATTATATTGGAAAATTTTAAACCTAGCACCGTACATTTCTAGAGCAAGTGTTTGTATTTCTCCCCCTCTTTAAACACAGAGGTTAGGTGAAAGAATGATTAAATTAGAAATCCTTTAGAGGAAGCAGAGAAGAAAAAAGAAAACAACAATCCTCAGAATGCTGTCATCAATGAAACTATAAAACTGCAAGGAGCAAAGACTATATAGAGGTCAGGGGAAATGGAGCATGGGTCATGGAGAGAAAATTCCCCAAGGAGTCGTATTTCAGACAACTGCTGTTTGGATAAAACCACTTCTGGGCTCCTGCTTCAACTTCGTCTTTAGTTATTGTTTCCTACAAGATCCAGTATTGGGGGGCCCCAGCATAAAATAATGACGATGATGATGATTGATACTATTACCTCCACTATATAGAACTTAAAATTTTCAGAAACTTCGCTATCCATTAACCCTGTGATGATGTCACATCTTGGAACAATGCTCTGAAAAAACCTGCCATGATCCTTCCACATTTGTCTTAGGCGGATGCTTTTCTTTTTTTTTCTCATTTACAAATAGGGTACCGAGGCACAGTGGGATGAATTGCACCCACAAATAGCAGCCAGTGAGATGAATGCTCCTCCCCTTCCTGCCAAGGTCTGAAAGGTGCAGGGATCTCAAGATCTGGTCGCATTCTGAGTAAGCTCTGCAGGTTAGAGTCCTGCTCATTAATATGATGTTGCCAGATGTTCCGGTCTGTCTGTTGGCAGAATTACATGGGGGAATTTGTAATAAGACAATTGTCCAAATGGTTATTACTCTGCTGCTTTTGTGACCTCAAAGGGGTATTACCCACAGAGGGATCATTACCAAAAATACAGTGTGGGGGAGAATGAATCTGAGAGCCACTGGAAAGGAATGTGGCGTGAAAACAAGAGGACTCTCGGTGCCTCTCGGTGCTTTCTGACTTCTGGTGGCTTCCAGACAGCTGCGAGAGGCCCCAGCAGCTTTGCTGTGTGGCTGTGACGTCTGTGAGTCGATGCTGTGCTAATTCTCTGTCTGAGATGTGGGCTCACTCCACGCCCACTGAAGGCTGCACTTCTATTGTGTAACCTTAGAAGTCGTCTGAGTTGGGCTTTCATGCTTTGTAACTTGAGTAAAAGCTGCTGATCGGGTTGACACTTCATTGGGTGCTCCTAGAACTCTGTACATACAATAAGATTATTCCTGAACATTCTTCATGACTCACTGAAATAAACACAGAGTGAGATTTTGGCAGCAGGGAGATGTTCAAAAATGACTTCGTGTTTTAAGAGGGTGGGAAGAACGTTAGAAACTCTCAGACAATTGAAAATCACTCAGCTGCCTTTTAAAATCTTACTGGATTAAGTTACGTGTTCTACGCACGTCTCAGTTTTAAAACTTGTGGTTCTTTGAGTCGTGTCAAAATTAACTGAATAAGTAAGTCCAGCTCTTACACAATAGGTACAGAATGTATGTTAGAAGAGCCGAATGGTTTTCCCCCGCAAATTTCCTCAATTTTCATCATTCTGCTCACATCTTTCATGCAAAATCACATTAGGCGATTTTACATTGTAGAACAATGAATGAAAAGCAGAAAGAGGTCGACTGTAGCTCCTGTTTCCTACCCCACCTCCCATTGTTAAACCTTTTGACTTAATGCTTTATGATTCCTTCCATTAATTTATGGGTGTGTGTGTGTGTGTGTTAAAGTTGACATTATGGTATATACTAACTGTTGATCTGCCAGAATCTTCTATATCTCTGAGTGTCCAACCTGAAAAACGGTAACCACACTTACCCACTTGATGGTTTTTTCCTGAGGCTCCAGTAGTAGTACATCGTGTCCTAGAGAAGTTTCATGGGTACCAATACAAAGTTTCTTTTCTGTCCATTCTGTGTTCTCATCTATGTGAGGCTGACTCTTCACGTCTCTTTAATGTTTGAGGCAGTCTTGACTACACTGTGGTTATTGTCCGCTAAAAATGTCAGTCTAGTTCAGTTTTAAACTTGGGTTAAAACTTCAGTTCTTACAAATGATGGGGAATGGTCTGTGCTTCTGCTAGTCCAGTCTGGGAGCAGGGAGAAAGGATGGGGGCGAAAACCACAGCTGGTACGTATCTTGGCTCTGGGACCTTCTTCTCATGTTCTTGCCCTGGCTAAACCCAGATGACCACCAGTGAGTGCCTTCATTGTGACGGTCATTCCAACATTTGCTCTCGGTGGGTCCTCCTCCATGGCTCTTACGGTGTTCACAGGAGTTTCCCACTGCTGGGTGGGTCTGACTCTGTTCTCACACCTTCCGTTGCTTTTGAGCTCCACCAACGGCCGGCTCTTAATTGTTTCTAGTTCCTGGGCTTCCCTCACCTGGTATGAAACTCAGTAAAGTTGGCGGGGAGTGTGGGGTGAGGTTCTACCTAGATGGTTTTGGGATGTTCCTAGATGACTATTACCCCAAAATAATACTCCCGGCCACTCGTCTGGTGGATAGTCATGTCACACAGACTTATAAAGTTGTGGCCTATAAGATTGTGTGGATGAGAGGGAATT
>CM053607.1:120312679-120343472 GCA_028646535.1 Procyon lotor | reverse complement strand
GGGTCTGACTCTGTTCTCACACCTTCCGTTGCTTTTGAGCTCCACCAACGGCCGGCTCTTAATTGTTTCTAGTTCCTGGGCTTCCCTTACCTGGTATGAAACTCAGTAAAGTTGGCGGGGAGTGTGGGGTGAGGTTCTACCTAGATGGTTTTGGGATGTTCCTAGATGACTATTACCCCAAAATAATACTCCCGGCCACTCGTCTGGTGGATAGTCATGTCACACAGACTTATAAAGTTGTGGCCTATAAGATTGTGTGGATGAGAGGGAATTCTTATCTCCATTTGCTATGAAACATCTTAAGAAATAGACTAAAAATGGTTGGAGCTTGGAGTCCATGAGGTGTGACCTTCAGCCCTAGTCCTTCATCTTCCTACTTTCTAGGTATGTGAACTTAAGTATATTGCAGGAATCCTCTGGCATTCAGTTTTGAGAATTTTTTTTTTAAGATTTTATTTTTATTTATTAGAGAGAAAGAGATCACAAGTAGGCAGAGAGGCAGGCAGAGAGAGAGCGGGAAGCAGGTTCCCCGCTGAGCAGAGAGCCCGATGTGGGCTCGATCTCAGGACCCTGAGATCACGACCTGAGCCGAAGGCAGAGGCTTTAACCCACCGAGCCACCCAGGTGCCCTCAAATAAATCTTAAAGAAGTTTGCAATTTCCCCAGTTACAGACAATTCAGAGCCTCGTGTTCATTCACTTTAATATTTCTAAGAAATAGGCAAGGCAGAAGTTAGAAAGTAAAGAGTGAGAATTGAATCCCCAGTATTCCAGGAAACACGTTAAAACTTGTATTGACTGCCTTCAGAATCTATTTTTTGATAGAAAAACCCAAGCTGAAAGTTTTTCCAAGTTGCCCAAATAACTGTACAGGCAATAAACTTTAGCATTGTTTTTCCCTCAGGGAAAATTAGGCTGAGTGCATTTGATAGAATTTTATATTGAGAAAGAGGGAAGCAGGGGGAAGCCAAGGGAAAAGGGATGATGAGCAGAAGAGCGAATGAACACACAGCAGAAGCATTAAAGCTTTAACTTAAATACAAATGATTTTCCGACTGTTGGAGAATACAAGGGTGATCGTCATAATTACCCAGCTGTTGTTCGTAGAGTATCACAGCTGCACATAAGTGACTACACAGATACGGAATTTGATTGTCTTTTTCTTCAATTCTTGTGTGACTCGGGGTGGGGGGTGGATGTTATTTTACCCTTGAATGGAGGGAAGAAAAACAATGTTTTTCTTGAAGGTTTAGACAATTGAAAGAAGCGAGAGAATTCACTTCCTTCTTCACGTCCTTTGGTTGCCATTCTGATTGAAAGAACAATTCATTTTACCTGTCGGATTAACGCCATTTAGAATGCTCCAGCTCTGGATTGTTGAATGGGCGTAAGCCACGTAGATGTTGAAGGAAATAATCTGGCGTGCATCCTTATTTTTCCCCTCTAGTGACCTACTGAAGAAACAAAAACGGAGGGAGCTTTTTTTTTTCCCCCTTTATTTGAAATAAACAGTACTTTCGGGCCTGCGTTCTGTGGAGCAGTAAAAATGAAGAGGTAGTGAAGGAATGCTTTAATTAAAAAATAATTCAGTGGACATAAAATAAGCCTCATACCTAAATTGGAGAGCTCTGTGGCCGGCGTAGGTGATGGGCTGCGTGACTTGGAAGCAAAGCGATTCGTGTTCAGGGCTGGTCTGTACAAGAGATCTAACATCTCTCCTGTCCACAGATGAGAAAACTGTAAGATCCTACCTGTTTTTGGATTTGCTCCTTCATAATTTTCTTCAATTCTTTAGTGTGAACCAAACCTGATTTTTATCTGATTTTTTTTTTTATTTTTCTAGTAGGTTCCTTTTGCTTACTCCTGATTTCATACGAACCTAAAATCACAGATGTGCATGAATTGACAATGGGGTTACATGTTGATAAACCCAGAGTTAAGTTGAAAATATCTTAAGTCAAAAATGCATTTCAGACCCCTAACCTACTGAACATCATAGCTTAGCCTCCTGTACCGTAAATGTACTCAGAACACTTATGTTAGTCTACACATGTGCAAAATAATCTAACACAAAACCCATTTTATTATTATTATTATTATTATTTACTGTAATGTGTTGAATATCCCATGTAATTGATGACTGTATCGAAATCGAAAAACAGAAAGGTTAGAAGGGTATCATTTGTTGACCCTCCGTTGGGGACTGTCTGTATTTCTCTGTTTTGCTTTTTTCAGTTTGCATATAACTTTGTTTTCTTTGACTATTAGAAATACTTTCAGGGACGCCTGGGTGGCTGAGTTGTTGAGCATATCTGCCTTTGGCTCAGGTCATGATCACAGTCCTGGGATTGAGCCCTACATCAGGCTCCCAGCTTGGTGGGGAGCCTGCTTCTCCCTCTGTCTACTGCTCCGTCTGCTTGTACTCTGTCTCTCTGTCTCTCTCTGTCAAATAAATAAAATCTTTTTTTATTTTATTTTATTTTGTTTTATTTTTTATTTTTTTTAAGATTTTATTTATTTGACAGAGAGAAACACAGCGAGAGAGGGAACACAAGCAGAGGGAATGGTAGCGGGGATGGAGCCCGATGCGGAGCTCGATCCCAGGCCCCTGGGATCTGACCTGGGCCGAAGGCAGACGCTTAACGACTGAGCCACCCAGGCGCCCCAAATAAAATCTTTAAAAAAAAAAACAAAAAACAACTTTCATTGATTATAAATAGTCCAGGAAAACTGGGGACATCTTTGCAGGGCAATGACAAATGTATTGTTGAGCGCTTTGTGTGGGAGACAATGTTCTCCACTTTAATTACGGTTACTTCTGTGAATCCTCCAGCAGAACTTGGGAACTTGTATGATGTACAGATGATAAAACTGAAGAGCAGAGGCTATCGTGCGTACACTGGTACAGCTGGAAGATGGCAGAGCTAGGATTCAGACTTTAGTTTGTCTCTAATGTGTGCCTGGCCAAGATTGAGCTCTGCCCCTCCTTGCCCTGCCTCCTTCACAGCCTGCTTTCTCGCCGTAAATATTAAGTAATTTCAAAGTAATTTTCCGGACCTCACCTCTCCTGGAATTCTGACATCATATATGTACTTGGTTGGTTGATAATATTCACTTGGATATAGAAATGGGCATCTCAAACGTAACGAATCAAAGCAGATGTACTGTTTATTAATAATCTCATATACTGCAATGAATTTCTTGTTCTTTTCATTGGGTCAGTATCATGATCTTCCTCCTAATTGCCTAAAATAAAATTAGTTATCTTTTTTCTTTTCCCTAAAGATTTTATTTGTCAGAGAGAGAGAATGTGAGTGGGGAGAAGTGGAGAGGGAGAAGCAGGCTCCCCGCTGAGTAGGGATCCCAACACAGGACTCGATCCCAGGACCCCAGGATCATGACCTGAGCTGAAGGCAGATGCTTAACTAACTGAGCCACCCAGGTGTCCCAAGCGATATTGTTATTATTGCTGTCTTTTTCACATCCCTGTATTTAATCAGTCAGTATGTGCTATCAATTTTGCCCCTACAGTATGTTCCAAATCCCCTAACCTTTCTCCATATTTACTATCACCACTTATTCCAAGATTTCATTGCATTTCACCTGGTCAGGAGCAGGAAGCTTCACCTAGGTCTCCCTTATTCCATTACTGCCCCTAAATGGTCTACTGTCAACCCAACAGTTGCAGTGATGCTTCTAGAGTGAAAATTACATTATAAAATATCCCTGCAGTGGATTCCCCTGACACTGAGGATAAAATTTAAAAAAAACAAAACAAAACAAAAAAACCCTTAATCATTACCTTCTTGTCTGAATGACATTTGTGATCAGTCAGATCTTCACTTAAGTGACATTCAGGGACATCATTCCTGACCATTCCCTGTAAAAGTAGCCATCCTGTTACTTGCAGGTCACTCTAACTCCTGATAATTATTCTTTCATGTTTGGTTATTGTCTTTCCCACTCCAATAGAGATTCCATGACTCAAGTAGCTTGCCTATCTGGGTTATACCTGTGCTCAGAGGTACTTCCTGAATGTTGATCATAATCAGACACATCCCAACAGAAAAATTTGATGTCATCACTTCTAAAATCCACCGTTTAATCAACATGACCTATCAAGTGCACACATCTGTGCACGTTTTCTTTGAGACACACTTCTAGATGTAGAATTGCATCCAAAGGTAAGCACTCTTAACTTGTTAGAGACATGGAAGAATTGTCCCTCCAAAGCTTGTATCATTGTTTTCCAAGGGGGAATAAGAATTTCCATTACTCTATTATCTCATCGGCAGTAGGTATCATCAGTTTTTTTTTTTTCTCCAGTGTTTTTCTGATCTGAAAGGTGAAAAATACTATTTCATTATTGCTTGAATTTGCACTTAATCTCATTGGTACTTAGATGAATTTTGGAATTTAAATGCCGCCAACATTTCTTCTTTTGTGGATTCTCTGTTATATTATGGTGCCTATTTCTGTGTGTTCCCTTGCACTATTGATGGGAGAATCCTCATAGGTATTGCAAATAATTTAAGTAATTTTAGCCACTTTCCTTTTTGATTTGACTGTTACTAATGTTTGTGTCCTCTATGGAAGTTGAAATTTTTGTTCAGTGATAATCATCTTTGGGGTTTTCTTCAGTGTTAGCTCTAGAAAGATTTTCTCTTCCAGATATTTGAAGCACATTAACTAATGTTTTGCTCTCTTTCTTTTAAAGCTTTAGTTGTCATGTTTAAAATCTCACTTGCCTGTAATTCATTTTGGTATGGGAAATAAGGTAGAGAACTGCCTTTTTAATTTTAAATTTCTAAAAATAATAGTTTTTTGTTTTTTTTTTTTAAGATTTTATTTATTTGACAGAAACACAGCTACAGAGGGAACACAAGCAGAGGGAGTGGTAGCGGGAGAAGCAGGCTTCCTGCCGAGCAAGGAGCCCGATGCGGGGCTCGATCCCAGGACTCTGGGATCATGACCTGAGCTGAAGGCAGACGCCTAACGACTGAGCCACCCAGGCGCTCCAAGTTTTCTTTATTTTTAAGTGATCTCTGCACCAAACGTGGGGCCCATACTCAGCCTTGAGATCAAGAGTTGCGTGTTCTTCTGATGGAGCCAATAAGGGGCCCCTAAAAATAAGTTTTTCTATTATCCACTTTCTTCTGACTGTCCTTTACTGACCAATTCTTCTCTCAGTATTTTTTTTTTTTTTTAACATCCATTCTTGGATCTGTTAGTGGATTCTCTATTTCAACATACTCCAAACAGTGTTCTTGGGAAGATAATTTTAGGAATTCTCTTAAGAAAAATATCATGGCCACACAAATTTGGGAAAAACTTAGGTTATGAAAATTTAGCGAGGTTTCTATAGAACAGTGCTTCTCAGATCGTTAAGTATGTTAAAACAGGTTGTAAATCTCCAAGAGGGGGATAAGGAAGGTCATACTTTTGAGAGTATTTGTCCATGGAAATGTTTTTGGGAAGCATTTCAGTTGTGTTTTTTTGGCAAACCTGATCCATGCTTTTTTATCGATCTGTCTTTGTGTTGGCCAATGCCACAGTCTTTGAGTTAATGGCCTTTATAATGTATTTTATCATTTGATAAGGCATCTCCTTTCTCCTTAGCATTCTTTTTCAGAATATAAGAGATTTCCCAAAGAGTTTGCACATGTCTCGCACAATAGACGTTTTACTTGGTTCGGTCATGAGGGGCCACGAGTTAGTCACAAGAACTTTCGTGTTTCCGTAGAACAGAACTTGTCTGAGGTTTATTATTTTTCTTTTCTTATTCCCTCTTTTCACTTCCTTCCCTTGGTTTAAGCTGATAGAAAGCAAGGCCTTGGACAACACTGAGGTTTTTCAAAGGCTAACTAAGACTAACCTGAGATTAGTTCAGGTAATTCTTACTAAGAGAAAACAGAAAAAGCCCTGAGATGAGTGGGGGAGCAGCTAATCAATTAGACATAAGCAGAGCCAGACAGTTGGACAAGCACAATCCTGAACACTGAGAAGGAGCTCGCAGTCTTAAGGATTAGATAATAAGAAATTGTTAGCAATAAGGGAGGCCTATGTCAGAAAGCATATCTCAGTCACTTATTCATTTTCCAAGTTGTTTTAAAATGACCTTTAAAACTCTACAAAAGTTTAAATTTTTAAAGAAAAATCAAAATCTTAGGAAAATGGGTAGAAAGTGGATGCTGAGACTAGCCATACAGAGCTGGGTAAAGCACTACTAACTGATGGCTTGGGAAGAAAATGTACCTTCATTTAAAAATCTTCATTGATGCACCATATGGAAGTGAGAGGATGAAGACACCTGAGGTCGATTTGCTATCATGGGACAACTCCTGAATCTGAATCCACAAAATGTGGCTCTGAGCCCCGAGCTCCCACTAATTGTATGACGTGGCACAAGTCACATAGACCCTCGAGTCTTCCTATGTCTCAGGCCACAGTGGGCTGGAGCTTGCTCTTAAGACACAGCTGGTGGTGAGCATCATCTCCAGCTCCACATGTGGTGACCTCACGGTTATGGTAGTTAGCAGTGGCCACAGTGGGAGTTTATACACCATGGAAAATAATACATGCTACAAATCAAAATAGTCTTGTTGTTACTGTTGTCCTTGCTTTTTTCAGAGAGGCCGTGTGAACCCTGCTGTGTGTAATCCATACCAATTCTTAGAAGTTGTTGGAAAACCAAAATGATTTAATAAGCAGGAAATTGCTTTGTTCATGATGAATCTTAGCCGAGAGAAGGCATTGCATATAACTTTCTGAATATCTCTTTGAAGGTACCTGAAAAATATACCTGAAAGGTACCAGGTACCTGAAAAATACCTGAAAACACTGTAGGTTTCTAAAGAGAACAGATTTCAGAGTCCACTGGTGTCAGTCATTCATGTTTGGTTAATTTTGGAAGTAGTTTAAATAATTTTCATGGAGTAGGTATTTTAAGTTTTTAAATACTGAAATTAAAAAAAAAATCAGGTTGTTTTGTGCAGTGCCGTTCTTGAAATTTCACTTACTTGTTGAGGCATAGAAAACTAATGAGAATACTAACTCTGATGTAAAGAAAGATCATATAGTGTGTCTTGGAAAATTCGATGCCAGTGTACTTTAGATTTTCCACTCTTGTTGATTATGGCATATGTATTCCTAGATACTTTCTGATTTTGACCATTCTGGGTATATTAACAGAGCACCAAGTGACAGCTTCAGTCAGGGATAATAAATGCTTTCTGATAGTGGAAAGAAAATGAAATTTGGTCAGAAAAGCAGGGTTCTAGTCATTCTCAGCCTTAAGAGGACGAGGAGGAAATGTAGCCATGAAGGGAGAGTTATCTCCATTTCAGACAGAGTCCTATCTCTAGCAGTACTGTACAAAGTATTTTCCTCCCCTTCTCTTCCCATACCCCTTCCAAAGCAGTCCATTGGCACACCACTTTTTACACTTTCACTTGTGAATGGGCTGAGTGTGGGAAGTGCTTTGATCATGAGACAGAATTAATAAGAAGTTTGACAAATATGTAAGGAAACCAGAAAAGAAATTTGTGAGAGGGCTTTGTGAAAGGTGAAAGTAAAGGTAGAGGCTGGTACGAATTCAGTTGGGTTGACCGTTGGTTAGCATACTGATGGTATTGATCACATTTGAGAATAATAAAATGGCTTCTGCAAAGTTCTTTCTTGCATTGTTCATTAGAGATTGGCTCCAACTTTGCTGTTTTTGGATAACATTTAAAAATAGGCTTTTTTTTTCAGCCTCATTTCCTAAAACAAGGAAGGCAATATATTTCATAAAAACTTTATTTAAATATGCCCGATAGTGAAAACATTGTCACTGTATAGAGATGAGAACTTGTCGGATGACATTTTCTGCTTATATCTTTTTCATTGACTTGTAGTAGCATATGATTGGTTAAATGTGTTATAGATGGGTTAAATGGACTTTTCAAGAATTGATCTTTTATTAACATCGCAAGGTTCTTCAAAAATGCCAATGATGTTGACAAATCACGAACTAATCAAGTGATAATTTGTTACATAATTTTTATTCACTTACTGTGATGAAATACCACATTCTTCCTAATTTTAAACACACAAAAAAATTTATTTTGATGATAGAGGGGATAAAGAGCCAAGCTTTAAACTCAAAGAGGCATTTTATGAAAATCAGACTGAGTTTAGGTAACCCTATGCTTAGATATACATTTTTGGTTTCATAAAATTCTGCCCTCCTAAGCTAATTTAACTTGATACTCAAAATCAGTGCTATTTTACTTTGATGATTTAAGTGTTAATAAAAAATCAATTATCCCTTTGCTTGATAGCACTGTTAGAATACTCAGAACACATCCTTTCAGGAAGCAGGAAGTACCGGATATCCTACAGAGGGGCTGGTTTCTCTGTGAAAGAGGTTTTAATGTTGTCTATGTATCCTGATCTTGGAGGAATTCAAAATTTTGATCTCTCACCTAATTTGAGTACCTCAAAGAAATATTTTAAGTACACTATTAATGTTTTCTTTCCTTCTGTCTGTCCATCCATCTTTCTTTCTGCAAAAAGGAGAGATGTTTTAGTGGGTAAAATGATAAATTTCACTTGATATCTTTCCATATTTACTGATTGCTTAGTTAGATCCTCATTTCAACAATTCTGTATCCATTCCCAGTTGAGAGCTTGTTGTCTGGCTATTCCTTTTACAGGTAAGATCTTTATTGCTCCTTTTTGCGTGGCTACATCCTACTCATTTTTCAGAGGTTTTTGCTGGAGTCCTTACATAGCCTTTCATGACCGTTCCAGCCCATGTTGCCATTTCTCGCCTTGCAATGTGTTTAGAAGGTGGAATTCTTATCAGTTACCTTAGCAAGAAATAGTCGTGAGGTTTTACAGTATTATCAAAATGTTCTGCAATAATGGAATGAATTGTAACATGTATGCAGGAAATCTATGAAGGTTTTTTTTTTTTTTTACCTTAAACTTCTTGCATTAAATGTAGTACTTTTATTCATTCATTAATCCTTTGGCATAAACTTAACTATGTGTCATTTATCAGGCACTGTTGTAGGGTGCTCAACCTGATGGTAAATGGATAGACCTGTTCTTGTTTATATCAACAAATAAGTAAGAAAACAAATGAGAAAAATTACCATGGTTTATGACAAGGGCTCTGAAAAAGAAGAGATTAGCAGAATAATGCATCATAAGCTGGTGAGGAATTGTTTTTCTTCTCCACTTTAGGGATGAGGGTATGGGAGCAGAGAATAGTCAACCACATGTTGATCGCCCCTGGCCAACTAGGATTAGCCAACTATGAGAGTCTGAAGCTCATGCATGTCCCTCTACTATATGCTAAACCTAAAGAAAATGTAGTCCATATTTACTGAAGTCACAACTGGATTTTGACATGGGGAGTTTGGATTAAATCACTTCTTAAAACCTTTTAGTTTAGAAAAATCACCATCAGTGTCCTTAGCTCACAGAGAATAATGTATCAGTAAAACAGCAGAGCTGAGATAGAAGTATGTGAGAGCTTGTCATAAAGCACGTGTTCCTTCACAAAGCAATGGCAAGAGGACTAACTATTCTACAAAGTCTAAAAGTACCGAATAAAAGGCACTGGGACAACTAGTTATTCATTTGGAAAAAATAAAATTTGACTTCTACCTGACCTCATGCACAAAAATAAAGTCCAAAAGAAGTTAAGACATAAATTTGAAGAAATTAACTATAAGATTTTTCTGGAGAAATGAGACTTCTTTATGATACTGGCTTAGTAAAGGATATGTAAGTCTCAAAAAGCACAAATGATAAAGGAAAATACTGGTAATAGGACCACATCAAAAATTTTCATGAAAAATTCAAGCCACAGACTGGAGGAAATACTTGTAAAATATACAACTTAACAGAGAAGTAGAATCCACTGAAGAATACGCAAATAAGAAAAAAGAGAAACAACTCTGTGAAATATGGGCGTAAAGCATGAACAGAGAGTTTGGAGAAGAAAGGATGACCAATTTACACAGGAAAAGTTGCTCAACCTCACTTGTACTGAAGGAAACGCTTATTGAAATCACTGAGATATATCGTGACCCAACAAATTAATGAAAAATAAGACTGACAGTATTAACATTGAGAACATGAAAAACATTAAGTCTCACATTCTATCCAAAGAGTGTGAATTTTGCAACAGTTTTAAAAAGACATTGGGGAAAAAAATAAAGAGATATTGGGCAATTTTTTATAGAGTTGACAAAGCACCAGCAATTCCTTACCAATTCCCATTTTCGGTGTAGACCTAGGAGTATGTCTTGAAAACAGACTGAAAAAAAAAATGCCTGTGGGTGCAATGGCAAAAAATTAGAAACAATCCATCAATAGAGGAGTGGGTGAATAAATTATGAATTATTTAGATGGAGAAAAAACAGATCACATGTATCGCCATGGATTACTTTCAAAACCATTTTTAGGGAAAACTGTAAATTACATTATGAGGGTTTCTGTGTAAATAAACAGACACTGTATATGCTTACTAGATAAACATATTTGCAGAAAAATGTGAAACAGAAAGATACATGAACTTGAGGAAGCCCTTGAATTCAAACACTTCTAGGAATGGGGGAGGACTACAAAAGGGGTTCAAGTATATCTGGAGGATGTAGTTCCTTAAAAAATTTAGCAGTGATAAAGTAATTTCTTAACAAAAGTTACATCTGTTACAGAAATAATGTTTGTTAAATCTGCATGGTGAATAGATTTTTATTAAAAATACTAAAAATATTTTAAAAATACTAAAAAATATGCTACACTCACCCATACTTTGAAATGTTTTTTAAGAAATATATTTCATGATTTCACATTTAATGATTTCATAATTCTCCCTAACGTTTCATTTTCTCATATCAGTCAGATGCTAACTCCATCCCTTAAGTTTTCAATTTCTATAGATTCTAAAAACTTTTTTTCATTTCATCATCTATTGCAATGGTGCTATAAATGGAAGATTTTTACTTAACAGTAAAAAAAAAAGTATATATTCATATATTCATAGTGACTTTTATTTAGTAAAGAAATACATAATGGTATCTTTTTAGAGATTATTGCGGGTGTTGTCGACCACGACTAAAATACAATTGCAAGGAAGAGCGCCTGGATGTTTCATTCGGTTAAGTGTCTGATTCTTGCTTTTGTCTCAGGTCATGATCTCAGGGTTGTGAGATTGAGCCCCGCATCTGGTTGCACACTGGATGTGGAGCCTTCTTGGGATTCTCTCTCTCCCTCTTCCTCTGTCCCTGCCCCACTTCTCTCTCTCCTAAAAAAAAAAAAAAAAAAAAAAAAAAAAAAATTGGTTGTAAGGCAGTTATAAATACTGATGATGAGTATGATTGTTGACCCTCTAGTATCATAGTATCATAAAGAAACTTCATGCACATCTTCTTTTTCTGTCCTTTGGGACGGTGCTGCCCATACAGAGGTGAAGGTTGCATAGGTAATACTCTAGCTGGAAAACCACAGCCATTCACAAGGCAGTGGAATCCGTTGATTCACTGAAGATCTCTGAATTTGCCATGCCTCCTCCCCATTTCTCGCCAGCCTGTTTCTCCCACTGTGTGTGCCATTCTTGAGGTACCCTGATGCTAACCAAGTGTAAGCTCCTTAGATGTCTTTTAAGGCTTTGTGTGAATTGACTTGGCTTCATCCTTAAGCTTCATCTCCTGCCACATCTTAGATTTCTCTCATAGACACCAACTTACGTTACTTCCACCCACCTCTGCTTGTGCTCCTCTCTCTGCCTAGGATGTCTTCTCCTCTTCATATCTCCTTCCCTTTTGGTTGTTCTCACTGTCTTTCAAGACCTGCCCCAGACCTTCTCTTCTTTATTCAGTCTTGAACTCTGCCCTGAGCCTGCCTTCCATGTTGTTCTCAGAGCGACAGCTAAAACTTGAAGAAGGTGGCAACCATATATATTTGAGTCAGCTGATGAGACTCTACAAGAGAGAGCATGACTGGAATCCCTGCTTTGGGGATGGTGTGGGAG
Source organism: Procyon lotor (assembly GCA_028646535.1). NCBI lineage: Eukaryota > Metazoa > Chordata > Mammalia > Carnivora > Procyonidae > Procyon > Procyon lotor. The sequence goes on along the minus strand of CM053607.1, from coordinate 120,331,445 downwards.
GAAGGAATGCCTCCCTTGCTTCAATAAATGGCAGAGACAGCCAAGGGCTTGAAGGTGCTCTATGGGCAAAGGCAAGAAATATCCTGAGTGGTACTTAAATAGACAGCCCCAAAACAAATAAATAAAGAGAGGAAGAGTTGTCCCCTCCCCATCCCACCTTGTCCTTTGGTACCTTAAATTTGCAAGAAGCCCTGGAAATAGGTGGTGGGAGTTCAGAATGGACAGATGTCTGCTACTTGGTGTAATAGGAGCATAAAAAAAAAAAATAGGAATCAGTAGGGCAATTTCAAAAGTTGTGTTTCTTTAACCCTTGACTTCATGGACTGGTGGTCTAGAGCATACATTTTTATTTGTATGTGGAGATAGAGCTGGGAAATGACTTGCTTGGAACTTGATGCTGCCCCCTCCCTTGTGCTCCTCATCCTCTATCCCATTTAATTCTTCCCCCTTGCCACGCTAGCAGCAGCATTTGGAATCCCCTGGACCTCTTCTGTTCTTCGTCTTAATTTTCAGAGATGTAAGTGGTCCCTTTGATATTGTAAAGCTAGGATCTTTGTCTTCATGAAATTCTGTATTTCCATGATTTTGTCTTCTAGCTGTACATTCAACCACTGGTCTTTGCCATAGCAGATAGGAACCAGGAACACCAAAATGAGTAAATGGTCAACTTCATTCTACTGGGCAGGCATTGGTTTACATGATCCCATCTTGCTCGGAATTCCTCGTTTCTAAGCTTATCAAGTGATGCAGCTGAGAACTGGAACATTGAAACTGTAGAACCACAGGCAGATCTAGACCCCAGAATGAGAGGTCATTCCTGTGCCACTTGTGACTACTGTGTACAGAGACTCCCCTGGGTAAAATATAACTCATTTTAAAAATACCACGCATTTTGACACAAGGCAACGCAAGTGAACAAATGAGACCCAGACAGCTATCTTCTGTCTTCTGAGTTATTTCAGGTTCAAAATATTAAGTACAAAAGAGGAAGTCATAAACACCTTTCAGTCAGTGGCCTGGTTATTGACGACCATCCTTTTAGATTCTTGAGCTCCGTTTATAGCAGACAAGCTAGAAATGTGTTTCTTTGACTCTTTGTCATCACACCACAAGGCACAGGGTGAAGGCTGGACTGTCTTGGATAAAATTACATAGAACCAGACTTGACCCTGAATTGTCTTTGAAGGAGTACGATTATATGGGAACATTACTGAATTGTACTTGGGACAATTTCAGACTTCATGTAATACTGGGCTTTTAACGTTTTGAGACTTAAGATTTTTTTCCATTTCGAGTGAAGAGGAGGTAGGAAATAGTACGTTCAGAAGTTAGTAGTCTAAGCCTCTGGGTCACACAGCTGCCTTGAAGCATAACCTATTCCATCGGGAAATGGTGGTTGGGCAGAGCAGTCGTGTGCTGACAAGAATCTTGTGATACTCTGACATCATCCTTCCTAAAGTCACTCACTCTTTCCGATTGCCTCTGCCTCTCCTTCTGACTTCATGAACAACTGAGACCACCTGTCCAACCAGCACTTTTAAAAATGAGCAGTTCAGGAACTGTAATCATAAAGTTTGCCTCTGCAGAAGAGTCACCTTTAAGGAAATTTATAAGATCTGAAAATTTTTCCAACACCGTGCTTCAGTTTGCGAGTATCCTATTTCTGGCTTCTCAGGGGAAATAGGTCCATTAAATTAACTTCTCTGCTGCTTATGAGAAGATCATGATCGTGATCTCTGCATCTGTGGAGTTCCTTTTGCTTCCATCTTTGAATCTAGACTAAATTAAGGATGCATGTGGATCTCTTTAGTAAATGTTCTTCCGTTAGGTGGAACTCTCGGTTTTTCCAGATCTGAGATTTTGATCAATCCATGTAGAATCTGGGTATCTGGTAAATATTCGAGCCTATATTTTATCTCCTGCCATTTAGAGTGGCAGTTCTTCTATGAAGAACTGTTCAGTTGTGCTTTGGAGGTACTTCCTGAGAGATACCATGAGGTTGGACTTGACACCAGTTACGACGTCAAGGTTGTAGTCTACTGATGTGTTTTTTTCTTGTGTCCACATCTGTAGCAGAGTTCATGCTCCTTAGGAGCCATCTTCCTAGCAGGGATACATAAAAGCTTCTGATTTCTTCTGGGATTCATTTATAAACATTTATAAACAGCAGAAGCCATTTATAGACAAGTTTAGCATTCCCTTCATTACATGCATATAGAAGGACTATGTTGGTTGCAGAGCAACATAAATCGTGTGAAAGGCTCATAGATGATGTCAGAAATGAAGAGACTTTGGAAGACTGTACCTGTCTGCCGTGTGCCCGGGAATGCCCCTCTCCTATCTGACGTGGCCTGTAGGATATACCGCTGTCATGAAGTTACCATGAAATAGTTGTCTATATGTTATGGCATTTTTTTTAACCTGATCTTTCTTTTGTATGTTGGGAACAGAGGGCGGTAAATATAGTACTCTTATTTACTTCCTGATAAATAAGAAAATCTCCAGAACTATCGGAATGAAAGAGACAGAATAGAACTACAGAGTCAGGATTGATGCCATTTTCAAAAGGGCATTTTCATGGATTTACAGGAACCTATCCATAATGTAAGATTCAAAGAGGAAGACTATTACTCACGGCAATACTATGCTAGTCCTATACCCCCGTATATTAAAGAGAAGAATGTTTTGGGATGTAGATTGACATCAAATTATTGAACAATGCAGAAAAGATTTCTACATTAGAAATAAACTGAATTTGGGAGTCCTAGCCAACCAGAGGTTAAATGATCATGATGCAGGCTATTCAATTTTAGTTGAAATAAGTAATTTTTTTTCACTGACACATGAGAAAGAAAGCACAATGCTTTTATGGTAGGATGCTAGACAGATCCAAGCCCCTGAGTTAATACAAACCAACTGAGGAAAGACAGGAGCTAAGTCTAGTTGCAGGTAGTATGGCCTTGACAAGGAAGACTGACTAGTGTGTTAGTGAATCAACTCCACTTATGAACAGAGAAAGGGGATCATGGGATCTAGGGAAGCAGAAGCCAAACAAGGTGCCCCGGGCTAAAGAAAAGACCAGAGCAATGGGACACCAGAGTTGAGAGCCGGATAATCCAAGTGAGATAGGAACAAGAATTTTCAAACTTTTCTTTTGCCTGGGAATCATCGACAGCAAATGTTAAAAATATATGAGCCAAGACTGTATCTCTGATCCACTAAATGTGAACCTCTGGAATGATAGGAGTTCTAGTTGTTGGTGTTTTTGTTTTTGTTTTTTTTAAATACCTCTAGGTAATTCTGTTGTATAGAATACTGAGGTTTGGAACATCCAGAACTCTTAGGTGTGTTGGCTGAATTTCAAAGTTGTTTTCTGAAGAAGCAAGCATTTCTTTGCATGAATATTTCTGCAACCATCTAGATGATAAAATGGAGCTCCAAGAGCTACTGAGAGTACTGTGGGTAAGTACACTGTGAGGATCCTGCTCCAAGTGTAAAAGGAATGTGGGACTCAAAATGATTAACTGTCTTGGCTAGGCTTCAATTACTGTGTCCTATGCTGCTTCTGAGGCTTGAGAATAAACTGAATTGGACTTGAAGGTTAGAAAATTATTTTGAATATTTGTTCCGCGGCAGCTGGTTTGTGTGTGACGGGAAGCAGGTCGCTTAACCATTTCAGTGTTATTTTGTTTCGTCTTCTATGAATGGGATAGTAATTCCTCCTTTCCCATTAGGTAGGAGGAATCACTTTGAAAAACGTGCTCTTGGAGAAGATCACATGGATCAAAAACTTAAACCCTGAGATGTCGACATGGAAAAATCTAAAATAGTAACGAATTCTATATAACTGAACTCGCCTTTGCTTGGAAGCTGTAAATCTTCCAAGAAAAAAAAAATAACTTCTTTCTTGCATTTTAGTAAAGTCAGTCTGATCTATTTTTGATTCACATTTATATATTAATATTTCAGGCAGCGTGTGGTTTAAACCACAGTCACTTTCAGGAAAATTATCAACCATCATGGTTTGTTTCTTTCTTTCTTCCACCTTCTTTCCAAGGGTATCCTGAATGAGAGAAGCTTCCAGATTGCTGTGGGCAGTTGGTCTGGTGCTTCTACCCTCTGAGTTATCCTTCATACCATTGGTGTCTGTGCCAGTGATCTGCTGGTGTGGACAGATTCCCAGATCTGCTGGTGTGGACAGATGTTTATATCTGTTAAGGTGTGGCTGGTCCCACCTTGACCTCTGAGGCATTCTACCAACATGGGGCACCTGCTTCTCCTCAGATACTCCCTTGACCTTCTATACCCTACTGTGCTCATGCCCTGTCAGGGGCAGTAGCACACGGAATATGGAGCCTTTCAGGATGACGTCTCCCAGACACAGACCTTGAGCCAGGGATTTGAGTGCATGTGAATTCTTAGAGAAGAACTCCCAGAAGAAACAGCTCAAGAAGTGGAAGGAACAGGGGTGGAAGGGGAAAAGGCAAGCAGGGATTCAGGGTCAGGTAAAGTTCTAGCATCAGCAGCACAAAGTATACCTGAGATTTTCTTTCACCTTGCATGAAGGGAGCTGACCTTTTTGACTTCTGCACCAATTTCTCGTTGAGTGTAAAGCTGGGGGTGAGGAGGGGACAGTTGGTCATAAGTTCCCAAGTGCTTCCATCATGGTGGTGCCTGCCTCCCAAAGGGGATTCTTCTGTAAAAGGTCATAGATGCAGCTTCAGCAGAACAGCAGAGGCTGAGGGGTGGATGGACAGAGGTAATGGAACCTGAGGGTATTTGGGCAGGGAACCAGGAGTCTATATGACAGTCGAACTCGTGCTCCTTTTCCATGAAGTTGACACCTTTTTCAAAAAATCTGCTGGGTCCCAGTTTCTTTAGAACATTTCTAAGAGGATTCGGCGTGGCAAGCTTTAACCACCCCCTCTAGAGTTGACTGGCTATTGTCATCTCCCCTCTACAGCTGTTTCAAACTTAGCTTTAGCTAGCATATCTGCTATTCTAGTAGACAGCCTGGTGGGCTGAACCAGACCATCACTGAAGCAGTTGGACCTCTGGTCCCCTGCCCTTCAGGTTGCTGTCATGGGTCACGCACCATTAAAATTTGTAATGGGAGTCACTGCCCTGTGTGACCAAGTGAGCTGTGATTAGGCAGCACTCCCACAAATTACAAGTATGTACTCTGAGAAAAATAGGAAGAAACAACAGACAGAAGTGGCTACCTGAAGACATGACAGCAAACTTAAAAGACCTAGATGGTGTAGAGTAGTCAGCATTTGGGTCAAGGGAATAGTAGTGTGTACGTTCAGGATTTTTCTCGTTTTCATAGCTCTTAGTCTGAGGGGAGCCCTCTTTATGTAATACACAGAGCTTATGAAAATGTCCTAGAACATTCTGCATTTTTCTCTGGCCTGAAGAACCAGATGGCCAAGTTTGAGGCACCTGGAACAGCTGGTCCTGGAGGGGAGAACACAGAAAGAAGGGAGCCAAAAAGAGAAAATCCTACATTTTCTGCAAATTTTGTATATAAACCCTGACACTCTCTGGAAAATTCCCAAGTCATGGATGTTTGGGGAAGCACCATCTAAGCTGCCATGTTAAAGACAAAAAAAGCCCTGAACTAATATTTGAGCTGTTACCCAGCTGCCAGAGTTTCTGCTTCTAGTTCCGTCAAGTTAATTATCTGATAAAACAAACAGCAAAGACCAACATTTTTGGGAACTGTGGAACAGAAATCAGAGTGTCCGCAGCACAGTATTTAAAAAGTCCTTGATACAATCCAAAAATAACTTGGCATATGGAGAAACAGAAAATGGGACCCATTATCAAAACCAAGGACAATCTAATGGAGACTGTCCCTGAGATGAAACGAATTTTGGAACTAGCAGGCAAAAGTTTTACGGTAGCTCTTAGAATAATGATAGGAAAATGTGCGCATGATGAATTAAAAAATAGGAAAATTCAGCAGAAAGTTCAAAACAATAATAAAAAGCCAAATGGAAACAGTAAAAATAAAATGTATAACATCTGAGATAAAGCTGGTCATTGGAACATTAAATGGTGCTGAGAACCAAAGCCTCACTCTAGTATGTTAAAGTAACTCTCAATCTTTATAATGATCGGCATCAATTTTCCCCGTCAAGATGGTAACCCCTTCCTTTGCCTACTGGCCTTTTGGTGTGAGGGTTCCGAGAGACCCAGTGGCAATCAAAACTTCACAGTTAGTAGGACTCTACTGTATGTCTTGCTGGATTAATTTCTCTCTAGAAACTAGGAGCTTTTGAAAGACAGAGCTTGAGGAGACAGACATGGGAAGTATAGATTGTCCACATATGTAGGTGGTTGCAGTAGTCAGCCAAGGAACAAACTTGCCACCCTTTGGTCTGGGACCCATCAAATATACTGCATGGGGACTCACACCATATAATGGCTGTAACTTTAAGGTGTGTGTTGTGTTTTGAAGAATAATCCCCTTCCTTTTCTAGAAGGTCATCTCTTAGTTGACTTGTCAAAGATTATTCTAGTGCTTGACTAGGCCAGCAGTTTCTAAATTGTGTGGTATGTGGTAAAACCAAGGGATATTCTGGTCATATGCCTCTCGTACATCCTTTAAAATAAAGGGAGTCCAAGGCAATTTTTTCATGATCTTGTGTTAGCAAATAAGCCCTCTGTGAGCCCTCATATATGACACATTCCGAGGCACTACTGTCAAGGGAGGCAATCTCTTCCTTCTCTCATCTTGATAAAGAAAAGTTGGTTCACTTTGCAGAATGAATAGGGTCCGGTGTAATCAATTTGCCATGAAGTGGCATGTTTGTTACTTCAAGAGAGGGTAGTTTATCACGTGCTCTGCCTGGGTCTCTTTTGTTGACATATTGAACAAAATGATTTCGTGTCAAACACTACATTATCAGTGAGGAGAGAGGCCTGTGAAGAGCTTCCCTCTCTGACACTGTGGGTATTCTGTTTGTGAATCCATCGTGTAAGCCCTAGGTAGTCAAGGACAAATGTCAACTGATAGTAATTTATTGAGGCCCCCTGATCACCTGACTGTTGAGTACTCCTTCTCGAATGGATCCTTTACGGTTGGCGCTGAAGCATGATGCAGATATTCTTTCTTTTCTTCTGTGATTGCTCTTACTCCACAGATAAAAGGAGTAATATTAGGATTTTATCAGAGTCTTAGTGTGTACGTTCCACCAGAGTAATGACCATTGGATGAGTCTGTGGGTCCATGGGATGCTCTACATGTTCATCACAAGCCACGGCTCTGTTTAACAGTAGATACCCACGTGCCCATACTGTACTAGTGGGATCAGGATAATGATTTCAATTGCTGGATCAGTTCAGACTCAACCTCCCCCAGAATTTCTATATATTATTTATTGAATATGCAGGTACTGGGAGGAAGGGTTGCTGGTCCCATTGGGAAAGGATGCAGAGAATCACTCTTGTTGCATCCATCATGTTGCAGCATACATCTTCCTTTTTCAAGGACTTAATGTGTTTGCATCTTTGGATTCTAGATGTGAAAATTGACTCAGGTGTGGAAACCGAGCAAGTGATCATAACTTTTAATCAAGGTGATTGATAGCAGTGTTCCTGATCGATATCTGCACACACACACTGTCTCTTTCTCTTTAGTTGCTCGTCGCTGTTGGTCCTAGGCTCAACCTATCTTTTAGCCTAAATCCCTTGAGAGTTTAGGCCCTTGGTTATCATTTCCACTTTACTACCCCTTATGGTAATTAGGTGTATTTTGCCTCCGATGGTTAAAGTCCCCCACTGGCATCTTTCATATTGGTGGTTCCTAGGGAGCCCAGTTTCTGAAGAGCATCTTATACTTAGTCCAAATCTTCAGAAAACAGTCATTATAAATTTTTCAACCATATGGGTGACCCCTACTAATTCATTTTCTATTGTTCTACTAAATGGACTTTCCCCCAGGTTGAAAATGCCAAAACTTGAAGACAACCAAAATGTCCTTCGGTAGGTGAGTGAAGGACTATTGACTGAAAATAGTCAACTAGTGCTTTTCTGTTTGATTTTTTGTGTTACATATATACTAACATGCCCCCTTCTCTGAGCCTTGTGTTCTCTTTCATACTGTGTCAGGTCATTGCTAGCATTTTCACTTCATTTAATGGGGCTTTAAAAAAAAAAAAAAAGTTGAGATGATTGTTTCTAGAACAATTTAAGTTCACAGCAAAATTAAGAAGGTAGATTTTCCCATTTACCCTTTACCCTCACATATGTATAACCTCCCCATTCCCAACATCCCCCACCAGAGTGGTCCACTATAATTGATAAAGCTATGTTGACGTGTCATAATCACCCAAAGTCCAAGGTTTATGATGTCACAGTCCACTCTTTTTTTGTTTTATGTTCATCGGGTTTGAACAAACATAATAACGTATGTCCACCCTTATGGTATCGTACAGAATATTTTTACTGCCTTAAAAATCCTCTGGGCTCTGCTTACTCATTCCATCCCACATGCCCAGAAACTGATCTTTGAACTGTCTCTATAGTTTTGCTTTGTCAAAATGTCATAGAGTTGGAATGATACAGCATGTAGCCTTTTCGATTGGCTTCTTTAATGCAGTAGTATGCATTTAAGGTTTCTACATGACTTTTAATGGCTCAGTACTTCAATTTTTAAAGTTTAGTGCTAAATAAGATTTAATGGTCTGGAAGAACCAGAGTTTATGTATCCACTCACCTACCGAAGGACATCTTGGTTGTCTTCAAGTTTTGGCATTTATGAATAAAGCTGTTTTATACATCTATGTGAAGCTTTTGGGGTAGACTTAACATTAAACTCTTCTGAATAAATCCCGAGCAGTGTGATTACTACATCATGTACTAAGCATATGTTTAGTTTTGTAAAAAACTGCCAAACTGTCTTTCAAAGTGGCTGTACTATTTTGTATTATCATTAGCAATGAATGAGAGTCACTATTGCTCCACATGCTTGCTAGCACTTAATGTTTCCGTGATCCTAACTTCAGTCACTCTATTAGCTGTGCAATCATATCTCACCATAATTTACATGTTTTGGTGACGTGTGATGATCATCTTTTCATTCCCTTTATTATGATTTATATATGTTGTCTGGTTATGTGCCTGTGAAGATCTTTGGCCTATTTTTAAATCAGGTTGTTTACTTTCTCATTGTTGAATTTTAGGTATTTGTGTATTTTGGACAGCAGTCCTTCATCAGTTGTATCTTTTGTGAACATTTTCTCTTAGTCTGTGGATTGTATTTTTGTTCTCTGGACATTGTGTTTCACAAAGTAGTAGAAGTTTTTAATTTCAGTGAAGCCCTGCTTATCAATTGTTTATTTCACAGATTATGCCTTTGCATTAAATCTAAAAAGTCATCATTATAACCAATGTCATGTAGGTTTTCTCTTACTATCTTCTAGGAATTCTGTGGTTTTTCATTTTATATTTAGGTCTTTGATCCATTTTGAGTCATTTTATGTGATGTGTAAGGTCTCTGTCTAGATGCATTTTTTTTTTTTTTGCATGTGAATGTCCAGTTCTTTTCACATCGTTTTTTGTAAAGACCTCTTTGCTCCATTGTATTGCCTTTACTTCTTTGTCAAAGATCAGTTGACTAAATTTATATGACTTTGTTTGTGGGCTGTTTTGTTGCATTGATCAACTTTTCTTTTGCCAATATCATACTGTCTTCTTAATTACTGTCACTTTACAGTAGGTCTTGAGGTCAGATAATGTCAGTTTCCCAACTTTGTTCCTCTCTATTGTGTTGGCTGTTCTGAGTCTTTGTCCTCTCTATATTAACTTCAGAAATTGTTGCTGCCCCAAAAATAACTTGCTGGGATTTTGATTCCAGTTGTACTGAATCTATACCTTAAGTTGGGAAGGACTGACACTACGACAATATTGAGTCTTCCTAACCATGAACATAGAATATCTCTCTATTTATTTAGGTCTTTGATTTTGATCATCACATTTTTGCAGTTTTCCTCATACAGGTCATGTACATATTTTGTTAGGTTCATATTTAAGTATTTAATTTTTGGCATGTAAATGCTATTACATCTTTAGTTTCAAATTCCACTTGATTATTGTTGGTATATAGCGAAGTATTTGACTTGTGTATATTATCCTGTATTCTGCAATCTTGCTATGATTAATAGTTCTAGGAAGGTTGTATGTCAGTTCTTTCAGATTTTCTACCCAGATGATCATGCTATCTACAAACAAAAATAGTTTTATTTCTTCCTTCTTAATCCGTGTACCTTTTCTTATTGCATTAGCTAGAAGCCCATTGTTCTTTTTGCAAACCTGTAAAAGCAATTCCAGCTGCCTGTTAGATCCAGCTTGAGGTTTTCTATGAAGTTAAATCCAGAGTCAGAGAAAGCTGTCCCGTATGAGCAAACTGTGCCTTTTCCAGCTCTCTTCTAACTATTCCTCTTTCCTCTTTTACAACCTTCAAGATGCACTCCAAGGCCTACTTTTGCACTTTTTATTGATACACATTATGTCCCCAATGGCATTCAGTGTATATTCCCTTTCCTCTTTTAACAGGCTGCCTTTGCCCATTTGGGTTATCCTTGTTCTTAGTTCTTGGTTTGGTGTCCAGGATGAGAGATGGGAGCAGAGTTCGAGGAGATTTCAAGGAGATTTCGAGGAGAATAACATTTTCCTATGCGCTTTCTGTCTTGATTGAGGCATCAGTCTAGTTTCGAAGCTTGAGGGTAGTTGATTCTGATCTCTGACAGGTCTGGAAGTTGCTAATGAATCTGTGGGTCTCGGGCGGCCACTGTTTCCCTACCAGGCACCTGACTTGAGAGTAGGAGACTTGCCAGCTTGTACATTCATTCTTTTCTGAAGTTCTGCTTCTTTACAGTTAAGTCTTGAGCTGGCCATCAGTTTGGTTTCTTCTCAAGCTATAAATGATAAGGTTTCTTTAAACATGGCCTTGGAGACTGTCTGGCTTTCACAATATCCTTTAGGTGGCTAACTGGCTAACTTTAACCTCTAATTTGCTCTTCCCAGTGCAGCAGCACCACTAAGCAAAAACCAATTAATTTTACAGTACTTACAAAGCACTACTTCCCTTGTACCTCTCAGATGCCAAGGATATTGCAAAAGCCGTTGTATCTCCTTCTACCTGAAATCCTTCCCAGTTCACCATAGGCGTCTCTACAATAAGAACAAAATGGCAGCACACCTGGCCCTAATGACATTCCACACGCTACCATGATAAGATCTTTATCGATATCTGTCCTATATGTATATCTGGAATGCCATCCATAGAGCCTAATTTCTAAAACCACTTCGTGCACCAACCGTTTTAGATTAGGCTTCTGAGGAGCAGACCCTGAATCAAGGATTGAAATGCAAGTGGTTAATTAAAAAAAAAAAAAAGTTCCTTGAAGAGAACAATGAGGCAGTGGGAATATTGGAATATGGAAAAAGAGGCAGGTAAGACAGATAGGAAATTTCATTGAGGTTCTAAGCTCAGCTTGTATGAGACAAACACATTTGGTCTTGTAGTTTGTTTCTTCTTTTGGGAAGAGAACTGGACTTGCGTACTTCTCCACAGACTCCCAGCCATCCTTAAGAGTTTGTAGCCTTCCAGGCACTTGGGTTTTCCACTGGGACAGCCAGCTGGGGGAAAATGGGCACCGAGAAGAGCAAAACACACACTATCTAGGGGATAGGTACAGTAGCAAAAGAAGTCAGAGAGAGTCTCACTGGGACACCAAGAATACCCCCTGCAGATCCTCTGCATGGTTTGCAGTACCCCCAGGAAAGCAAGGTTCCAGCATAGTGTGTTTTTAGAGTCCCCCAAGGCGGGGGCGCCTGGGTGGCTCAGTGGTTTAAAGCCTCTGCCTTTGGCTCAGGTCATGATCTCAGGGTCCTGGGATTGAGCCCCGCATGGGCTCTCTGCTCAGCAGGGAGCCTGCTTCCCCCCCCTCTCTCTGCCTGCTTGTGATCTCTCTCTGTCAAATAAAAAAATAAAATATTTAAAAAAAAATAGAGTCCCCCAAGCCAATCCGAAGGTTTCCAGGCTTTCATTACCCTTGATGCTCAGCCCCGAGGTTTGGAAAGAGGCAACATTCAGACGGTGTCACTCACATCCAACCTTTTCTGCTTCTCTTAAGTCTTTTTCAGTTACCCCAGAACCAGAAGGGCTTCTCCATTTCTTTGCAGGGAACAGTCTCTGTGGCCTTTCTTCTTTCTTGATCTGTGCCTTATGGAAGAAATTCTCTGATCTTAAATCCCCCATAGCATCACATTATATATTCAAAACAACCTATCTCTGTGTTTTTGAGAAAATGATTTTCACTTTGGCTAAAGCCTAGCTCCATCAAAACTAAAACAAAACAAAACAAAACAAAAACAAACAAAACTAAAAGGTTGTTGCAACCTGATACTGCATATTGGCCTAAAAATTCTGTTTTGAAACTTCAAGCCAACCATTGGTCCTCGTGAGCTTGAGTGAGTATGTTTGGCTGCCCCTTGAAGGAATAGATGCCGTTGATTCCAAAGGTATTTTTGCCAAGGGGGCAAACATGATGAACAAAATGTTCGTTGGCTAGCTCAACAATGTCATCCTTGTCAAGCAAGTTATTAAGACATTATTGAACATTTATGAATCTTCAGTGATAGAACATTTTTACAGTTCTGCTCATGCTGTTGAAATTTTCTTCTGCTTAGTCAGGCATTTCCATTTGGTTTCTCTCTGTTCTCGTCCTTTTTCTCTTCGCCTCTAATATCCTACTGCTCTCTTCATTTGTTCATTCTAATTTACTTAGGGCTGGGAAGCCAGATACAAAAGTATGTTGGAATTGTATGTTTAAGAGTTTCAGCAATTTAGGTGAGAGACAAAGGCTTCTTTTATGACATCACCTTAATGGCTTGTTTGTGAGTCTTCAAGACAGAAACTTGAGAGGTGCCGAGTGCTGTGTGTGTGTGTGTGTGTGACTGTCATTTCTTCTATATACTTCTTTCTAGATACTTTTTAATATATGATTGCCTTGAAGTTGCTAGAAATAAGACCATTTGTGAATAGAAAGAATCTCCTCTTAACTATATGGCATTACCAATTATTCATCCAGTCAGCTCCATCTTTTTCAAATTAAAGAAACTTAAATATGGAAAATTCTGGAACACTTCAGGTCTGTCTTTATTACATGACCGAATTTACTATAGACCTTACATTTTGCATGCCTTTGAAGACAGGAAAAAAATGATGTGGTTTAATTGCTAGGGGTAAAGACAAAGGAAATAGACAAAGCTCCAGGAACATGAATAAGGAAACCAATATGACAGTCAAATTAACAGACCATGTGTGAAGCTGATTGTACATGTGGGGTCTATGGCTTTCAATTAACCAGACCACACTGAGACATCTGGTGCTCCAAGGGTATCGCATCATTACCACTGGTTTCCATATTGGAGAGTAGCTTTGGTTTTTCAAGTTTATCTTTAGAAAAATATTTTTCTATTACTCCATGGAAAGCAGCAAATCCAAAAGTTTATCGTGAGCTGGCTCATCTTGCCCCATTCCTACAAATGACACTATTGGCATCATAGTAATGGATTGCATTGATGTTGCTCTCTTGATGCATATGTGGGTTCTGAGGAAACGAAAGAATGGTTAGATAATTTTCTTACCATAGGAGTTGTGGTAGCGGATCCTGGGCTGGTGGACAGAAGGTCATTTTGGAAGTGAATGGGGAAGGCAGGGAGGCTCCTGCTGCTCTGATGAGAGCATGCGCAGTGTTCTGGTAGGTGCAATTTACTGGTGGCAGGATCCCTCCAAGGGTATTGTGAATGACATATTTGCCTCTGAATCAAGCTTTCTAATGATGAGTTTGCCCTAAGTTGCTACTCTCGCTCTTGGACGGTGGGCTGTAGTTGTCAAAAAACACCTTTCTCTGGGAAGCCAGAGTCAGACCCCTTACCTCACTCCATCATCTTTGTTTCCAGGTCTGGGCTCGGGTAGCAGAGGATCCGTTGATTGTTCTCAGGCCTTCTCTTAAAATTGTCCTGGTTAGCATGTTTGAAAAATGAAAAATGGCAGTTAGCCTAGCTTTGTTCATTCCTTTTGAGTTCCTGCCTGTGTTTTGCTGATGGTTACAGTCTTGTTCTGTACTCCAAAGACTCAAGGGCCAGGGTAACCAGGGGAGACTTGTGCCAATAATCTTCCTAAAGACCTCCTTACTTTTTGTCATTGACTTTGGACTTGACTCCCCACTCTCATCCTAATCATTTTTGCAGGTACGGATTGCAGGCCCCAGAGAAAAGGTGGCATGAGCTACAAGCTTCCTCTTTGATTATTTATGGTTAGTTCCCCATAGCGCTGGAAGTTGCACAGGAAAAAGAGAATATTGATGTTCCTAGAAAGTTTTTCACGGCTCAGCTCAGGATCTTGCAAAACAAAATCCGGGGGCTAGATATATTTTAATGGGAATGCTTAGCGTTCAACTATGAGAGATGGTTGAGAGTGATAGTCTGGAATGATAATATGTGAGCATTAACCAAGGTTTGTAGTTTGGTTATATTTCAGAATGAAGGACTGCTTTGTGGTTATTCATTTAAGAGAGTTTGCAGTTAGGAAATACTTAACTTTCTGAGAAGGATTCATGCGGTGATATAGATAGATAGATAGATAGATAGATAGATAGATAGATATCAAGATATACCTGTCTTTTAGATTACTGGGACGAAGTACAGATTAGTGGAATTCTGTCCCTTTATAACTTTTGTTTGCTCTAACAGATTGGAAAAAACGTTGGCAGGAGTCACATGAACTCCCACAGGCGTGCTGGGATCTGAAGGCATTAAATAGAAGTAGGACCTCTGACATGAGTTTTGTGGCACACTTTTGACATGAAGAGTATTATTATCATGTCACATACTTGAACCTGCTAGTTGTGGGTTGAGCGGGTACGGCCTGCGGGGGCAAATATATAGTGTTGTGGCTACTGGGAGAATTAGATGGATCTCTTCACTCCACTCATGGAATGACACAGATGTGAATGCATATGACATTTTGCACACATGAAAAACCTATTCTGTTTTTGAAAAACCCTATTCTGTTTCTTGACAGACACAGGAAGTTGAAGGCTAATGAGCAACCTCAAAGGGCCTTAAAGAGTATCTTTCTTGAGCATCCTATGGAAACTGTTTTTGTCCCTCTATATTTTCTCCTACAACCTTTTTTTTTTTTTCTCCTCTTTACCTTTCCTTTATCAGTTTTGTTTAGAGATTTCCTGCATGGCAGGTTCTTGCGCTGACTGCAGAAAGTTCTTTGTGGCCCCAAAATGCTTCATCTCATCCTTGTCCTCCCAAGTCGGTTTTCTTGGGTTTTTTGCTGTTTTCTCTCTCTCTCTGTGTCTCTCTCTCTCTCTTTTTTTCCAGATGTTTCTCTTGGGGGGGGGGGTCGAGAGGAATTTCAGTTTTTGCAAATGGCGGCCCACGCGTGTGCCAAGCGAGCCCAGGCACAGAGCATGGCTGGAAAGGAAACAGACACAGCGTTTATTCTTTATAATGCACGAGTGTGTAATTAGGATTACCTGGAGAGCAATTATATAGTACAAGAGTCAGGACAGGAATTGGCTCGTTAGCTTTTCTCCAGTGCTGTTGAATTAAAGAGTCCTAGTAATTCGCATCCTCGTTAGGAAAGAGTAAGTCAGGGAGTGTCACCACCACATCCCGTGGCTCCACATGGGGGCATTTTGTGGGATGCCGAGGAATCCACAGGGTGCTGTCCTGCCACGTGGCCGGGCTGCCATCTTTGCCTAGGGATGGCCCGCTTTGTCCATCTGCTCTTGGTTCAAGGTTTTTAGCTCCCTCTGAATAGAACTGCCTCCGAGGTGCGCTCTGCTCTCTCATTAACACTGCAGTTCTGAGACTCCAGGGCCCTTAGCTCACCTGCCTGCCTCCGAATGGATGTACCTCTGAGCTTGACGGGAACAGGGCCCTTCGGGACACATTAGAGCCATTTCAGTTGGCAAGTGGAGAAAAATAAATACCCCCTAAGAAGCAGTAAAAAGATTGACTTTCGGGACTTTGTTTTAGAGCTTTATGTCGGAGGAGAACGATTTATTATAGAGGTAATCAGGCGCGGAGATGGGCTCTAGGTGGAGCAGACCGTGGGTGGGCTTAGGGTCGCTAGCCCGCCATGTTCAGAGCACAAGAACAAGGGAGATGGCTTTACGTCGATGTTTTCATCTCCGAATAACATCTTTCTTGTTACTGGAAGAGGCATTTCCAGAATGGCACCTTGTCCGTGGCACGGGGAGGAGGTGGAGCTCAGTTTTAAGTACTTGAGCGCCCTCACATCTGTAGTCCGGACAGGCTGTCTGGGGCCCAGGAGGAGAAGACAATGGAATCGAGCCTGCCAAGACAAGAAAAGCTTCTTCAAGACGGTGATCTGTTGGATAAACAGTTTTCCTGCTGTCCCCCATCCCATAAATCCACTGCTGGCTCTGACTTATTTGCGTGTGTATCTCAGAATATGAAATCTTTTATTAACCACAAAGTAATGGGACCTATTCATCTAATTGATCACCCTTCTGCAGTACAAATATCTAAGGCAGTAAAGTAATGGAAGGAACACAGAGCTGAGAAAGATGAGCAGAGCTCTTGCAGCTTTTGAGACCGATCAGTGAATACTTGCTTTTTAAAGCAATGTGCGCTTTTAGATTTAAAAAAAAAAAAAAAAAAGGAGAGGTGTAGATATTAAAGGTTGATTTTTGTTTTTTTCCCTCCAAGACAATTTGGGTTTTCTTGTTCTTTTTTTTCTTTTCACTTTTGAAGTCCAGGAGGTATACCATATTTTTCTTCCTTTTCAGACTCCTCAGCACATTTATATTTAACTCAGAAGGGGAGAGACAGGGAGAGAGGAAGAGACAGATTGTGTAAAATGAGGAAGCACATTGTACCATTCTTGGCATTTATCGACATGGAAATTGGTCCTTGCGGAGTCTCCTTGTGTTTGGTAGTTAATTGTGGTTCCGTTATAGGGAAGTAAATACAGTCAGCTCGAGTGAGGACTGCCTTACACAGCTCTCACTTGTGACTCTGACTTTGCATTTCCATTCTCATCTCCCCCAAATCAAGCAATAAAATGGGACTTCTGTAGACAGTGAGGCATTCCCTCTACTAGTGATATGGGTGAATCCCTCAACCATCCATCTGAAACTAAAGACAGACTCGATGTTAAGTGATTGAATTTAAATAAAAGGGCAACAAAAACCAAAGTATTGAAGAGGAACGGTGCTCAGCTCAGGATCTCTTACTCCCTCAAATGAGTAAAGAGCAGAAGATTTTTGTTAACTTCCTGTTAGGTGTGAAATATTGGTAGGAAGTATTTTGAAAATGAAAAGAGTACAGAGTTTGCTTTTACTATTTTTTTTTAAATTCCTTAAGGATCTTGGGCTTCTCAGAGCTCTTAGTACATTGAAGCACAGTTGGCACCCTTCAGGCTGACAGGATACCACTGTTTGGATGTCCTGCACCCCTTGTCATCTCCCAGGTTGTGGGCCATTTGGCCATGTAAAGAATGAGTTAAACGCCCAGCTATGAACAACCCCGAAATAGGGTTGTACACTTACCAGGTTCATAATCACACCAAACACATCTTCATTTCCCTCCTCCTCCTCCCCTCTCCCCCTCCTCCCCCTCCTCCCCTCTCTGCTTCCTTCTTCTTCCTTCTCTTTTTCCTAAAGACCCAGAATATATATGTTTATTATTAGGACACACGATTTCTATTTTCATCAAAATTAAATTTTCATCAAAATTAAAATTAAAGTCAAGGGAAAAAAAAAAAAAAGAAAACTCCTACTTGATCAAGATACTAATGCCAGAATAAGTCTGGGTTTTACAAGGAAGTGTTAAGTGGGGGAGGGTGTGCTTAGCTCAGGTCTGAATGTATAATCATAGGGTTAAGCACAAACTTGACAAGTGCCACGGGAAGACACGGAAGG
This sequence comes from Procyon lotor, assembly GCA_028646535.1. NCBI lineage: Eukaryota > Metazoa > Chordata > Mammalia > Carnivora > Procyonidae > Procyon > Procyon lotor. The sequence goes on along the minus strand of CM053607.1, from coordinate 120,313,467 downwards.
AACTGGGTGAAAACTTTTCTAGAAAAGCCTTGCCTAGGTCTGAACTTGAGAGTTCTGTTTTCTGTCTTTTGAGTGTTAATATCCTTTCTTGGAGTCATAGTCTTTAAAGTCTCTTGAGTTTAGTTTCCTCCCCAATTCTGGTTTGATCTCTGTATCCAGTAATTCTTTTATTTTTCTTCTGAAGATTTTATTTATTGAGAAAGAGAGAGGGGGAGAGAGAGAGAGAGAGAGAGAGAGAGAGAAAGCACATGAGCGAGAGCAGGGGCAGAGGGAGAGGGAGAGGGAGAAGCAGCCTCCCCGCTGAGCAGGGAACCCAACTCGATCCCAGGACCCTGGGATCATGACCTGAGCCAAAGGCAGATGCTTAATGGACTGAGCAACCCAGGCACCCCTGTATCCAATAATTCTTATATTATCCTCAGACTTCTGACTGCGTTTTCCTACATGTTGTACAGGATATTAAATACCTTTATCAACCAAATACCTATTCTGTGTTCAGCCTTTCTTGAGGCTTCCAGGTCCTCACTCTTGACTTCAGAGAGAAGATTTAATAAACAAGACAGTCTTTGGACTAAGGTAAGCTCTCCTGAGGCATTGTCTTCCTGAATTTCATAGCCTGTCACCCTGTTCTCTCTGGTAAGTCTGAGCCCTGCCACTCAGTGGGTGTTCATCCAGAGTATTTTATTCCAGAATTAACATAGTGACTGATAGTGGCTATAAACAAGAAAATAATTGAGCTTGTTGTATATCTTGCAATAATGAAGGCTGGATCCAAGAGTTATTTGACC
>CM053607.1:120281648-120312179 GCA_028646535.1 Procyon lotor | reverse complement strand
ACGGAGGGACCCCTAGCCCAGCCGGCCACGGGGAGATCAGGGTCTCTTACTCAGGGGGGGCGGGGGCCGCTCGTGTCTTTCTTTGTATTCTTCACGGTGGTTCTTTTCTGAGTGGAGGAAAGAGGAGCTCTTTCTAAAGTCTATTTAGGGCAGTTAGAATGTGAAATCAGACTCCCCTGAGGAGGAATCAGACAGAGCAGACAGTGTGAACTGTGAGCCCTACCACAGGCTTAGACAGAAAAAGATCAAATATCTCTGACATATGGTGGGAGGATTTTCAGGTCCCGATATTAGAAGTGCTAGCAAGGCGGGGGGAGGGTGGTGGTAGGGGGAACACCCCTTGCAGGAAAGGGGAGAAAGATGTGGAAAATAGGTTTTTTTTTTTTTTTTTTTTTTTTTGGGTTACAGATCATTTGCTGTATGTGTTTCTGAGAGCTTCAAAAGCCCTCTTTGTCAAGTACATTAAAAATAACCCAGTATTTGATTGAGATGCATAGGAAAAGGGAACGGTCCGGTCAGAAATCACGTTAGGGATTCTGTTGTGTGTCAGAAACGAGCGATAAAGCACAACCTGGGGTCAGTGTAAATAAAGGAAAGATTGTTCAGAATAACGCACATGGTGAATGGGCAGTTGTTAAGTCTTCGTACTCAAGTATTAGGGACTTGACTGCGGGGTTAGTGTTAGTGTACTTTAAGAACACACCGACTTTGGATAATACATTACGGTGGAGAGTTAAAGCCACAAAGAACACTCAACATTAGGACAAGGGACCTATAAAGCAGGTTTATTCTATTAAACCAGCCTTGTAGAATTGTCAAGGAATCTCAGAACTGTTTTTCTCAGACATGTCTCATCAGAACCCAAAACCCACCTTTGACGGGCTTTGTGTTTACTAACTGTTACTAATTTGTTTCTTGACTGGAGGGGACAATGGACAGAAAAATCTAAGGTTTTGTCTAATTTCTCTTAAAAATCTCGACCCCTAGAGATACTGAGTTCTAACTAATCTGGAATTTTTAAATTTTTTTTAATTAGAGGAGCATGATGAAATTTCAGGGTGAAAAATCCTTAAAACCAAGTATTCCACTTTGATTTAGAGGAACTGATTATTGCAATGCATATGGTGCTGTGTAATGACTTATTTGTCAAAGCAAGGCAGAGCCTTATAATAATATATTATGAATGATCCATCATAATTTCTTAGTAGGCCTCTGATTTCTAGTGAGGACAATAAGACAAATCTTACCTTCTCAGTTCCATGGAAGCTCAGACGAAAGGAAGGTTTTCCTCTGTCACCCCGTTTGTGACCAACGTGTATAATGAATCCTTCTTTTTGCATGTCTCCCAAATCCCTCCCCCCCTTTTTTTTTTTACCCCACATTATGTTTTATTTTCCAAACTTGTGTGTCGTCCTGTCTCTCTCCCGATTTCATCTTCTCTTACCCAAATCACCCACATTAGTGATGCAAGGGGTCATGTTTCAACCTAACACAACTTCAAGATGGCAGTTGACCCATTGACTGTCTGACCCATCTAGGGGTCATAGCTTGGGATGGTGCTCAAGAGGTTGATCTGAAAGATTGAGTTGCCAATTGAGCAAAAGCTCTGGCCAATGAGAATGGAAAAGAAGCCGTCAGGGTGAAGCAGAGTCCTGGAGGTCCCCTCTTGTGTCAGGCAGGAGCATTTGAGTGGCTGAATTGATGGTGGTCGGTCGAACTTCCTCAGGGAAGGCGCAGGCTGGCTGGAGGAGGGAGCTCGGTTGGAGCCATGGCCGTTAACCAATCTGGACAAAAAGCTTTCATTACTTGAACAACGGAAATGGCCCTGCATTTCAGTATGTGCCAGCCCTATGTTCCCCCTGAGGATGTCTTTGCAGACCTGGTTCTTGCCACGGCTCCTGAGAGGCTCAGAACCCAGCTGCTCCAAGTGGGGCGCGTGGTCCGACCAGCAGCATCATTAGCACTGCATAGAGCTCGTTTGCAGGACAGAACTTTAGGCGGTAGCTCAGACCTACTGACTTAGAATCTGCATTTTAACAAGATCCCTGGGTATCTGAGCACCCGCCAAAGGGTGAGAAGCATTGCCTAGCCCTCGTATCCGAGCCAGCCAGAAAGTGCGGGTGAATTTCAGTAGTTCCTAATGGAGACCACAGATTGGAAGAGCTCGGGAAACATTTAAAAAGAAAAATACCCGTGTCTAGGTTCTATTCCATGAGAATCTGATTTAATTTGTCTGGGATGGGGCCCAGGCAATATTATATTATATTATATTATATTATATTATATTATATTATATTATATTATATTATAATTAATGAGTATTCTTTAAAACTTCATTAGGTGATTATTTTGTGCAGTGGGGATTAAGGATAACTGCCGTGTCTATCTGATGTAACTTGAGTGGGTATAATTTATTTTTATGTAGGGCAGAAATGACAGGACCACACGGAAGGTTTATTTAAGTTTGCCACTGGGCTTGAAAATTAAAGTTGGCTTCAGGCTACCCTAATAAATGTACCATCAGACAAATGAAGCAGCCAGTACGCGTGACAACTTTGAATATAAACTTGTGTATAAAGGGTATTCTTAGGCCTAATTCCTTTTTCTTTTTTTCTTTATTAAGGTTTTTAAAATTTATTTTAGAGGGACAGAGCGCATGTGCAGGAATGGGGAGAGCGAGAGGGAGAGGGAATCCCAAGCAGGCTCAGCACCGAGGGCTAAGCCCAATGTGGGGCTCGATCTCACGACCCCAAACCACAAACAAGGGGTGAGCGCTCAGCTGACTGCACCCCCATGCCTAATTTCATTCATGCAGAAAACTAAGAGCATCAGAAGGGACTTGCTTTTATTTTAGTTCATCTGAATAGTTCATCCTGTATCAGGAGTTAAAATTTTCTCCTATAATATATAACTGACTTTCTATGTGAAACTTTGCTCATACACCCAGGGCTCCTTAGGTGTTCTTTGTTATTTAATCTCCATTACGGAAAAGAGACTCTCCTCAGTGTTGCAAGCAATATGACTGATAGAAAAGACTTAATCTTCACTGTATGAAAAGGTAATTTTTTAGTACCATGCATTTTGTCTAGTTTCCATAGGCTTTTCTCCCCTTGCTGAGATAGGAAGCAATGGAGGATAAGACCCCACCCCTCCAGCTCTTGGCCACACATTGTTGGCTCAGTGGCTGGAAATTGGAGCTCCTGTTGTCGAAAAGGGGGATAAGAGGGGGGGTGATTTTTTGCCAACACCAGGAAAGGCACAGGCCAAACACCTTAGTAGACATAAACCAGTAGTCAGTGGGTTCTAACTATAGAAAAAATGGGTTGGCCTGTGTTTGTGGCCCTGAAGTCTTAGACCCATTTTCCACTGGTGCCCAAAGCACCGCATTTCATGTATTCATCACACTTGCATTGAGTCTGTGCCATATGGGTTGTACTCTGTTGAACTTGGAAGAGACAAAGTAAAGAAATATTCCCCATTCTTATATTGTTTTCAGGCTTAGAGGATTGCTTTTAGTATATTTTCAATGAGGAGACCCAAGTTTGGGAACCATGAACCTGGAACTATGGATGAGATGAAGTTCTTCTTCTTCTTTTTTTTTTTTAAGATTTTACTTATTTATTTGACAGAGAGAGATCGCAAGGAGGCAGAGAGGCAGGCAGAGGGGGAGGCAGGCTCCCCGCTGAGCAGAGAGCCCGATGCGGGGCTCGATCCCAGGACCCTGAGATCCTGACCTGAGCCAAAGGCAGAGGCTTTAACCCACTGAGCCACCCAAGTGCCCCCCTACCTTTTTTTTTTTTTTTTTTTTTTTTTGAGAGAGAGAGCATGCATAAGTGGATTGAGGGAGAAGGAGAAGGAGAGAGAATCTTAAGTAGTCTCCATGCTCAGTGCAGAGGCTGACACAGGGTTCAGTCTCACAACCCTGAGATCACGACCCCAGTAGAAATCAAGAGTCAGACTGACTGAGCCACCCAGATACCCTGAGATGAAGTTATTCCCACCCAGTTATTTACTAAGTGCTCACAAGGTAAGTAGGGAACAGTGTCAGACACTGTAAAAAACAGGAACCAAAGCCAAAATTTCAAGTTTGTTATATTGTGATTAATCAGTTCCAAGTCTCTATTTTATCTACTAGGCTGGGAGTTTCTCGATGTCTTACTCTTTTATATTAGCTGAATTTGTATTAGCAAAATTCCTGGTAATATATTAAATATACCAAATATTTTGTGGAAATGAATTCATGAATAAGTCTTGAAATCTGGGGTTCTGAGTGATTTAAGAAAACTTTATTATAATTATACATGCGGTTGTGTCTGCTTTCTAGATAATGGATATAAGAGAGAGGTGAGAATACAGGTTTTCACTTACACTTTGATTAATTAATATTCCATTAGTGACAGGATAGATTGTTACACCGGAGCCTTTGAGGCCAGTAGTCAGGAGATTAAAAATGACAGTAATGTCTATAGACCAAGGTGGTTCCACATTCTTGGAACTTCTGAAGGCCATTTCTTTTCCAAACAGATACGGAAGTCTATGTTGACATAATGTTATTTTATTTATTTATTTATTTATTTAATTTTTAAAAAGATTTTATTTATTTGACAGAAACACAGCGAGAGAGGGAACACAAGCAGAGGGAATGGTAGCGGGAGAAGCAGGCTTCCTGCCGAGCAAGGAGCCTGACATGGGGCTCGATCCCAGGACCCTGGGATCATGACCTGAGCCGAAGGCAGACGCTTAACGACTGAGCCACCCAGGTGCCCCATTGACATAGTGTTAAAATTATTAAAAAAAAAAAAAAAAAAAGTGAAACTCACCCCAGATGATCTCTGTTCAGTTCAGAAGTTAAACTGTGGTGATAACATTCTTTTATGTGGACCAGGGATTCTGGCTCTATGTCTTCAAACAGCACCTGCTAATTATATTTGGTACATGAAGAAAGGAGAGACTAAATCAGTAACTCTAGTTTCGTCACTAGCTACCAGTCTTCTTTCTCTGTCTCATAACTGACCCTGAAACGACCTCAGTGTCTTCCGAAATGGCTAGTTACGTTCCCCTTCTTTCCTGGTCCTTGGTCCACATGACGTTCATTTTTCAATAAAACACGAGTGCCCACAGAAGGTCTCAGCCCTCATTTCGACTCCCGGTCTGGAGACCTTGGTCCGTGGCAGCCCCTGTAACGAGCTCTCTCTGTCTCATCAAACTCAATCCTTAAAATACCCTTAAAAGGCTGCTGTTGTAGTTGCCATTTTTCAGCCGAAAGAAAAAAAAGGCTCAGAATTTCTGTGCCTCATTCACCTCCTAGTAAGTAGCAAAACTGGAATCGATGGAGATTTTCCTGATTCCAAAGTTGTGTGACTTAGTGTGCCGAATAGGATCTCTGTCCTATTCGGTGGAAACCAATGTGTTAAGACTCATTGCAAAAACGGTCCTTTCAGGCTAGTTAGCCTGTATATTCTCTCTTTCTCTTGATTTGGCAGAGGGACTGCAAACATTACAATTCGGTTAGTCTCTCTCCAGTATCAGGAAATTTGGTGAATCTCAGAGAACGTCCATGTTCACTAAATAAAATCCACTGAGTAGAAGGCCAAACCTTGTTGCAGGAGAACTTGCCCAAGAAGTCTCTGGGGCAGCTGTAAGGCGTCCGGATAGAGACAAAGCTCAGCTATGCCTACTAGAATGTAGTCACACTGGAAGGCACACACTCTAGGCTCTCCTCTTCCCTCACGTACGAGCTTGGCCACCTACACGCAAGTCCTTTCTCTTGTTCACTTGGGCCTCAGTGAGGAGGAAATGAGAAAATAAGCATGAGCATACGATGTAAATGCTCCAGTAGGCTACAGAGGAATGTCAGGGCGGATTGCTGTCTCAGACGTGCCTGAGCATAGAGGGTACTGGGACCCCATCCAGCTCCGCCGCCCTCCCTTTTGGAAGATGAGAAATCTTAACGGGAGATGTTAATTCCACTTCTCTGTTCCACTTGTGTCCATAATTCAGTTTATCTTAAAACTGGACCCTTCTGGGAGCCTTGTAAGTAGTCTTCCTGCATCCATTTGTTACTGCTTCCCATCCATTTTTCTGACTGTAGCCAGAGTGCCTTTCTTAGGGCAAAACTCCTTGGCTCCTTCAGGGCCTTCTTATCACTCTTAGGTCATTTCACAGACAATGACATCACTGCCAGCCTTGCCACCCCTGTGCTGCATCACGGCCCGCTTGTCCTAAGACATGCCACATTTTTTCCCACCAGAGGACCTTCGGCCATGTGGTCTTATGGCCTGACCTGTCCTTCTGGTCCATTCATTCTGGTTCATTCATTCATTCTTTGGATCCCAGCTCCAAGATCCTGCTCTACCATGGGGGTATGCCCTTGCTGGTTTGGTTGAGTCCTATCTCTCTGTTTTGAACCCTGAGGAATCCTTTTTTTTTTTTTTCTTTTTGCTTCGTAGCCCTGTATCGATACATGAGATATTTTGAATTGACACGTAATTTTGCCTGGAGGAAAGGAACTCTAGTGTGTTATTGCTTACTTTGGTGTATCCTTGCAAAGGCCCATATTTTTCAAATAGATGTTTATTGTATAATTGAATGTATAAATATGTTTAAGGGATGTAAGATCCTATTTCTAAACAGCTTTTTGTTTAGGTGCGTTGTAAGCCACCCCTCCCCCATATATGTAAGTAACAGTTGAGGGCTTTAATCATAAAAAGCAAATGACTTACAGGTCCCATTTGACATGTATGGCGTCTCAGGCATTGTGCTGAGCACTTCGGAATCATCTCATTTAATTCTTAGGGGATGTCTTACAGGTAGGTTCTCTCATTTTCCCAGCTGTTTAACGAGGATGGTTTGATGACTTGGTCAGGGACACACAGCCGGTCAGAGAGGAGTATTTATGGGAAGGATATCGGGACATTGACCAGGTTGGTGGGGAGAGCGGAAGAGAGGTGGCTTTAAGTGACGCCCTTGGCTTTGCTGCTCTGGGCCATTGTTCATCCCCATCACTGACCTCACTCTGTTGCCTTGACCATGAATGATTTCTACATGAGCAGCATCCTCTTTAGGTCCTACGTACTACATGGGAGTTTCCCGTCCGTTGATTCTAGGACGCATGTCTGTGCCATCGCTGGCAGGGATGAGTGGGGAGTCAAGACCTTGCCTCCTGCTGAGTCTCCAGAAATGGGGGGTCTACCCCAAGTCTGAAGAGAGCTGTGAAACGGGCAGCTAAAGGCGTCCACCGGTGATGCTTCCATACACCTCTGTCTCTCGGCTGTGTCCCCTGCCTGGGGACACATGTCCTATTAGTGGTGATGCCAATATGAGGCAGTCACATTGCTGTGTCCCAGGAGGTGCCAGAAAGCATGCTGCTGATACCTTGAAAGAGTTGCAGCCATGGAAGAGAACTGGGGCACTAAATTAAGAACCACCCAGTCTTGGGGTTGAGCGGTGAAGGTCCGTTCCTCAGCCGCGTGGCCCGGTTTGAAAAATAATGATTTGGAGTCCGGTGATTCTCATGCATTCTTTTCAGAAGCTACACCTGGTCTTCATGCCAGACCTCCTGTCCCTAAGGTACCAGCAGAGAAGTCACCTACTGAGGAAGAGTGATCCAGAACTGCCTTCATGGGGCAGAGGAAGCTTTAAAATGAAGCAGTGTACAAACACGAAGAGGACCCTTGAGAAAAAATCCTCAAGGCGCCTGGGCCCAGGTTGTCTGAAGAGATTCATGCATAAACCGATTTAATCCCAGTGAGGAACAACAGTATTTCCCTGTGACAGGGGAAGCAGAGGAGACCGTGACCCTGAGGAAACTTCTCTGCAAGTGTGTTAAAAATCGAAAAGAAGGACACTGGCTAAAAAACGGCAATCAGCGATCCTCAGAAATAGTACCCTACTTTGAGAATCCAGACAGTCTCATAAAGAAGATTCCCAGCTCAGAGATAAAACGAAGCGATTCTGAGCACAGGCTGTTTGTCCTTGTCTTCTCATTTGGGGGAGATTGTGACTTAGCCTTCCCACCCCAGTCGCTGAGAATGGAGAAAATAAGAGCCGTGGAAATGGCTGTTAAGGGACCCACGATTCCCGCTGTATTTAAAAAATTTCCTAAATTCCTTGATTCTCTCTGACAGCCATTTAAGGGAAGGACTTGAGTTACACCAAGGATGTGTATCAAGGAAACCTGGGACTCCAGGAAGCCTGGACTTAGTCGAATATACTCCCTTCATTCTGACACTTTGCTCATCCGTGTTACGCCCGGGGTACACAGTGGAGTGGCCGAGAAGAAACTAGAAAAAGTTTGATGTATCATTCACATTAAGTAATAACCTTCATTGAACATTGCTCTTGTTTTCACTGCCACGGTGAGAGCCCGATGCCACCGTGATCTCTCATCTACAGATGAAGAATTTGAGGAGTAATTTCGGTGACTGGCTTTAGGTTCTTTGCGGAAGTGACTTGACTCAGGCAGCAGGTACTGACCATTCAGAGAAAGCGTCATTGGAAGATGTGTGCCCTTTCCACCTGCCCATTTCACACTGGTTTTGGAGTAGCCTTCTGGTTTCAGAAGAAAGTACCAATGTTTAGGATGAGGAACAACGGGGGCTCCTAGGGGACTCGGTTGGTTGAGCGTCTGCTCAACCAACTCAGGTCCTAATCCTAGGGTCCTGGGATCAAGCCCTGTGTTAGGCTCCTTGTTCAATGGGGAGCCTGCTTCTCCTTTGCCTGCCCCTCCCCCTGCTTGTGCTCTCTGTCTCTTTCTCTCTCTAAAAGAGAGAGAAAAATAATAGTAATAATAAAATCTTAAAAAACAACAACAACAACCCCAGAGGAATAGTTTCCCATGTGGAGCAGCCCTCTGACTTCACCTTGCTTGCTTGGGCATATATGACTGTGCGGGGGTGAAGGGACCCTCCACCAGGAATTAGGAGGTGTGGCTGTAGTCCCAGCTTTTCTGCTTGCTACTTATGTGAACTTAAACAAGTCAGTGATCCAACCTGCCCCACCATTTTCTTTACCAGCAAGGTGCCCTCTCGCACTAATGCTGATGCGAGGGGGCAAAGCACCCAAAAGCTGAAGACAAAGGTGATGAGAAATCTAGAAATCCTGTAACAACAAATGCGTTGAAGGGATTGGAAAGATTGGAGGCAGAGAAGAGGGTATGAAAGGGAACAGGGTGTGGGTGTCCACAAGTACTTGAAAGCAGAAGAGGGCTGAAAAGTTCGACATGTTTTGTAAGAGGGAAAAGATGGTTGTGGTCGGCAGGAAAAGAGACAAGGGCAGATGCCAGCTCAGTGAAAGAACGTTGCACGTGACCAGGGCACTTCAGAGCGGACACGGAGTGTGCCTCAAAATGCAGACTTTTCCCATCCTGGAAATGGTCTGAACCTGAAAGGATGAGTTCCTGCAATGGACAGAGCCTTCACCTAGTTGAGAGATTCTCAGCGGAGGGTGATTTTGCCCTACAAGGGACATTGGGCAGTGCTTGGAAACGTTGTTGGTTGTCCCGACTCCGGAGTTGCTACTGACATTTTTGGGTGGAGTCCTTGAATACTTGCTGCTGAACATCCAGACACCAGACCTTCCACAAAAAAGGGGCCCAAGAATTATCCAGCTGCAAGTGCAAATAGCCTCAAGACCGACAGCCTCTGAATTGGTTGCTTCCAAAAATTAGAGTCATTGATAGTCCTTTTTTTTTTTTGAGAGAGAAAGAGAGCATGTGCCTGGGAGTGGAGGATGGGGGATGTGGGCAGAGGGGCAGAGAGGAGAGAGAAAATCTTAGGCAGGTTCCCCACCCATCTCGGAGCTGACTTGGGACTCAGTCTAATGACCCCAAGATCAGTCTAATGACCCCAAGTCCTGAGCAGAAATGAAGAGTGAGATGCTTTACTGACTGGGCTGCCCGGGCACCCGAAAAAAAAGTAAGAGATTTTTTAACCTGAGCTTGTCCTTTGTCTATTAATGAGACCATGTCCATATCCAGGCTTGTTTACAAGGACCCTTGGTGAAATCTTAAACATCCTCTGTGTGCGTTGTTTTTAAATAACTCGTTGTTTCTGGCATAAGTTCCTGTTAAATTCATTTTGAAATCTTTCGCCCGACTCTTTCAAAGACTTTCCGTTCATTTGTTTTTGCAGTCTGTCTCCTTTTTCCTGGTGCCTCCATATTGACCAAGCGTATGTTTCCCTCTGGACTACTGCTCATCGGAGTCCATTGTCCATCTCCATTATGACGTGAGTGGGTATCCTAGAGACAGTCCTAGGCTAGGAGTGAGGCAGCCTGGCTCCGTGACTGGCTGGTAATGACTCTGGGCAAGTCATACAATCTTCAGGCCTGTTTATAAAACAAGAGCCGAGGCCGTTTGTACTTCAGGCTCCACACACTAGCATTTTATAGGCAGCGGCAAGGAAAACATTTATCGAACTTGCACATCATGCAAAGCGCTTCATATGTTTAATCTTTTAATCCTCATAACAAACCTGGGAGATTGGCTTTATTGCGCCCATTTTTAATTAATGAGGAAGCATGCTCAGAGGGATTTCTGCGAGTTGCCCCGCAGCACAGAGTTAAATAGCATTGAGCTGTGATCTAAATGAAAGACAGTTCGAGCGTTATCTCTTGGAGGAAATCGTTCTTGATCCCATCGGCTCACCTGAAATCCCATCCTGGTGCTATTTCTGCAGAGAGCCCCTCAAGTTGAAATTAACTGCTTGTGGTGGGATAGTCCTGAGCCCACCATTTCCTGGGGATTGGGGATTGGGGGAGCATGCATTTTCCTTCTTTATATTTCCAGCCCCCAAAAGAGTGACCAGTACATACACAGTTGGCAGACATTGTTTTCAAATGAATGGAGCCCATATTTCCATTCTCCAAATGGACATTGGCTGAGACGGCCATCTTCATTCATTAGGCCACAGTGATCCTATCAGGACAACCTTTTCAACGTGTTCTACTTTCAAGTTGGTTTTGGTCCCTTGAAAACTCTGTCGTTCAGTTGGCTGTCCTTCCCCTCTCTTAAAGGAGCCTTTTTCTCTACTCACTCTTGGCATTTTCCTCTTCAGATTAAATGTTACTGCCAGGCGTCTCTCGTTTCCTTCACATTCTTAAGCTTTCTGTGCTTTTAGTGGACAAGTTACGCGACCCCTCCTGAGCTGGGAAGGCAGACTTGGCTCCCAGGAGCCCCTGCCCTCCCAGGTTTCACATGCCTTTGGAATCTTTTTCTCTGCCCCTTTTGGGACTGTTCCTTCCTAGCTTTCTCTTTGTGCTTAAGAATGTTTTCGGGAAGAAGCAAAGTGTGATTGTGTCAGACTTCTCAGTTGAAGCAGAGCTGGTATGCTGGTGAACTGCAGAGGTTGTGTCTAGGGTCGGAGCTCGCTCGAGCTCCCTTTCTAAGCCTTTCTTCTCCATTTAAAGACAGAGATTTAACTTAAAGAGAAAACGCCCTCCAACGTCAAGCAGACGACCTGGGTCTTGCCGCACACACAGGCTGGAAGATCATATTGCTCTTGTCCTGAGTTTGAGACAATAAAAGCGCCATTCTGGAGATTACCTTTCGAGATGGTATTTTAAGCAGCAGGAACTGAACAAAACAAATCCAACCGGTGGGATTTTATAATAGAAAAAAAAGAAAAAACAACAACAACAAGAAACAGGATATCTATAATCCAGTCATTGAAAGGGTCTTAATTCCCAAGAAAGGGTCTGCCTTTTGAGAAGACTTGTGCAACCCTTCAAGATGGTTACAACGAGCTTAATTAATTTTATAAGCAAATGCTCTGCCTTTGACTGTAAACAAAACAACCTCCCAGGGCTCTTCTCTTTTACTAATGGAGATTTTAATAAAGAAGAGCAAGGGATGTCTTGCCATAATAAAATGCATAATGCAAGAAGAAAAACCATATCCTCGTACCCGCATGGATAATAAATAATCACAAAGAATCCAGAAAGGTACTGACCTCCGGCGAATGAGAGTAGAGATTTTGACTCGACTCCCCGTGTTTATGTAATTTAGAAACAACTTGATTGATGACTGATCGCGGTGGGATGGCCTTGTAAGCTGTTGTGGACGCTGTTAGTAAAGGTACTCGGAAGAATTGCAAAGTTTTATAGGAGGTGGTGATACTATAAAGGGGATAAATCTGTCAGTTGCAGCTAAAGCTGATCCAAACCTAGAGGAGTCTACAATTACTTTTATCTCCTGTTAAAAATTCCCCTACAGACACCCTGTCTCTCTTTCTGACTAACCTTAGTGGAGCGCTACTCTCTGACATCACAGGAAACAACATGGCCCCTTGGTGTGAATGGAAATCTCCAAACTCATCACCAAACACACTGAGATAATTAGGGATAATGAGCTGTGTCTAAAAAATGTTGATTCACATTAAGTTATAATTATTCCCCTATATCTTAATATTTTGGACTAAAAATAATATTCTAGTTCCTTTGGGTACATTTTTATCATTCTTTCCATCCAAAGACATTGGTCCTTCTTGAGAAAACAGCAAATACTTTATTGTTAAGTTTCTAATTCCCATTTAGGGTCTGTAGTAATAGTAATCCTATGCAAAAGTAGAAAATGCTTTTTTTTGGGGCGCCTGGGTGGCTCAGTTGTTAAGCGTCTGCCTTCGGCCCAGGTCAGATCCCAGGGTCCTGGGATCGAGCCCCACATCAGGGTCCCTGCTCAGCAGGAAGCCTGCTTCTCCCGCTACCATTCCCTCTGCTTGTGTTCCCTCTCTCGCTGTGTTTCTCTGTCAAATAAATAAAATCTTTAAAAAAAAAAAAAAAAAAAAAAAATGCTTTTTTTCAAAAGAATAATCCCCCAAATCTCAACACTTTTTTGTTATTAGTTCACTGTTGGTTTCAACAAGACCTTGGATGGTGTCTCTATGCGTCATGATGTTTTCAGTGAGTTGGTTTGTTTACTTGTTTAGAAAAGCCAGGAGCTCAATTCTGCCTTTATGGGAAATACTGTGACTTTTGTTTTAACTTACATCAAACATAGTGAATGACAAATTTACAAGAATTAGTTGTTTAGCAGGAAATAAACTTCAGTCCTCATTTATGCAGCCTTAGTCGTCACTTGATCAAAAAACCCAACGTGTTACGGTAGATGGACACAATTACACATCTGACTGCCCTTGCAGACATGACATCCTTTGAAGCCCTCCTCCAATTAGAACATCAGGTTGGGACTACCTCTCACCACTGACCCAAAACAGCCCCGAAAACAGAACACTACCGAGCTTGATGGTCCTGATCTGTGGTATCCTCAGCTCCATTTACCCTGAAGAACCCGTGGGGTACTGGTCTATTTTAGTTTTCACTTCACTATTGTTTTGAAATATTTGGCAACATGAGCACAGGCCATATGTGAAGTACAGAAATAATTTATTATTTAGTTTGTCAGTCTCTACATTTAGCGGGTTTATGGCATCTCGAAAATTCTGGCAACAGCCTCTTGTATAATTAGTTGCCTCATCCTTCAGAGCTAATGGGATGAGTTTGAGGCCAGAGTGAGATTGTTCATGAGAAATAATTCCTCCCCTGGTGCTCTGTAAGAATCTGTCCCTCGTATCAGGGTAATTGTCAGCATAATTTTTGTTAGGTCTTTCATAAAAGGGAAAATATTAGGGGCAGGATTCAGGAAGCAGCCGGAACCTCATCAGCTTAGGGTATTTTGAATATATTTTTCTCCTTTGTTGTCATTGTGTTTTGTTGTTGTTGGGAAGAGGGATGTAGAAGAAAAATAAGGTTGAGGATGGGAAGAAAAATGTAATGTGTCAGCTCATTTCCTTTAGAAGTGGGTAATAAGTTAATGCCAATAGTATGATAATTAGGGACTTTCCCTAGTTGAACTGAATTCTGACTTCCCTGATCCCATTTGCTAAGACGAAATCCTCTTTTGGATGAGCAGCCTCTCTTCCTTCCTCTCACGTCAGACTCCTCTCATTCCTAGAGGCCATTGTTGGTAATAAAATCTAAACAGTCTTGTGAAGTTGGTGACTTAAATCCATCCTCTTACTTGAGTCTCTTTTGAGATTTCCCCTTTGATAGTAAATATAATCAGGGCTTCACAGGGTAGCCTTAGGAAGAGAGAAAATGATCTAGGACTCTGTGCAGTGAGCTGGGGATGCTGTCTCCCCTCCGACGGTTGAGTTTGGGGTACGAAGCAGAGCGGACAAAATGGCTTCCTCCCTTGATCCTAAGCAAAACCCTGCTCTCTCCCTAACCACAGGAGATTATTTGAAAATGCTACTGAAAAGCCCAAGTCACAGGTTGTAGGGTTTGCTGCCCCCGTGGAGGCTCTGGCTTGCTCTGGCATTTCCCAGCCATGCAGCGGTGATCATCGCGTTCGTCAGCACCCACCTGCCCAAATGCCTTGTGTTCCTGGCTCTTGATAAACCTCCCCCGTTGCCCCCCCACTGAGGAAATACTCCAGTTTCCTTCCTAATGAGTTCCTGCTTTCCTCAAAGCATCCATCGCTTCTGCGTGCACCTTGGCTTTGAGGGTCCATCTCCGCCCATCCCTTTGTGTCCTTTTGCCTTGGCATCGTCTCCTCTGCTCTGGATGGCGACTGGATGTTGTTAGTGAGACTGTTGCTCCTTTCTGCTCCTGGGAGATAAAGGCAGAGGCCCAGGGCTCCTGCCTTCAACACTGGGCTTTGCTGGCAAGCTCGGGCTCTCGTGCAGAAGTGCATGGCTGGAAACCTCATCTAACAACCATACCAACAGTGCCTTTCCTAGAGGAAATTGATTTTGTGCTGCTGAGGACTATGGCGTTGGTGGAAATCTATCTGTTGGAAACTTGGAGATTTTGTCTGTGTGGCTGTGTGTATATTTTTGTATATTGCTATATATGTACTCGTCTCGGGTGATGTGTGTCTCTGTCTGTGGTTCAGTGTGTATGACACTGTGTGTGTGTGCGTGCACCAGAGACACTTGATCTTTCCTGATCACCTGTCATCACGTGGGTTGTGCGCCTTAGCCTTCTACCAGTTCTATTTCTCTTGGGACTTTACTTGTATGTCTTCGAAGATCCAAAGACAGTCACTACATTACTGACTCCCGCATAGAACAGGGGTAGTAGTTCACGCATGAGAATATTCCTGATGCATAGGCTTCTGGATTGTAGCCACCAGCCAAAATCCCATGTGTTTTGTCTTATCCTGTAGACCACTGCAATGAAAAGTGTGGTCTGTGGACAGATTCCGGCCTAGGAGCCGAAATGAGTATTAGTAACGAGATGGCAAGCTTACACAAGAACCTAACCCCGCACACTGCTTCCTTCACAGTGACCGAGTTATACTACGGAAAAGAATCAGCTGAACCAAATGCTCAGAAATAGAGTTGACTTCTGTTCTGGCCCAAGCTCCTTGTAAGATCAAGAACGAGAAATAGCTAGCTCCGGGGGCAGTACTTTGTGGTGTCCAGCTACCTGAGAGTGGTCTGGTAGGTTTAATGTAATTTATCTTCCCTGGGAGGCTGGGCGAGGGCTGAGAGTTCACCTCCGTTCCTTCCTTAGCTCTTCTTATCTGCACAGCATGTCTTCCCAGCTGTCTAGGCACATAGAACAGTCAGCCAGAGCAGAGGCTCTTAACTCTTAGAGGTCCTCACAAATTTCTCATTCCGTCCCCCCGCACCAAGAACCATTTTCTGAATCAGGAGCTTAAATCGTAATGTTTTTAACACCATAATACCATTAAATCAAAAGAAATGGGTAGCACGTGAAGCAATTTGCTATGTTAATAAATTCATATGTTCCCTTTTCTCTATCCCCAAAGTGGTTGCCAAGTCCTTACTTAATTGTGAATATCTTAAAACCCAGTATGGAGCTCTGATCCTAATTTGAGTTTGTAAGTGCTGACATATATGACACCATTTTGTGAGCATGTCATGATTTAAAAAAAAAAAAAATTGGAGGATTGAGTCAAGGTTAAGAGAAGGCTTTTTTAACATCTAAAGTAATTAAAGGGAAAACAGACTGCAGACTGTGGCTATATTAAATAGAAACGAAAATGTGGGTATATATTTATGATGCTTTGAAATCTCTATCTGGTCCTTGTCTTCAAAATCTTGTCATCTTGAATTTTGTATTAAGACAGTAACATGACTGAAACTTATCGACGTCCAGGCAGGCCTTCCCCCACATAAAAATTCATTATTCTGAGCTAAATAAATAAAAATGCAAAGAGAATTATTCTCCAGTTTATTTGTCTGTAAAGTAGGAAAGCCCAGTAATGTATTAAGCATAAAAACCCATTACCATGGGTTGTTATTAAATTTATCATTTTTAAGTGAGTCTGTCTCTTTGTATTCTGAAGTCAGATCGGTGACTCTGCATTTTGATTTGCAATGTTGTTTGGAAGAGATGAAATAGGATTTATCATCTGCTTGTGTTTTCAGCTCAACCCTCCCCCCTCCCTTTTGTTCATTGCCTAAGCCACTTCAGAGCACCATCAGAAGAATATCGTTGAGACTAATTGGAATTGCTAGCCAAAGTCAGATCGTATAATCCTCAAACATTCGAACTTTTGAGCTGGAAACACCGTGTCAGGTCCTTCTGACTTCAGGTGGATAGAAGTGACCCACTTTTCCTGCACCCTGACCTAGTGCAGTGTATCTGATACAGGAAGCTTGTGGCTCAGAGAAAGTCCACAGAGTTTCTTAGCAGAGCTTTCAATGAAAGACTTCCTTGTTCCCAACTCCTTCTTTCTTCTCCAGCCGCCTTCGCTGTCGGGAACCTTGATGATTTCCAAAGCAGACTCCTGAAATCTTCATTCAAAGTAAGAAGAATACAAAATACAGGGCCTAATTCCTCAAAGTACCATTATGGTCAGACATATCTCATCCTTTAGATCTGGCTTATATGTCACTTTTTTCTCTCCAAATATTCCTTCCCTGGCTAACCCTTTTAAAGTTGCCCGCCTGCTAACTTGTTTGTCCCCCTCGAGCTCTATCGCTACTTCCTTCAAAGCATTTATTAGAGTGGTGATTTATCTTTATTGGCTTATGGTTTGGCTCTTTTTGAAAAACAGAAACTCCGTGAGGGCAATGAACCTGTTATTTTTTGTTGATAATCTCAGAGTGTAGCACACTGCCTGGCCTCGATGGACTGCTCTAATACGTTAGCAAATGTGATGGAAAAATCATATAGGTGTGAGGTTGGGATTTTGGTTCCTTGATGGTTTTAGGAAGTGTCAAAATACCTAAAAAAGATGGCTGTAGGAGAATGGGAAATGCATTTTGCAGATGGATTGATCAGTTTAGAGATCAGAAGCAGGAGGGGCCGAGGGAGAGCGAGTCTCAAGCAGACTCCCCGCTGGGTGTAGATCCTGATGGAGGGCTTGATCTCAGGACCCGGAGATCATGAACTGAGCCAAAACCAGTAGTCTGGCCCCTAACCCACTGTGCCACCTGGGTACCGCAGGAAACACATTTTGAAAAGGCTTATGTTACCCTTATCACCTGATACAGTAGCAGCACCTGCAAACCTTTCCCATTTCAGTAATACTGCACCGAGAGTAAGCTTCAGCTGTGTCTCTTAATTTTTATATTTCTTTTTATTTTTTAAGGTTTTACTCATTCATTGGAGATAGCAGGAGAGAGAGCATGATTGGGGTAGTGGGAGCAGAGGGAGAGGGAGAAGCAGGCAGGGAGCCGAATGCAGGGCTCCAGCCCAGGACCCTGGGGTCATGGCTTGAGCCAAAGCAGACACTTAACTGACTGAATCAGAGACTGTGTCTCTGAAATTTTAAATCATTATAGTTATTTTCTTGGTATTTAGAAATGGCCAAAAATTTTTGCTTTCCCCACCTGCAGCATGCATAAATGATTGTAAGGCAGTTTCTATTTGCAATGCATGTTCTTTCTTTCTTGCAGAATTCATTTTTAAAAAGCTGTATTTTTGTTCAAAGGTGTGGAGCAGGTCAGATAGTAAGGCTTTTATTTGAATTAAGTGGAACCAACTGTTTGCTTCTTCTAGTGAAATTGAACAGTTAGTCAATTTTGCTTTCAGCATTACTAATTGCAATCTTACTTAAAGATCATACAGGACAGAGAAGTAACAATTAAGACCTCAGAAGGAGAAAGCATCATTTTATCAATTTAAGTGTAAAAAATTGTAAGGATTTTTTTTTTAAGTTGATCTGGTCTCTTAGGGAATATAATTAAGAGGCAATGAATCACTGAATATTTTTTTGGGAACAGCATTGTTAGGTTTGTGGGTTATTTCAAAATGTTATCTTGAAATCTGTGTGATTAGCAGTCCTGGAACTAGGTTGGGCGTTTGTTTTAGTTTTGGTACATCTCACGGAACCACTCCATAAAGAGTGGTGAGAGAGGGAAGTTATTAAAGGCAAGGACAGCAGAGATCAGGATGGAATCCTGAAGGGATCAAAGGGATCCCTTTGGATCCCCAAGGGATCATTGCAGGTTGATGACAGCTGGGACATAGAAGGAGTGGCATTTCAAAGGACTTATTTTTCAAAAGTTAGGTGGGCATGTTGGTGAAATGTTTATGACATTTTGCAAATGGCTCTATAGATGGGATATGATTACAAACATACTCCATCCAGGCCCTCCCCCATTTTTTCTAGAGATGGACAAGCTAATTTTAAAAATTATTCAAACACATAAGGAACTCGAATGTGTAAAACAATCTTGAAAAAGCACAGTGAAGTTTGAACACCACCACTACCTTAACGCAAGAGTTAGTATGAAGCCATGTTATCCTGAAGATAGGGTACTGGCATGACAATGAACACATAGATCAGTTATGAGACTAGGGAGCTCAGAAATAGACCCGCACTAATCTGGTCGACTTTTAATGAAGAGAGCAAAGAAATCCAATGGAGAAAGAAAAGTCTTACCCAGCGGTGCTGGGACAAATGGATATGAGTATGAACATGAATGGTACTCAACCCCTAGTTCCCACTACACAAAAAATAATTGGGAGTGGATCGTAGGACTAAATGAACAAACATACAAAAGAGTAGACTTGTAGAATATCTTGATGAATTATGGGTAGGTGAAACTTTCTTAGAATCATAATCCTCAAAGAAAAATCTGAAAAATTGGAACCCATCAAAATGTAAAACTTTTTGTCAAAGTACAACAACTAGAAAATGGCAGCCCAGTTTATGAATTGATAAAACATAGTCCTAAAAATGACTTAGTATGTATTTAAGTACCTACTGAGTATGTATAAAAAAAAGTATATGTAGGGGTGCCTGGGTGGCTCAGTTGGTTAAGCAGCTGCCTTCAGCTCAGGTCACGATCCTGGAGTCCGGCGATCGAGTCCCACATCAGGCTCCCTACTCGACAGGGAGCCTGCTTCTCCCTCTGACATCTCCTCTCTCATGCTCTCTCTCTCTAAAATAAATAAATAAAATCTTTAAAAAAAAAAGTATATGTATATACTCCGTATATACATACTCAGTATGTATTTAAAAATACCTCTAGAAAGAGGAACCCTCTTACACTGTTGGTGGCATTGCAAGCTGGTACAGCCACTCTGGAAAACAGTATGGAGGTTCCTCAAGATGTTAAAAATAGGGCTACTGTATGACCCAGTGATTGCACTACTAGGTATTTACTCCAAAGATACAGGTACAGTGAAAACAGGGAGCTCATGCAACCCAGTGTTCATAGTAGCAATGTCCACAGTAGCTAAACTGTGGAAGGAACTGCGATGCCCTTCAACAGATGAATGGATAAAGAAGATTTTTTTTTTTTTTCCATTTTCTTAATAAATTTTATTTTGGCAATTGTAAAAAGAAAAATCAGGACCAAAACTAAAGGCAACTTAAAAAGTTCAAATATATACTCCTTATATAATAGAGATTTGTCATTTTCAGGCCCTCTGGGGGGGAAGGGAGACCCACAGGGCAAAGGGGAAGGGAGGCCCAAAGTGCATAGGGGAAGGCAACAATGCCATCACACAATTCAGTCACTCAATCAGAAGAGACATTGGTAAGAGAGATCAGTATCTTTAGTAGATACAATATTGCTAACTGGAAACATTGTAACATGTACAATGGAATATTACTCAGCCATCAGAAAGGGTGAATACCCACCATTTGCATCGGCCTAGATGTAACTGGAGGATATTATGCTGAGTGAAATAAGTCATGCAGAGAAAGACAGAGGACCACAGGGGAAGAGAGGGAAAACTGAATGGGAAGAAATCAGAGAGGGAGACAAACCATGAGAGACTCTGGACTCTAGAAAACAAGCTGAGGGTTACAGAAGGGGGGTGTGGTAGTGTGATGGTATAACTGGGTGCTGGGGATCAAGGAGGGCACATGTTGTGGTGAGCACTGGGTGTTAAATGCAACTGATTTTGAACACTACAACAAAACTATGGAGTACTATATGTTGGCTAACTGAATATAATTTTAAAAAAAAGAAAATACCTGTAATTCAACAATAAAAGGACATACAATGCAGTAAAAAATGGGCAAACAAACTGAACACTTAATGAAGGAATAATACAGATTATAATACAGGCCAGGAAGCATGTGAAGGCATTAATCTTCATGAATCTTCAAGGAAGTGCAGGTTAAAACCATAATGAAAGACTACTGAATACCCGTCAAATAGGTAAAGCTAAAGAGACTCAGCACACCAAATATTGGAGAAGTTGTGAAACAAACTATTCTGTTGTCTGTAGTAGTATAAAATAATGTGAGTGGGAAAACCATCTGGCAGTATTTTAGAAAACTTAATCTACATCTAGCTTATATAATAGTTTTACTCTATTTTTCCAAGACAGATGAGAGCACATGCCTACAAAACAGTTTGTATAAGGATGTTCACAGCCTCTTTATTCATAATAACCAAAATCTGTAAACAGCTCAGGGTTCATCAACAGGTGATAAATGCATCCCCTGGAATGTCGTTCAGCAGTGGAGAAGAGTGAACTGATGCAAAAAAATGAAAATAAAATAAATTGGGTTGGATAGGAAAAACATGCCGCTGAGAGGAAGTCTTCCATGAAAGAGGATGTACTGTTTTGTTGGATTTCTATGAAGTTCTACTCTAGGCAAAACTAATCTTGGTGAAAAGAGAGTCAGGATCATGGTTGCCTCTGATGGAGGTCAGAGAGTGAAGCAGAGATGGACGTGGAAAGAGCATGAGGGAACTTTCTCGGTGACGATAATGTTCTGTGTGTTGAGAAAAGTTGGGATCACTTAGGTGTATGTATTTGTCAGAACGTATCAAAAGATCTATTTATAGTCAATGTAAATGAAGTGTACAAATAACACCTAAAACAAAAAATGAAAATGCGTGTAAAAATTCAGCTTTCTGTAAAATGGTTTTATTAATCTGGACCCCGTGGGAGCCTGGGATGAGTGTCAGTGTATCTTTCAACACTTTGAAATTACATGTGAACTCTGGAAGGGGGTTTCAAAGTGTTTGTGAAGTTGTCAAAAAGAACCCTTTGTGACTTCACCCAAATTTGAAGAAACAGCTACAGAGTTACCTTTCAGATTAATAAAAAGCTTTATAAATTTGTTTTTATGGTGAAGTAATGTAAATCTTAAGTTGGGATTCAGAATTTTTTGGTGTCATACTTCAGGGATTTTTTTTTTCCCCTCCATTCGTAGTGATGATTTGCCCATTGTTTAATGGACCCAACAACAATTTTGATTAATTCCCCATATCAAATCTAAAGGTGGTGGTCCTGAATAGATACTTTCATATCTTAATGTCTGCTCTACAAGGTAAAAAAGAGATAATAGTACATTTAATTACATAAGTGTATATAATCTTTGAGTATGGTCTATACATACTGTATATAGAATGGACAGGCAGTAATGATCAAAGATTCAAAATTGAGTTGCTCAAGGTCATTATTAAAACAGTGATTAGACTCAGGCTGATATTACTTGTTGGAATGTTTTTATTAGGTTATATTGCCCACCCACTGTCCTTTGTTAATTATCAATTTTATTTTAAGCTCTGACTCTAATGATGAGTGCTAAATTTCTTTGTTCATGGAAAATCAACTATGTATATGTACTGCGTGCCTTGTTTATTTAGGAAGAATCGTTAGGCTGCAATTAGTATTTAGTAATGATTTCTAGAAATAGTTCCCAACTATTAAAACTTGCTAAAACTTAAGATGTTTTATAATTACGAAAGAATATTAAATTTGTTAGAACTCTCTGCTAACCTCTCCTGCCAATTTGCATCTAATTGTGAGTGGCTTCTCTTTTTTTTTTTTTTTTTTTGTGAGTGGTTTCTTTAGACTTATTGATACGCTATAATAACTACATTTGAGAATACAGAGAGCTATGTTGACTTGGTTTTATAACACACGTTAGTGGGCACTGGGTGGTCTTTCTTTTTTTTTAAATATTTTATTTTATTATTTTTTTATTTGACAGAGAGACAGAGAGATCACAAGTAAGCAGAGAGGCAGGCAGAGAGAGAGGGGGAAACAGGTTCCCTACTGAGCAGAGAGCCCGATGCGGGGCTCGATCCCAGGAGCCTGAGATCATGACCTGAGCCAAAGGCAGAGGCTTTAACCCACTGAGCCACCCAGGCGCCCCAGTACTGGGTGTTCTATGTAACTGATGAATCACTAAATTCTACACCTGAAACTAATAGTACACTGTATGTTAACTAACTGGAATTTAAGTAAAAAGTTGGGGAGGGGGAAGGCAGGTGGCAAATCTTTGACTTTACATGAGCCAAAAAGAAAAAACAAAACAAAATGGAAAAGCTTCATAACTAATCAAATCACAGATTATTCCTCCCATATTAGATAAAATACATGCTATTTATGTGTCAAGAGCAATAAAATTGATCTTGTCAGAGAATATAAGGAAAAAAAGATACCTGTGCTCGTTATTTGAAACGGTTGTGTGAAATATTTCATTCCGGTAAATTATGTTTAATAATAGCGTATGACTGAATATCTTGCCTACAGATCTGATTAGTGTCTATTGCTTTTGATAAAGGGCAAATTTAGGTAGATTCTGTATTCCATTTCAGATTGTATTAGCACCATGACCATCAGTTTCAGTGGAGTGCCATGTTTGATCTTAATAGTAACATGATTTTAAAGGTCATCTTTAGCTATGCCCATAAAAATATTATGGAACGAGAAATGGTTAGACCAAGGGAGATAACCATTTGCTTTTTTAAAAGTAAAACTTTTAATCATGTAAAAATACATTACCCTATTCCTCTTTGGTTTTGTGACTTGCTCCTTTACTTGCTCATAAAACTCCATTTGGCTTCAACAATTAGTCTTTAGATTGTTAAATGGATTGCATAGCAGTGATACATTTGTCGTCATTAGCAGTGAAATACTTAGCTATGTGGATACTGGAGTAAAAGTCTTCAGGAAATGAGTCCAGCTAATGGTTGCTGCATTTCCAGTGGTGACAGAGGTCCTGGGTCTGCCTTCCCCAGGCCCTTTGACCATATTCTCATTGTTCCATGAAAAATTCTATCTTGCCTCTCATAATTAACAGGACAAAGCTATCTCCTGATTAGGTGGGTCAGCTAATCTTTGTCTCTCGACCCTCAGCTCTTTTTCTAGCAATCAAGGGGTTCTATGATACTTGACGCAGTGCCAGTGCCTAGAAATGTGTTTGAAAAGAGTCTGCAGAGTAGAAAATGTCAGTTAGTTAAGCTACAGAGATGTCGTATTTATAGTTTAGACTCAGGCATAAGAAACCAACGGACAGTTGCCAGCTACTCCTTCTGCCAGAGCTGCTAGTCTCATCTGTACACATTGAAGCAAGAATCACTACAACTGAGGTCTGTGAAGTTAGTGATTACCACCACTTACACGAGAAAGAGTATATTACCTTTTTTTTTAAAGATGCACTGAGGTGTCATGACATGAACATGAACTTGCAACACAAACTTCTTTGAAATAAGCAGTTTTCAGAAGAAGGCAGTTAATTTCTAGCTTCAGTTCATTGTATCTTTTCAGTAGGGTCACATTAGCACATTGTCAAAGTGCTCTAGATGGAAAGGAGACAGCTGGAATGCTTAAAGACATTTTGTCATTTTTTAATGTTTCCTTTTGTTTGAGATTAATAGGTAGTTGAGGAGTCTATACAAAGCAATTTCAAAGGGATCACTGGTACATATGCATTTCAGCAGCTGAAGAACGGGGGAAAAAATGAACATTTCCACATAGCATTCTCTTGCTATAATGAAAGAACTCCTCTGTAATCCAATTATCAGCCTCAAATTTTTCACTCTGTTTGGCAAACTCGTTTCTCTCATTTTTGTCTTGTAATTGGATATATTTTAATATAATTGGCCTTTATATCTACTGTAGTTGTAACAGCACTGTGCTCAGATGCCATCTAGAGAAAATGCCTAATTGTGTCCTACCCCTCCATTTCCACATATTTTCTTTCCTTTAAATTGGGTATAGAACAGAGTAGGGAGAAGCTTCAGATAATGTTTGTGTTTATAGTTTATTTGGGCAGTAACTTTGTTGGCATGGATTAATTCATCGTGCTCTGAAGGGCTAAAGATTAGCTCTGTAAGGATGGAAAATAGGACAAGCACATTTAAACTGGCCTATTTGCAACCACTATCATCATGAGAAGAAAAGTCAGCGATATCAGCTAGAGGAAGGAAAGCTCAAGGCAAGATGTCAGAGTTGGTCTTAATTTGCTTTATGTCTCATGATGTGCATGTGTGTTTATGTGTATGTAGTTTGTTGAAGGTATAGGATGGGATGAGTTAGCTATAATCAGGTAGCTCAGTCTGAACTTGTTAGTCAAAAGCAAGGTCAAGGTTGAAAAATCGTTTAATAGTACATTGTGGCATGGCTGGTTACATTGTTACTGTAACCATTTTATGGTAATTGAACCGATTTCTGTTGCATACTTAACATATACATTCTGTTTGCTAGACATTTGTAATCCAAAGTTGAAAAAAATCATCTCTTCTTTAAGACTCAGATTGGAGAAGAGAAGAGTTTGAGCATTTGCATCTCTCATATTCCTTACAGCAATGTTAAGATAGCAACAGGTACAAGGTAACTTTTGGAGCCCAAGGAATGGGTACCCATTTTAAACTGAGAGAGATCCTTCTTAAAAAGTTAATTACTGATGAGCTCAAGACCAGACTTGACCACATCTGTGAAACGAATGCATGTCCCATTTAAGGACCTAGAGATCACAGAGGGCTGTCGGGAGGGCGGCAGAGCAATGTAGTAACAGTTCTATCCAGGGCTGGATTATACAGGGGCTGTTATGTGTTACTGAAAATTGGTGTCCTAAGGTTTAGACCATTGAGGGAATTAACAGAGCTATGGCTAGATGTACCTTGAGAATGACCCCTCTAGCTATATATAAGATACAAAGGGCTAGAATAGGGACGGGACTGGAGATGGGCCATTTAAGTAGTTGATTTCATAACCTAAGCAAGGAAGGTCTGTGCGAGCAGCAACAATGATGAAGGTAACATTGAGTTCAAGGAATATTAATGCAGTAGAATTCATAGCAGTTGCTAATGAATTGGACGGGAAGGGCAAGCCACAGAGGGAGGTAAAGGATAGTGCTTGAATTTCTGTCGTGGATTTGCTACTGGTTATTGACACTGGGGGTGTAGGAGGCTTTGTGGTGGGGTTTGGAAAAGATGGTGCTCTACTGCGATAGGACTTTGAAGGACTCTGGGAATACAGCCTAACAGAAGTCAGCCTCTCAAAAATGGAAGTGTAATTATTTGAAGAGATTAGTTTAAGAGGACAATAAAAATATAGAAAACATCTGGGAAAACATTGTATAGATGGTCCTGTCTCACAGACACGCTCTGTTGCCTTTCTATACTTACTCCTTTTTTTCTGTCTTTATCACCAGACAGAAATACAGGACATAGAGAAGAAAGGACAGAAAGGAGGACAGGACCTAGAAAAACGAGCAGCTCTGTAGTGAAGGGAAGATAGTAGACATCTGGCTCTGGAAAGTGGTCTTCTCTAAGTATTGAACATGTACTCCATGGGTCTGGCTAATTCAACATGTCTGGGGAGATTCTGTCTCTAAATCAGTGTTGGTCTGGTTGATTTCCGTGGATTCTTCTACCTCTCCATTGTCTCATAATGAAAGGGAAGGGTGAAATGAGTGGAAAAGGCTAATGGAATTAGGGAACAGGCAAAGATCCCCTAAGCTAGGGCTATGCTCTGTACTTCCAATAACTTGAGATGGGGAAAAAAATAAACATTTCATCATAATTCTACCTAATAAGTCAATTATGGAGAGAATTTGGGGACTGGGAACAAGGTGATGGGGTTGGTAAGGGGAGATGGTGCTTAGCAATTTGTCACTGGTACATTTTGCCTAAGTATATTCTGATCAGAGATCGTGGGGCTCTGAATCTTTTGAATGATGAAGTCCTTCATGGTGTTACAGTTGACCTGGTAGATTTGGGTGAAGTATCTTATAATACATCTCTTAGTTATTTCTCATGATCTCAGACAATAATTTGCGACAACTTAAATTTTACCAGATGACTCAAGCCAGCGTCATTGTGTTTTCATGTGACTTTATTTTATTTATTTATTTATTTGGCTCCAAGCAGACAGAAAAGGCAAATTAAGAGTAGCTTAAACGAGATAGAAGGCCCTGGGTTGTTGAGACCATGGTGGAGCCCAGTCAGCACATGAGCCCTAAACTCTGTCTCTCCCACTAAGAGAGTCAAAATTGAAATGCATGCTAAATTGCTCACATCTAGCTCTGCTTTATGTGCCCTTCCTACCCACTGCTGCTCTTCTCTGTGCAGTCTACTTCACATGATCAAGGAAAGAGTGAGAAAGGTCCATTACCCAGAAATGGGACTCATTGCTTCCACACTGTTAAACTTCCTCCCTCTGTTGGCCAAAACTTAGTCAACATGGCAGCCCTTGGCTTTCAAGGAGGTCGGGCCACAAAGTTTTTGGAAGTGTGGTCATCCACCTGGCATTGTATTTTTAAAGGAAAAAGAGGAAGAAGGAAGTCTGAACAACTGGCAGTCTCTGCCCTGTGAGTCAAAACAGTTCTCCAAAATATTTAGAAAAGGCCAGATGTCTTTAAATTGTATTGGAGCTATTTGATATATATATGTGTATGTGGTCAATTAGGCCTGAGTCTTGCTTATTATAGTTCTTTTAGAATAATTCTTCCAAGGTTATCAGTATGATGAGTGTGATTTTAATTAAAGATAAAGACTCAGTTTTAAAGAAAGCCACAAAGAGAATAATTGATTGATCATAAACAGGAAAAAGGAACCCTGTTGTTACCAAGTTTCTCTGTTAAAATATTATTTGAAGTTTTATATTATTATTACAGACTGTCGGAGTTTAGTCAGTAAATATCTATGTTTGACTTTCACTTTGAGGTTTTATAAACCCTGAATTCTTGGCACAAAGCAAACTCAGCTTTGTAATTTATTTCCTTTAATATAGCTCTCCTTTCTAGAATAAAGTCTTGGAAACAAAATGTGAATCATTTCTCAATTAAGATGTTTATTCAACCCCTAGGTAAAATCCATGCTTCGCCTGTTAATATCAAAAATAGATTCTGATATGCTAACTCCTACAATTGTTAGTCATGGTGGTTCTTGCCTGATTTTCCTGACTAATTATATTTTTATGTGTCAAATGAGTAAGATTTCTTGATGGTTTGTGTTGCTGTTTTCTCGTTGTTAATTTTAATACCAATGCCTTAACTAAAAAGCGAAGATTGAGGATTAAAAGGTATTCTGTTTGGCTGTTGGCTTTGAATTAAATTGACAGCATTCAGTTTCCTTTGCAAAGGCATTGTCTTTCTTCAGAGGGGAGATGGTGGAGGAAGCCCTGATCGGGGTGACTTTCCTGTCTAATATGTTTCATATGCATTTCGGCAAACAAAGTTGTGTGAGCTCAACATTTCACGTCTCTCCTGTATTTTTACTTAACCTGTGACCCAGCACCGGCTCTAAAACTCTGAAGAAGGTATTTACCTTTCTTTCTGAAGGTGCTGCCCAGATCCTTGGGATAATGGCCTCAAGTTGCAAGAGGTTAAAAAGGAAGTCAGAGAGGGGCGCCTGGGTGGCTCAGTGGGTTAAAGCCTCTGCCTTTGGCTCAGGTCATGATCTCAGGGTCCTGGGATCGAGCCCCGCATCGGGCTCCCTGCTCAGCGGGGAGCCTGCTTCTCCCTCTCCCACTCCCCCTGCTTGTGTTCCTTCTCTTGCTGTGTCTCTCTCTGTCAAATAAATAAAATCTTAAAAAAAAAAAAAAAAAAAAAA
This sequence comes from Procyon lotor, assembly GCA_028646535.1. Taxonomy (NCBI): domain Eukaryota; kingdom Metazoa; phylum Chordata; class Mammalia; order Carnivora; family Procyonidae; genus Procyon; species Procyon lotor. Next base: position 120,283,947 of record CM053607.1, on the reverse strand, counting down.
CCAAGGGAAGTCAGAGAAGAACTAATGGAATCACGGGTAGGCATAAGCCAAAAGGCCCTTACGAGAGTATCCAGCCAGCACCTGGATTTGGAGAGCACCTAATACAATACAGTTGTATTGATATTGTTTTTTTTGTCCTGATCCTTTTATTGGAAAGTCTGATGATGCCCCCAGATGACCGATTCTCTTTTACTTGAGCTAATACAGCGGCTTCATTCTGGAAGATCATTTTCTTTTGATTGCCATCTGTTGCCCGAATTTTTCCAGCCTGCTCGCAGGTCTCACCCTCTGGCAGAGTGCGCTGTCCTGCTCGAGTCAGTTTATATTCTGGATAGAGGGACACCAACCTCTTGAATCCACGAAAGGACCAAAACAGTGTCAGAAACACACAACACACAGCCTGAGAAAAAAAAGCATTCATCCCCAAAGCTATTGAAAGGCAGAGGTAAGTCTGGAGGCAATTCATAGCACCCTTGAAAGTTGACAGATAAACAGTGGTAGTAACTCGGGCTCTTTGCGCCCTGGCCCTGATCTCAAATGGATTTACCTGGTTCCAGCTAATTAAATGGGAAACAACAAAGGCAGAGTGAGGCAGGGAACAAAAAAAAAAAAAGAAAAGAAAAAAGAAAAATCTTATCAGTTGCTGTAACTCTCCTAAGCTAGGAAATGCAATTTCCTGATTGCCGAGAGAGAGCTTGTGTAAATCTTGCTGACGTATTTTATATCGCTGCTAATGAAATGTGTTTTAGTAATCTAAGTGCTGTTAGCCTGCTCTTGGCCACAGCACATCCCTGCTAGGTTTCAGAAGCCTGTGTTAAGAATGTCAAGTAGTTCTCAAAAAGTTAAACTTTGCTAGCTAGTGGGTGTCGTCTCTGCAGGGAATGGGCAAGCCGGTAAGAGGTCTATCTTCACCGAGGGGAGTGTGCAGGGGTGAGGGGCAAGGCGCTGGCTCATTTGGCCATTGAATTAAGGAGCCCAAATGATAAGGATTCAAAAGGAATGGCATCAGTATTGAAGCAGTCCATGCCAAGGGCAGTGTAACACAGGGGAGGCTCTCACCCACCATGGTTTGGCGACTACTTGCCCCCCCCCCTTTTTTTTTTTATTTACCTGTTTTAATTGAAACTGTTCCCCCCCTTCATTTTCCCTTTGCTTCAATGGTTTGTCACAGTAACTATTTCATAGAATTGTCAGGAGGATTAAATGAGATTATAAGCACAAGGGTCCCTCTGAGCAGGTACTGAGCAAACGCTAACATTGCCAAGCATAGTGTTTAGCATATCTTATAAACATGAATGGTTTTGCCTGTTTACTTCCTACACTCCAGTCTCTGTAAGTCGCATAACCAGCTTTAACCAACCGGAGTCAGCTATTTCACTTGAAAAGCGCTTTCTTCTTCACCTTGAACAGTTCGCAAGAACTGTGAAGCCCAGGCGGAGAGAAGGATGCAGCTTTTTTTTTTTGACTAGTTGCCAAAGTAAGCATTGTTTGAATTCATAATATATTTGTTTATTCATGACTTACTGTATACGTAATGTATCGTGTTTCTGTGTTCCTAGAAGTTACTTTAAATATTTTATAGGGAAATAAAGCAAATACATTATTGGCTATTTTTATTTTCTGTCCATTCTCGTTTTGACATATTCCTGAACATTTTGGTCCCCCACAGTGACTTCCAAAATTCCAAAATTGTAACCAGTTGCAGAGTTAACTTAATCAGAATTCTCAGCTCATTATCCTTACTGTGACCGTATTATGTTTTCATTCCCCACCCTTCTACTGCTCTGCACTGGATAGAGCTTTGAGAGAGAGACCATAATGATTTATAAAGGCCTTATTTTCTTAAACGAAACTGCAGTGGTGATTTCATTTCCTTACCAAGTACTTTGTGAATTTTAATTTTTTTTAATTTTTACCTAACAGTGTTTTTGAAATGCATTCATACTGATAAACATAGCTAGGTCTTTATTTTTTACCGCTCCAGTATATCCTAAATTGTATGTGTCCATGTCCTTTTACTTACACGTCCTCAGCTGAATACCTAGGTTACCCATGATTCCCTGCTATTATTACAACTCGGAAGCAAGCGTCTTCAAGCACGGCCCTTGATGGAACCGTGAGCTTTGCTCTCGGGCAACACTGACGAAAGAGAAGCCCTTCATGAACACAGTTGACCTACGTGTCACCAAATAGCCAATACATTTTATCACTCTGTTTGCAACGGAAATACCTACAGGTCCCTATTGAAAATTCTTATTTTCCTTTTTTTTTTTTTTTTTTAAGATTTATTATTTGACAG
>CM053607.1:120252861-120281148 GCA_028646535.1 Procyon lotor | reverse complement strand
GCGGGAAGCAGGCTCCCCACTGAGCGGAGAGCCTGATGTGGGGCTCAGTCCCAGGACCCCGAGATCATGACCTGAGCTGAAGGCAGAGGCTTTAACCCACTGAGCCACCCAGACACCCCAGGTTTCTGAACTTTAATCAGCTTCCTTGCTTGAGTTCTTCCCAAGCCCTGAAATCTAACTCAATCCTTAGCAGGATTCTCAACCTGCTGTCTTCAAGAGCAGACCATTCTATCGCCAAATAAAAAGGATTTTCTTCAGCCTTTTCATTTTGAAACTCATTTCACTTAATTTTTTGGCCCTTGACCTTTCTGGATCTCCGTCTTTCCTCTCCATCATCTCTCCATCTGCTTTGCTCGGTCTGCTTTTCCTATGTCCTGCTTCTCCCGTTGCCTGGCATCAGACATTTTCAGGGCATGGTGCAGGTCCTCAACTATGTGAAATTCTAGATTTAGGTTCGAAAGCGTAATTACATAAGTACGAGGGGGCGGGGCGTCAACGGGATTGGACTCAGTTCCTCTGCTGATAGATACCAGAGGGATTTAAGTATTTAAAAAAAAAAAAAAAACAACAACCTTGTTTTGGGGAAAAAAATGTGTTAGAAAGCTGAAGCAATCCCTCTGTTCCCCACACTAGTCATTGTCTTTCTTTGAACTTATATGAATTTTTGAAAAACTCATATTACTGGTAACCCTGCTAAACCTGGTGGACCCAGAATGAGGAGGATCTGGAACCTCTCTGATGAGAGAAACAAATAAATAAGCTAAGAATATTGACTTTGGGAGCAGAAGACCAAGACTGTGCCTGATAAGTGACATCACATATTTACGTACATGATTAGTACATGAGAAGGAAGGCAGACTTACTTTTCCATGCTCTCCTCCAGGAGTGAGCAGCAGTGCAAGGGGCTAAAACTTGTGAACGAATATTTAAATAAGGAAGTACTGAATGATAATGAAGGCTCCCTGCTCCAATAAAACCTACAGCTTTGCGGAAAAAAATACAAAGTTTCATCTCCCTGAAAGGAGAGCGAAGAAAATCCTCTCTCGTGGATGTGATACGGAATCTAGCCTTGAACTAGAGGACTTCTGGAATCCTGTGGCCCTCAAAATTCCTCTCGATTACCCCCTGATTCTTGGAGGTGTGGGGCTGTTCTTCTATTCAACTCACTTCAAACTCAAGAATCATTTTCAATTCGTCTATTTTTATCTTCTTCTTAAAGTAATTCAGAAATACTTCCTGATGGTTCCGTTAAGTTATTTTCCCCAGTCAGTGCTGTTGACTTCTGGGAGTCGTCTGTGGTCCCCAGTCTTGCATGCATTAATACACAAGCCCTGGGCCCCTGGGTGGCTCGGTTGGTTGGGTGACTGCCTTCAGCTCAGGTCATGATCCCGGAGTCCCAGGATCAAGTCCCCCATCAGGCTCCCAGCTCCATGAGGAGTCTGCTTCTCCCTCAGACCTTTTCCCCTCTCATGCTCGCTCTCTCTCTTTCTCTCTCTCTCTCTCTCTCAAGTAAATAAAGTCTTAAAAAAAAAAAAATACACAAGTCCTGTTAAGACAAACGTCCCCTCATGTTTTGCTTAGCAGATGGCCCTAGCTAAAAGCTCTCCAACAAGTTCCATTCTGCTGATTTCACCTAACTCACAACTCCCTGTTACCTGACTGTACTGTCATGATTTTACTACATTGTATACTCCTTTTTTCCATCTGTTCAAACTCCCTAGGTTTCCCCGTTTTCCTCCAATAAGCACTCCTCGGGTTCTGTTTCATATGCCTGAGGGGCTCACCGGACCAGGCCCTTTTGGTACTTGTGGTTTCAAGACTGCTATTTCTGCTTCCAGAAACGTATGTTTTGGAATAAAATATTCCTCTCTTTTTCTCCCCTTGAGAGAAAAGCAGCAGCAGCAGTGATAACAACTAGAACCGTACAGGACAAAATGGCAGCCAACCTCTTGCAAAAAAATAGGCTAAAATAGCTCTTAAAATCTTCACTAACAGCCTTCAATTAAGGACAAGAAACACAAGTCACCATTCACTTATTTACTCCCAACTCAGTGCTGACTCATAACCCGATGAGCCAAAAGTTCAAGGGAGACAGAAACAGCCACATGCCTGTGTCAGGTGTATGCTCTGTCCGCACGTTACTACCATTAACCCTCCCTCCTTGTGGATTCCGTCTTTGTACATTTACTTCCTTGCTAAGGTTTCTTTGCCAACCCCAAGTCATTACCTGCGCTGCTTGGCGCTCGTTCCTGGGCGCATGCGCAGAGGGGCAAAGTTTTTTGAGTCCCGTCGACTCCCTTTCCTGCTTGAGGTTGAGCACACTGGTCCTCGCCTTTCTTGTATCAGCTCACATGCTGTAAATGAATGTCCTATCCATCACGTATTTAGTGCTACAGTTTTTACACTTTTGTGGGGTTCTTTTGTTGGTGTTCCTGCTGTTTTAAAGCAGTATAGATACACCACTCAAGCGTCTCTTGTGCTCCTAAGCTGTGTGCAAGGAGGCTCTGTGCTGTACCGTAGGGAGAAAATAGTTGCGCTCAGTCAGCTTTGTTCATTCATGAGTTAGAGTCTGGTCACGAGTTGAATGTTAATGTATCATCAATATCTATTAAATCAGGTGTCTTTCAACACGCATAAAACAAGGTTAGGCAGTGATCGGTTGAGAAGACGAATACATTGCGGCTGGAGTCTCAAAGGAACCCTTGTGTTCCCCTGAGGAGCAATGTTTCTGTGTTCACGATGACTTTACAGAATATAACTGCTACGAAAGGGAAGAATTGACTCCACAGTCTGGTACGCGCATAAAATACCCCCAAATATAGAAAGTGACAGCATTCTCTACTCATTTAATGAGGGGGAAAAATGCAGTTTGGACTAAAGGCGTAGAAGAATGCAGATACATTTGTTTGCCCACCAGATATAAAGTGAAGGCATCCTTGAGAAAAGAAGAGGTGGAGGCAAAGGAGCGTGGGGGGAGGGAGGTGGGAAGAAGAGGGAGAGGAAGGAGGAAGAGAGCCGAGAACATGGGGAGTCCCAGTAATCAATGGGAAATCTAAAGATTGCCAAGCTGATGAAAACAGAAACTCGAGTGCACCTGGCCAAGACAATTAAAATGACGGCTGTTCAAAGCCTGTGTCTCATTCAATTGTAGAGCAGTCGCAGATAAGGAAAACAGAGAATGACAGCCATTGCATCTAGCGAGAGGAATCTGTCTTGAGAAGTGTTTTTCGAGTTACCGTTCCAACTTCTTGCTCCCCTCCAAGCGTTTCAGTGCAGAGACTTTCCCTTCATCCTCTCACACATGCTGACGGTTTGGGCAGTTGGCTTGAGAAATGGGAACCCGAAGTCGAAGGAGAGGGGGCCTGAAGTGGGTGGGCATCCAGGGGCACATGTGCGGGGAACCATGTTGGGTCTACACTCTGGAGGGCAGAAAACACAGCCACAAGGGCCTGGGAGCGAATGAAGAAGTGGGGGAGGGGCGGGCACCAGATGGAAAAGTCACGGTCGCCTCTTGGCACTGAAATTCCATTATTTTCTGTGCGTTTTTTTCTAAAAGTTCTCACCTCCAAGGAACTAGAACTATAAACCATTGCCAGCTCTCTTGAGAAAAGCTAATCATGACAAGATCAGGAAGATAAGGCGGTAATTCCATTTGGGGTAGTATTGTGACTGTTGTCAGGTGAAAAGTCCCGATTGGAGCCCCTTGTCCTACTCCCTCCCACTGCTCCCCCACTGACATTTGGCCTCCAACTTTTCTCCTGTTGTAAAATTTTGACAATGAAACCACTGGAGTCTCTAAGGGTGGACTCCTGTCATTATGGCAGCCATGTCCCCTGGGACTGAAATGATGTCTGTGAAGTTAGGTCTGTGATGGCTGCACCATTAGAAAATAAAGGGCCATTGTAGCTGCTCAGGTGTGTGAGGGCATAGTAACTTTTGATTGGCATAGTAACTTTTTCCTAGTGATTGGCATAGTACCTTTTCCATTGATAATTAGTTTTCAGGCAGCAGCAGGATTGCGGACAAGAAGTACTTGATGTTCCACGGACCTGGATTTTAATGTACGAGGAAGAATTCGGGGGATTCAAATGCCTTTTGAGTTTGCTCTCAACACAAGGGAGCAAAAGGACCAGGAAAAGCCTCTCAACGTGGGGCCTGTTACTCAGCTTTGGATTTGAGGAAGGCGCTTTCCACTTTTCGGCCACAGAGCAAAGAAACAGAAGGCACAGGGCAGAAACACATGCCATTCAGAGAAGCCAGGGCCTCGATCGTCAGGAGCCTTTTCAGACCGGGAGCATCCGGAGGTCAGAGTTTGAGCTGCTCTAACCTTTTCACTCTGGGTTCTCCACTTAGTTTATTTTCCTTCCTGACTTGGTGTTCGCCCGTGGCTTGATAGAAACGGTATACTCCAGTGCAGAGCCTTCAGATGATTGATTTGTTGATCTTAAAGACTTACTCTACTCCAAGCCGGGAGACTCCTGTGTTTGTCAGTGGCATGAAGTATTTATGGGCCGTTCATAGCTGGCTCACGATTGGTTGGGATTGCAAATGACAATAGCAGATGGCTTACCCATTCTTCGGCTCGATGAGCTGATGGTGTGTCACATAAGAAGAATGGACTTAGGGCATTGATCGTGATTGATTTTAGGATGACATTTAATTAATACAGACGTTCATGGACATTAGCGTCTGGGCTTAAAGATTGTCAACTCCATCCCGTCCTGAAACCTGAGACAGAGATACCTGCCTTATTCAGCTCATTTGCCTTTGAATTCTCACGAGCAAACTCATTTCTGCAAAGCCACATCCATACAGAGAGTTGAAGGAATTATTTGAACATGTGTATCTGTTTTCCATTTCTGTCCTTTAGGAGGCAAAGTTACTGTGTATGATTTCACTGAAGTGATCGACAGTTTATGAGCTAAGTGTAGCTAATGATATCACATTGTATATCAAGAACCTTATTGTCATTTTCTTTTCCCAGAATTTCTGGCTGAAATCCTTCTTCCTAGAGGAATTTTTCCTCAGTGACTAATTCACTGGGGTTTCTCTCAATTTGGAATTTGGTCTTTATGACCAAAAGCTATTTTCCATATGAATCTAGCTGAGATGTCACTTTTTCCAAACTTGCCGCCTTGTTCTTAACAAAGAGCCATTTGATTTGTTCCTAAATATATCCTCCAACAACTGGGTTCTATTAGAAGATGCTGTCACATACCTCACTTAGAAATCTCTGTAGTGTCCCTGAGGATGAGAAAAGGCTTATGTTCAAGTAATTTCTCTGTGTGAATCCAAATGATAGCACAACTGGATAATCTCCAGACTGTGCCAGGAATATTCTGGATGCTTATAGTCAGAAATCATTGGATGATAAGGAACCTGTTACGTATTTCATGGTAATGATTCTGGCCATCACTGGCTGACAGTCATGATGATGATGGTGGTGGTGATGGTGATAGTCATTTACTCTTGAGAACATTCTATGTGTAGGATTCTGCGGTCAGCTCTCTATGTGAATAATTTCCTTGAATCATCAACGGTATCCATACTAGGAGACTGTTGTTATCCCCATTTTCTGAACAAGGATACAGAGTTCACTGAGGCTATGTAAAATGTTAATGACACAGTGTATCAATGCCAACAGGTTTCCCACAGGAGGTCTGGTTAATTTCAAAGCCTCCTTGAGGACATTAACAAAACAAAGCGGTTCATTCAAGGAAATGAATGTAACTGGGGTAGGTGGAATGGAATGGAGAGGAAAAGACCCCTGGACAAATAGATGATCACTTTTCAGACTGCATTGTGTGCAGAGTAACCGGGGATCTTGTTAACATTGTAGATTGGGATTCAGAAGTTCCGTGCTGGTGCCTAGGATTCTGCATTTTTAGTAAACTTCGAAGACTAGCCCATCTGGTGGTAAAAGGACCACAGTTTGGAAGCAAAGAACTTCTAAGCACATGTCCTTGGGCAGATAGAAGCAGTCAGCCAGCCCCCATAGCCGAGGTAGCAGAGATGCTTGATGGGAATAGGTTCTAGGCTAGAGAGACGTGCTGCTTGCATTGCAAGGAGAGCTCGTGATCTCTGTCATTTTTTTTTTTTTTTTTAAACATAAACAGTGTCAGACAATAAAAATTGACCTGAATTTTCCTACTTCACTGATGGCGGAGCTTGGAGTAGAAACCAAGTCTCTCCCTCTGGCTTGAATGATTTTCCATTCCTGAGCTTAGCTGCCCATCTTACTTATGAGGTGGTGATGGTTTTTGGTTGGCTTCTCTGATTGATTGAAACCAGATAAGTCTTTATGTCTCTTTCCTTCTGCTAAAAGTGGAATGCAAGGCGTGTATGTGTGTGAAATCCTGATTATCGGAGTTTCCTGTTACTTTCGTTCTGGTCTAACAGGGCTTTCTGTTGAAAGACCAAGCTGTCTTTTGAAATCTACCTTGAGGATTTGGACACTCAAGCCAAGGTCCTTTGTATACATGTTCTTTTTTTGCTTTTAAAAGTAATGCCCCCCCCCCATAAATAAATAAAAGTAATGACAGAATTACTTGGTAGCATTCAGGAACATCTTTGCTTTGCTCATTTATTGAGCAAAAGATTTTGTTTATTTGAAAGAGAGAGAGCACAAGCATGAGGAGCAACAGGGAGAAGGAGAAGCAGGCTCCCTGCTGAGCAAGGAGCCCTATGCGGGACTTGATCCCAGGACCCTGGGATAATGACCCGAGACAAAGGCAGATGCTCATCTGACTGACCACCCAAGCGCACCATTCAGCAAGTTTTTATTGAGCATCTAACTGTGAAAAAAAAAAAAAAGCATTTTGCTAGATGCTGAGTATGAAGCTATGAGTGCCTCAATTTCTCCCTTTAAGATGCTTCAAGAAGGAGAGAAAAATAAAATGTGTGGCTTGTTGTTCGCTAGTGCTGTGTAATCAACTCCAACTTAGCAACTTAGAACAACATCCATGTATGATCTTACAGCTCTGTAGTTCATAAGTCTAGGCAGGCTTGGATTCTCAGTAATGGGCAAGCAAAAAGCCAGGACTTCCTGTTTAAATATTCCAGTTAATAAGATAAAGATTTGCCTTACCGCAAGCATCCTTTCCCGTGTTCCATAAAATCTTTTCAGATTCCCCCTTTATGCATGCTTCTGCTTCATTCTGCAAAAAAGGCTTTCAAAAAAATCTGCTCTTTGTAATGTGGAAAGATGGCAGTCAAATTCCTTAATAGGAAAAGTCGGTACCTACCGCCCATGTGCTTCCTGATTTTTAAAAATCAAACAGTGGCTTAAGCAGAACAAACACTGAAAAGTTTTCTTTTCAGTATGGAGTATGAGATTTCACACTCACTCCTCGCTCTCCTTCCCCCTCCCTTCCCCTGTGCGGGTACGACTTATCAATGCTGTCTTTGTGAACCAGGAGAGCGGTTCACAAAAGGCTTGTTGAAAAATGCTATTTTTCATTTGCTAAATTCTGTAGGAATAGAGCCTGAGGGCAGTCCACTAAAGGAAAACATCGAATGCTGTTCCATTTCTCACTTCTGCCGGGGTTCTGGAATAACAGGGCCTACGGGGGACACCAATGTCCACAATGACCACAGATGTGGTCACATCAGTAACACATTTAGCCAGTCTCTTGGTTGGCTCCTTTCTGTCCTTCTAAAGGTAAGTATAATGGGGGCATAGCACTCACTCTCAGTCCCATTTTTATTCTCAAACCTAACAAGTTCTAAGCTGAGAGTCTTTCTGGGTATCCAGCTGCCCACCAGAAAGCCTGAAATATTATGACAGGTGTCTACACATTTCCTAGTAGGGTCGACAGAGGGCAGAGTTCAATGTGTCAGCAACCTTTTATTCTATAGTAACCTGCAAAGGAAGCACAAAGTCAATAGCTTCCATTGTTCCCATAGCACCATTGGAAGAATGGTTATTGCTTGTGAAAGAGAAACCCGCGCGGAAGAGGTGAAACAAACAAACACAAGTATCGTATGTAGCGAAGAGCTTCACTGTTTCATGGGAAATGAGAGGTCGTATTCAACTTTAACAGAACAGAATTCAAGATTCAAAGCTGAATCTTTGAATTCAGGCTGCTTTGCAGCCTGTGCGTTGTCCAAGTATCCTGTGGGTGATAGAAATGCTTAGAGTTCTACCTCGCCTTCCGACTGACTGCAATCTGTAAAATATAGAGTCGTTTAAAGTTAGCTTTGCTTTTTCAGTGTCTTCATGAAGGATCTATTTGAATTAACTACGTGCTCAAATATCAGGGTCTTACAGATAAAAAGTCTAAACTTAGAAGCTATTCCAGATCAGAAGCCCATCTTGTCACATTGTCTATGTTGTCCGTATGACGTTTAGAGAGAAACGTGGGTAAGGATTTTTAGTATATGTGCTGCCGAAGCGAGCACATGGGTAAGGATTTTTAATGTGCCCTTATTCTCTGGGATGCCATGCTCCTAAGTTGAATTATAAAATGAAAAAGAATTAGCTAGTGGATTCTTGGAGCAAATGCTTGACCTATTTGAAATGATTTCAGAGGAACTTCTTGGATTCATTCCGTTCAGAACTGTTCTGCTAGAAGTAGCTACACAAGTTCATCTTAATCCTGTGAAAGCTATAAGTGATTGTAGGTTAGTTCAGGCACTTGAATAGTCCTATAAACACGTTTTTGTTGTAAAAAAAAAAAACAAAAAAAACAACAACAAAACCACACTACCAGCAAAGTTACAAAAACATTAGATAGAAGAAAATAGCCACCCATTTTACCACTATCCCAGCTCAAAATAACTTCTAACTCATTTATATTACCTACTGATGTATCAGTATCTGATATATCAGGTATCATCAGGTTTTTTTGTGTACGTGCATAATATAAATAGACAAGTAGGTATGTAGAAATTTTTTTTGCTTTTCTGATACCAGATTATAGATTGATGTTATTAAATTCTAATACTTAGGTCTAATTTGTAATAAAATGACTGCAGAGTTAATCTTATTATTTTTGCAGATTTTTTTGATTAGAGAAATCATAAGCAGTATGTGGTTGGGGGGAGTGGCGGAGGAAGAGGCAGACTCCCTGCTGAGGAGGGTGCCCAACGCAGGGCTCGATCCCAGGACCCTGGGATCATGACCTGAGCCGAAGGCAGACGCTTGACTGACTGAGCCACCCAGCTACCCTACATAGTTTTTTTTTATTTTCAACAATGAAAAAGGTCACTCAAAGAACTACTGTATTTCAAAAAAGTATTTACCACAGGATAGAAATTTGTGAAAGATGATTCTAACTAAAAGAGATGAGGAAACACAATGAAATTAGAGTCCTCAGCTTCTTGAAGTTTATATGCTTAAACTTTAGACAATTGTGATTGATACCTTGATTTATAAATGTAAATATTAGAACCCAAAACTATCTCCCCACTGCCATTTTCACCTTAGTATTTTGTTGTTTTGATTACTTATGTGTAATCAATACTTATATTGTGCCATGTTCATTATAATTCATATATTTAGTATTTATATGAGTTTCGCTTTTAAAAATATTTAGGTCTGGGGCATCCAGTGGCTCAGTGGGTTAAAGCCTCTACCTTCTGCAGAGGTCGTGACCTCGGGTTTCTGGGATCGAGCCCCACATCGGGCTCTCTGCTCAGCAGGGAACCTGCTTCCCCCTCTCTCTGCCTGCCTCTGCCTACTTGTAATCTCTCTCTCTTTCAAATAAATAAATAAAATCTTATAAAAAAAGTAAAAATATTTAGATCTCACCAAACTTTCAGTTTTTTTTCTTTTAATTCCTGAGTTATTGGAGTTATTGATTCCATTTCATTTCGTGGGTGACAAGATAGTTGCCACCGTATTCAGTCTTGATGGTCAGTGTGCAGAAATACAAGGCCTTTTCAGTGCTTTACATTTCCTATTTAGTTGCCTGGGAACTTATTCCACATTTATACCTGCGTATATACAACACAATATCTATTCTGGATTATTAATTACCTGGTTTACAATAGGAAATGTCTCAACTGTTCCCTAGTAAACCCTGGTTAAATAAGTGATAGACATACATATAGAAGAGAATACTAGGTGATCAGAAAAAGACTTTGGAAACGATTTATGTATTACGTAAAAAGTTGTCTGGGGAAAAAAATGTTAAAAGAAAAAAAATGTAGAATGGTACAGAGTCTATGCTTCCTTTCTGTAAGAAATGGGAAAAATAGAAATACGTGGGGTTTTTTTTTGTTTTGTTTTTTTGGTATGTATGTGAATATAAAAACGACAGAACAATTGTTAAGGGAGGAGAGTCTGTGTCATGGAGATAGGCCATGGGCAGATGGTCAAAGTGATGAGAAGCGAACTCTTTATTGTGTTCCATTTTATAATTTGATATTTGAATCAGGAAAAACAAACAATACAAAAAAAATAACCAAACAGTAGATGAAAAAGTAGTGACATAGCCATTTTATTAGACAGAAATTGGACCTTGATTTGGTGCTTGATTTTTGAGAATTGGTTCTGGATGCTGGCTCATAGGCACATTTATTTACGACAACAGTTCTATGGAAATGCCATATATTTTTACAGTTACTTAGCAAATAGGAAACTCAGCTCAGTATTCTCCATCCCCGCATTCTCCCCTCCACTCTGTAGCTTCTTCCCTTTTTTTTTTTTTTTTTTTTAACTTTATGGTACTGGAGGGAGTCAAATGGGAATTATTTATGTTCTGTGAGGAAATACTAAATAAGAATATGCTTCCATCTGACTTGTGCAGACTCCCTCAACATTTCCAACAACAAGACTCAGTTTTGATATGGCTCTAGTCATGTTAACGAGCAGAATGGATTAGGTGTAGCTATCGTAAAACAAAGTCTAGGCCCACGACTAACAACAGGTGCTTTTTCAATATTGTATGTAGTCTTTAACTTAGGGAAAAAATGGTTTCACTGATACTAAGACTGTGAATACCAGAGATAGTATTCCAAATAAAAATTTAGCCATAGTAAAGTGTTTTGCTTGTTATCTTTGTTGGATTGCCATTTTTTCTATTTAAAAAAAAAATCTCATAGAGACTGAATATCTAATTTGGCCCAGGCACAATAAATGAACCAACCAGTGTGAGACAGGCTCCTTCCTTTAAGAATTTTACAGTGTAATTTGGGTCATAAAATAGAACTACCTTAAATGATTATCCAAACATAGTTGGATCACCTCAGAAATAATACCGTTTCACTATTGCAAGTGCTCATGATGGTTTTCATGATAGAATATTTAATGATTTATTTTTTACTCTCTCATTTTTATACTCAGTATTTCTAAAATAATCGGGAGTATTAAAATGGTGACAGAGTTGTCTCCTTTAGCTGTGGCAATGACCTTCGTTCTCCTTTTCATCACTAAGAGATGCGTTGTCAACGCTGTTAGTGACCACAGACACTGATCCGATAGACTGGGCTAGAACACAGGACAGTTTGGTACTAGAAACCAGGTAGAACATCTCAATGTAATCCCCATGAGATAAGATGAAGCTGTGTGGAATGAGTTTTCTTGAAAGTGCACATGACAGTCGACCATCCTGTTTCAGGAACAGAGACCTGTAGGACGTGGGGACTGGATTGGGGTGGAAGGCAGTGAAACTGGTGACAGCAGAGAAGGGGGTAACTTGAGATTAGTAAGGAATAAAAGAACAAAATTGTGTCTCCAGCTTGTTCTCAAGCATTTTGAGGACAAGGGCCATAGGTTTGTCATTTATTTGTTCTTAGAACCAGTGTCGAAACAGATTTGTAAGAATTTCCTCAGTGCCTGTAGACTGAACTTGGGCGAGGAACTTAAAAATCAGAAGGCAGAATTTCTTTTTTTTGAACACCTCGCACTCTAATAGAGTGATGAGAATATAAGGAAAGAACTACTATAAAATTATGATAAAATACCACAAATGTTGTAATTGAGGAATGATAATCCTTCCCACTCCCCCATTTCTCACAGGGCTTGTCATTTCGGTGCCAGATCACTTTAAGTGTAAATTATTGTTAGCTGTTCTTTCCTTCAGAGCAATGAATGAAAATGTTGTTAGATCTGACCCCCAAGAATAGGCTGCTAAGATCTCCGCTCTTGCACAGTGGTGACAGGCAAGGATGGGATGTGTCATTTATCAGTGTCCCGAATTGGGCTTCTTTTATTTCCCCTTCACACACTTGACAGCAGACGCATTGTTTGCAATCCCAAAGCACAGCAAAATGACTCTTTATTTTTTCAAGAAAAAAAGCAGTGATTTTCGCTAATAACTTTAGAGATGAGCAGGTACATGCTCGCACCCCAACTGCAAGTTTCCTCTGCCTCTCACAAGGTCTGAGCAGCCCATCCATCTCAACATGAACCTGTTTTTAGATGGTGTTCCTTATATAGACATTGCTTGAAAAGGGAGCGATTCTCCAACTCCTGCTCCTGTCAGGGCTTTAGCACCGAAACAGTAAACATGAGTGCCTTTCATTCTTGCACTATATAGTGACGTTTAATAATACTGACCGTTGGTAGCCAGAGGTTGAATTCTAGTCCTTGAATCCTTGGCTTGCGGAAGCCAGGCTACCCCATGTGGCGGAAAGGCTGTGGGAGTGGGTTACTCTTATTTCCTCTGCAGTCTGATTATCGGTTTCAGGGAGTGACCTCTCAGTGACTGGGTAGTAGAGCAAAATCAAGATGGAAAGGCATCAGAACTTGGCTCCAAAGAATGCTTCCCACCCCGCCTTCTTCCAAGGGAAGAAAGAAGAGCAGATTTTTCCTTAAGAGTGGAATTGAGCATGGGGTATGGTTCTTGGGTGCAGATGGGGTATTGGGGTAAGACGTAACCCTGCCACCTCAAGTGTCTTAGCTGCTTGCTGTTGGTAGGGGCTAGGACCTGCTAATGACCCGCGTGCTTGAAGGCAGCTCAGGTCCTGGGGCCTTAGAGGACTGCATTGATTTCTGGGACATCAGTCAGAGAACAGGGGAGCTCTCCAAGGAGAGACAGAGGACTTTACAGCTGGAAAGAGGATTTGGAGGCCTGTTACTGATTCACCATCCTTCACAGCTCCATCCGGGACCCAGAAGGGATGGATTGATAGGATTTTAGAAGAACATTAAGATCCAACAGAAATTGTCAGATCCTCTGGGGATCTTGTTGCCCCTAGCAGAGGGCTTGTGAATCATTTTACTATTAAAAAAAATTACAAACGGTGTCCCAATTAGGAACAAATTCCTGCTCTCCATAATAACAAGTATTTTGGTTTGCTTAGTCTTGGTGAGGATGATAGAGTTTCAGGCTCAACACACCTCCAATTAGCGGTTCCATGTTTGTGATTAAGAGCAGCGAACACATAGGTTATTCCTGAAATGTGGTGGCCAACATCCTTTAAAGCCTGGGGGTCTCTGGAAGGAAAATAATCATTAAAGATTGGACGGTAAAAGGTTAGGATCTGTTTATCTAGAGCTGCCCCGAACCATATGGTACACAGAAGACCCATGTAGCTATTTAAATTTAAATTAAGAGTAATGAGTTAAAAATGCACTTCTTCAGGCGCACCTGGGTGGCAAAGTCTGTTCAGCATCTGAGTCTTGGTTTCGGCTCAGGTGGGGATCTCTAGGTCACGAGATGGAGCCCCACCTCACACTCCACACAGAGCGCGGAGTCTGCTGAAGATGCTCCCTCTGTCCTTGGTGCTCATGTTCTGTGTCTCAAATAAGTACATAAATCTGAAAACAAAATTCACTTCCTCAGTTAAATGACCCACATTTCAAGGGCTCAGGAGCCACCTCTGACTAGTGGTGATAGTGGGCAGAGCAGACCAAGAATAGCTAAGAAATGTAGAGAGCAAATGTCTAGACCAAAATTTCTCAAAACATAAAAAAATACTTTTTTTCTCCATATTTTTAATTGTAAAAGTAATATATTTATTGTAATATAAGTAATATACAATATGTAATATATTGTATATTTACTATACAATTGTAAAAGTATAAAGGATGATGAAAACTTAGACTAACTGAGATAATATGAAATCAGTCCTATGGCATCTTTTTCTTTTTCTCTGACATTGTCCTTTGTTTGTCATAGCTCTGGTGAGGCTAGCTTCCTCCCCGATTGTAAACGATCACCTTGTACCTACACTTCTTGATTTATCAAATTCCTATAGTAGTTATAGACTCTCTGACATATAAAAATTACTCATTCTGTTCCTCCTAACACCCCTTCCAAATGGTTTGTCAGATCCCTTTAAAAATGTTTTCAGTATGAAGTAATAAAATACTCTGATGTAGTAATTTATTTACTCAAGATACCATTTCAATTACTACTAAATCCGATGAGAAAATGCATGTCCCTCCATTACCCTCCACTTTTCTTCAGTATCTTGCAAACTTGATACACCATGTTACTATTTTAGATAATCTACCTTTGTAATACACACAAACACACAAGAATTAGTGTTCCAAGCTTTGCCTTTAGTTTGAGTCTAATATTGAAGTCAGGAACCAATACCAGATTATGATGGCATAAATACTCTTAGTTATAGAATCAAGTAGTGTGAGTGATTTAAAGTGATAACTACTTAATCGTTTGCCATAGACTTGTTCCTGTTAATAAAAGATATTTACATAAATTAAAGGAGATGCTGGCTTCTTAAGCTATTATGTTATTCTAGGTAATCTGTGGCTTTCTGTTCTAAATTGATAGATTTTTTTTTTTTTACCGGCGTGGTGAGCACCTCATGTCCTGAGATTACTTTTCTCTTTATTTTTGGGAGTTTCTATTTTACTTTTGAACTCAGTGCATGTCTTTCTCTTTGCTTTTTCATTTTGCTGTGAAAATATTTTTATGAAATTGTTTTAGGTAGGGTTTTTGGGTGGTAGGTTTTTTGAGTCCTTTTATGTCTAGTAATGTTTATCCTCCTCGTTACTAAATTCCATACTGGGGTGAAAAAGGAATTCTAGATCCAAATCATTTTCACTGGAACTTCATATTTTGTCTCTTCTTCCAGTAGCCAATCTTGATCATGCCCGGTTCTTCACCTCCAGAACCACCATGCATTTCTTTGCCTACAGCTCCGGTGATGTTCTACCTTCAGTACCTTCTCCTTTGGCAAATCCTGTCATTTGCCAATTACCATAGTTGTTGATGTGATAAGGACAGATCAGACAGATGATGTCCTTTTTGTGCCCTCTGGTAAATGATCTTGTTAAGTCACTAATGGGTCCTGAAAGCAATGCGGGATATGTCAATTGCTTAACTCACTGAGCAACCTAATTGGCTTCTCAGAAAGAATTTGATATGTCTGGTCTTTGTTGTATATTTCCTTGTTCTCTGCACACAGAGTTCCACGAAAACATGGTACATAAAATATTTCAGCTTTTGCGGGAGGAAAGGGAATGATTTCTCTCAAAACTCCCTACAAGCAAATGTTTTCTTTATTCAGGGGAAGATGGGCATTGATAAATGAAACTCCTGGGAATAGATTTTAACAATAAAACTGTCAAAATAATCAGAGTTAGGAGATTTATGACATAAGTTTTATCTGGTTTATTCTGTTACTTCGGTCAAGACTATCCCACAGCATTTTGGGAAGCTGTCTTTGGGATATACCTGAGGATTCTCGGCAATGTGGTTTCTTTTGATAGGGCATTTGTTTTGTCCTGAACATTGTTCTTTCAGATACTTGAGCAATCTCTGTAAGAGAATGAATAATAAAAATCTAGGCAAATGGAACTTGATCCAGTTATATGCATTGAAAAAAATCACAGTTGGCCAGAGAAAATAAGTATTTGATATGTTGTTGCGGGGAGTAATTTTGAAAAAGCATAAGTCAAGTAGATTCATTTTTGGTTAGTACCTGTATGAGCTGCTAATGAGCTAAAATGGAAGAAATACTGATGGCATTCGGAGGGCGGGGAGTGGCAAGTCAGAAAGCCAAAATAGACTATGTATAAATAAATGTTAATGGTTAGAATAGTAAGTAGGCTTTTAAATGAAACAGTTACATATACTATATATAACTATATATAACTATATATAACTATATATAACTATATATAACTATATATAACTATATATATATATAGTACATAATCTTCATAGGAGGTGGAGACAATGGAGAAACTTGCTAATCTTTATATAAATATAAGTACGTGTATCGCAGTTATCAGTTACAATCTATCATGATATAAAAAAAACTAATGAAAGGTATTGATTAATCAAATAAATAATTACATTACGACCTTGCTTGTGGCCTAGAATTTTTCAAGACATTTATTTTGTTCCTCTGGTGTACACTTTAGTCAGGACAAGGTGCAGTGAAGACTTTTAAGGGGTTAAGAGGACTCACTGGTTTAAGTAGCTTGTGAGTGGTAGAAATGACTGGTGGTAGAACTCATATTATTTGTTCCCACTTTACTGTTTTATTATAACTGTGGTTATTCCTCTCTGAACTCCAGAGAGAAAGATCATGAGCTCACACTCACAGTAAATAATGATGTGACAATTGAGCGCTCAGCTTTGTGACTGTGGAAAAATAATCACATGACATAATTACGGAATTCTCAGAATTATCTTTTTCTTTCCAGTCACCTCAGTAAGGTACAAATGTAGAAATAATGTGGGAGAGTTGCAGAAGTACTCAGTGTGTAGGAAGAGATTTTCATCATGGGTACAAGAATTTCTTCAATGAGATGTAGAAAAACACATACTGAAAAGGAGATAGAAAAAAAAAGAAAAGGAAATAGTTGATGAAGTAGACTACATTTTCATTTGAAATTTGCAGAGGCGATATTAAAAAAGAAAAATGACAACTGATTCAGAGAATGTATTTGCTGCGGCTATAAATGACAAATTAAGCGCAAGAATTTCTGCAAATGAGTAAAACAAATAAAAAAAACCCCTTACACTTAATTACAAAAAAGTAGGCAAAAAATTTAAAAGCGGGGTAACTGTAATGATGGTAAAATATTTTTAACCTCAAAGATAATTCTGAAAATTAAAATGAAAACTGTAAGGTAATACCTTACCACGTATCACGTTGACACATTTTTTAAGCTGCAATAATGCGTGTGGAACCAGCCATTGGGAAACAACTTTTAATAACTCTTGGAAGTTGAATACGTTGCTCCAGCTACTTAGGGAAACAATATGGCAAAATATACTGAAATTGAACATGCACGTACCTCTTGACCTGGCATTTTCATTCCTAAAGATATTCCCAAAGAAGCTTCATTACATTTGCACAAGGAGCCTTGTGCAGAGAGCTATGTTGTGGTATTTGTAATAGAGAATCTTGGGAGCCATACAAGTATCCATCAGCAAACAATATAATAAATTATGATGGATTCATTAAGTAGGATCTCCTCCACAGCAATTATAGTAGGTGTTCTAGAATACATGTGTAACATTCAACCTAGATTTCCAAAACAAAAAGTAGCTACACTTTATGTAGAATGGGCTACATTTTATGTCTAAGCACATTTTAAGTAGAGTATTAAAGCATCTGTAAATTTTATACAACACGCGAAACATTTTTGTACAGTGTTTCTGGACACATGCTCAGAGAAAGCATAGAAACATGTCCTAGTTATTTACATGGTTGATGGTGATGTTTATCTCAAGAGGAAAAAGGGAGGAGAGAATGGGAGATTTCTGGTCTGTCTGTAATATCTTATTTGCCTCTCACCCCCTCCCCCCAAAAACCCCTCCTTTAGAGAGCTAATATTCTGCCTTAATACTAATTTTTTTTCTTTTTCTTTTCTTTTTTTTTTTTGGCGTAGGGATTCATGAAGTTTTTTTAATTAAAAAGAAAGAATTGTTTCTTGTGGGAGGAGCAGGCAAGCCTCTGAGTTTGGAACAGTTAGCACTCTTCAGCCTGCCAGTGTGAGTGTGCTCTTGGGTCCTAGTCCCTTTGGTAGTGTCTCGGGATCACTCCTAGACAAATATTCTAGCAGGTAATCTGCTAGAACCACTTTGAATCTGCACCCTTGATCACACTTGGGGGTTGCTAAGTGTACTTCCGCTTTGTCCTGTTATGAAGAGTCGGTTGCCTTCATCTCTCTGTCTTACTTGAAGCCTGAGCTGCCCCCTCCTCCCTCACAGGTTAGCACCATATTACAAAACCTGCCATTTTTTTTTTTCTTGGCCGTCCCCAAACTGCAGCATCTAAGGGGCCAAGGAGAGGTACCAGGTTTTACTTCGCATGTGTCTTACGAGATGACGGTCCATTGTAATACCAGGCTCCAATCTGGGCTTCGCTTTGCTTTCTGGGTATACCTGTACCTGCCCACATGACATACAACCCTGAAGCCCAACAAACTGTATTTTGCAAGGAGTCAGAATTGCACAGGGGAATGTACGTGGTAGGCTCTGTGGTTGGAGGCCCTGGCTCAGCCCCTTGCAAACTGTGACACTTGGAGCAAGTTGCTTAATCACTTTAAACCTCAATTACCTCATCTATAAAATGGGGATCACAATAGTAACTACCTCAGAAGTGTGTTGTGAGGATTAATGAGTCATTAGCCTTTAGTGGTGGTCTTGCACACGATATGCATGCAATACATGTTAATGATCATTTGTTCGAAGGTTTGGGGCTACTAGCTTGATGTGTGGTGTGGCATTGACTGTATTCATGTCCCCGGTACTTGGTTCGTCGTTCATTCATTGCAACTAACTCAGCAGAACACATTCATGCTCTGCAGTTCTGACACTGACAAATGAACAAGGAATACTTCTACACGTTAGAGAGATGAATACCCGGGAATCCATGACGTCGTGCAATTAAAATAACAAATTCCATGCAAAGACATTCCTCCCTCACTCCCTCCCCCCCCCAAAAAAAACCTCAAAAGCCTAATCATTTTGATTATTTCTTAATAGCAATGTGGAGTTCTGCATTTATCGCCTGACGGAACTCCTGAAATGCATTGTGTATCTCAAAAGGAGGCGAGGTTTCTGAATAGGACACTATAAACCTGATTTCAACAGATTGAAAACAAGATGTGACAAGCAGTTTGACACCGGCCCTCCACTAATTTCCGCTATTTGTAAAGAGGCACATCTGAATGGAAATAGATCTGCAGAATAGATCTGTATGGTTGGGGCCATGTCCGTGCACACATAAAACCGCAGGACCGGGGAAAAGAAGCAGCCATTGATTTCCCGTGAAAGCGCCCCCCCCATCATCCCCCACCCCCCACCTCCAGTCTGGGGAAAGCAGCCAATACGGGGCACCAGCTGCTCTCTGCTGGAAATCCTTTGTGGAGCGGTTTGAGGAGCAGGAGAATGCTAGAGAAAGCTGGTGGATATAAAAAGGGGGTGGGGGGGTGGGGAAGCCACCCACCAGATCTCGGGACAGAAGAGGTGGTAGTGCCTGCAGAAGCCTGCTTCCTCCCTCAAACTAAGCCTGCTTCTTTCTCAGAAAATGAAGGGGGTGGGAGGAAAGCTTCAACAAACCCTACCTTTATGTATGCGGCACGTTGGGAACAGTTCCAATGGGAATTTCTCATGCTCTTTCACGTTCTCTGAATTCTGTTGGTGGCGAGTTCTTGTTTTCTTTAAACGGCTCTGATCTAATAAGTATTTGCCTCGAAACCGGAACAAATACTCAGTGTGATTGCAAGTCCTCATTTACATAATTGCTTTATGACAACGATTGCAGGAGGATAATAATGAGGAATATTTTGAGTTTGCGGGCTGCAGAGGGAGCAAACAAACAAACAAACCCTCCCGGATTACTTTCTGGGCACTTCCATGACAATTTTGCTGATGAGACTAAAATGTATTTCAAGATCAAGCGGCCGGGCAATGGTTCTTTGTTTCCAGTTCAGACGCTGCGAGCAGGGTGTCTTACAGTGAAATCCAGTATTCATAAAGGTGTTCCAAGAAAGCACTGAACAATAAGTTTCAGATGTCCTCCGAAGCTGGAAATATTTGGCCATGTTTCCCCTCTATGAGTGTTAGCTGTGACCACTGTTGCAGGGTGAAGTTGGCCAGCGGTAAAAAGCATTTTTTCCATAGGAGTTTGGTCACCTGCCTAGACAGTCAATGGGAAAATATGGATTATTCCAGGGGATGAAATTGTCCTATGGTATAAATAGCAAGCCATTAGAGAAAAATGGATTTTTCAAAATAAAAGTAAGACGTCTTGCACAAGAATAGCTGAGCCCTGATGAATTCTGCTGTATTTCTCTTTTTAAGGGCGTGCACATAATTTACTTGACTCCTAAATTTAAAGAAGTTACGTATCTTAGCTTAAGCATGGCATTTCTTAGGCACAGGGATGCATTTAAAGCAATTTTAAAGTGATAGAATGAGAGCATTTGTTTGGGTATTACTGATCATGAGTGTTACTTCTGTTGAAATACATGGGCCACAATTGCAAATTTTACTCAAAACACCACAAGTTTATGGGACACCTGAGTGGCTCAGTTGTTTAAGCCACTGCCTTCAGCTCAGGTCATGATCCCAGGGTTCTGGGATCGAGTCCTGCATTGGGCTCCTTGTTCGATGGGGAGCCTGCTTCTCCCTCTGCCTCTGCCTGCCCCTCTGCCTGCTCGTGCTCTCTCTCTCTCTCTGACAAATAAATAAAAATAAAAGAATAAATTATAAAAAAAAAACACCACCACCACCACAAGTTTGGTAAGTTATTATATCCGCAGGTTTCCAGGTCAGTATGTAATGGGCAATGCTTTTAGGACTCAGGATCAGTCAACTAGCCATTTCTAACACATTAATGATAAATGCTTTATTTATTTTCTTCGAGACCACCCCCCCACATCTCTGTTGGCACCCTTTGCCTATTTTACCACATCGTCAAGCCACTTCACTACAAATATTCTGTGATTTAAGTGTTCCTTTAAATCATTCTGGTTTTGTTACTAAATCATGCAAACGAGTGCAATTTCTCTCTGCTGAAATACCATGATCACTTTTCACCCCTTTTTCCCTTATTATTCCACATAACTTGAACCCTTCTTGGTATACCTCCCTTCTCCAGCCCTTATTATTCCTAGTGCAGAGGTAGGGCGTGCCTAAATGTGGAGCTGGGACATGTCACCCATCACGAGTCCTGCAGAGACGTAGCTAAGCCAGCTGCATTATTGATAATGCAGGCAAACATTGATCGTCCTTTGTGGTATGAATAGATACAGCCTGCTTCTAAGCGCCGTGTCCAAAATGTGAGTATTAACAAAAGGGGTGGGCTTCAGAGCTCCAGTGGTAGCTCTAAATTCTAGAGAACACAGGATTTGGTCTCTAACCAAATACCACTTCGTAACAAATGGTCCTTCAGTCTTGAGACACAATTAAGTCACCGTTTAATAGTTTTTGAATCAGCAGAATAAGAATGGGTGTTTCCTTGTTGGTTTGTTTTTCTTTAAATTCTAATGTGCAATTAATAGATGTTTTTACCTTTGCAGTAGGCAGGCTATTCCGAAATCCTGATTGTAGCTGGTCGGGGACCTTCCATGGGGTTTGCTTAGAGGTGAACTAGAGAGGTCTGGTTCTTGTTCTACAACCTGAAATTGAATAGTTCCCAATCCAAAGTCAAATGGGCAGTAAGAGGTGGTCAAAAGTGGGACAGTCAGGGTGCCTGGGTAGCTCAGTGGGTTAAAGCCTCTGCCTTCAGCTCAGGTCATGATCTCAGGGTCCTGGGATTGAGCCCCGCATCGGGCTCTCTGCTCAGCAGGGAGCCTGCTTCCTTCTCTCTCTCTGCCTGCCTCTCTGCTTACTTGTGATCTCACTCTCTCTCTCTCTCAAATAAATAAATAAATAAATAAATAAATAAATAAATAAATAAATAATCTTTTCAAAGAAAATATGACAGTCATTAGCCAAGAGGCAGTATCCTCCTCTAAAGTAATCCTTTAGATTATTAGAGCCATAATCTAAACTGTATAGTTACCTTAGGAATAATTACCTGTCCATAAAGTAGTAGTTTTTAAATGTACCAAATAGATCAGTGATGACTCATTTCAAAATCCATCTTTACCATTTCTTATTTATTTCTTAAGGTATGGCCAATATTCAGTCTGTAATTCTTTTCATTCTATTTGAAAAGTGTCTCTAAAGTTACCTTAAATGCATGACTGCTAGTCAGGAAATCATGAGAACAATCTTGGTGTGAAAATAACATTTCTGCACTTTGATTGTTGAAGGACATTTTCTTGGGTAAAAGATAGTTTACATTAACATTTTAATGTAATTTTATTTTATTATTTTATTTTAATATTAACATATAATGTATTATCGCCCCAGGGTACACGTCTGTGAATCGTCAGGGTTACACATTTCCCAGCACTCACCATAGCACATACCCTCCCCGATGTCCATAACCCAGCCACCCTATCTCTACCCTCCACCCCCCAGCCTCCCTCAGTTTGTTTTGTGAGTTTAGGAGTCTCTTATGGTTTGTCTCCTTCCTGATCCCATCTTGTGTAACAGTTACTTTCTTGCAACAATTTAATGATACGATTGCATTGTCTTCTAGCCGTCACTGTTTCTTTTGAGAAATAGGCTATTTGTTGCCCTTTAAAGCTCTTTCAAAATCTATTCCATATTCCGAATGTTGTAAAGACTTGTACTCCATCATGTTTTCAGCAGTTACTATGGATCGTGTATGGGTGTTGGGGGTTCATGGGGCCTTTCGAGTATGTGAAGTGATGTTTAGTCACCAGTTTTGGAAAGTGTTAGGAAGTTCTCAGCCATTATTTCCTGATAGAGAACTTCTGCTCCATTTTTTATCTCCCTATTTTTCCAGGACATGAG
Source organism: Procyon lotor (assembly GCA_028646535.1). Classification (NCBI taxonomy): domain Eukaryota; kingdom Metazoa; phylum Chordata; class Mammalia; order Carnivora; family Procyonidae; genus Procyon; species Procyon lotor. Next base: position 120,258,400 of record CM053607.1, on the reverse strand, counting down.
TTACAAGAATTTTAAACTTTGTCACCGTTACACTCATGCATGGGCCCTAGACTCAAATGTCTTTCCTCTTAGTTCTGATTATCTGTGACTCACGAGTGATATCCAGACTATCCATATGTTAGAAGGGCTAAGAGTAACATTGAAACCTGGCTCACATTCTTCAGCTGGAAACTTTCCTGGATCTGGGCCTCTAATTTTTAGCAGACTTGGTAGCTTTCTGAAACCATAGATAAATTAGCTGTAGGGGTGTCCAACTTTTATAGTTGTTCTTAGTGAGAAGGTCAACCCGGTTTCTGGTCTCAAATTAACACAAGATACGGTACCAAGTTGAGCCAAATTTTAACTGATGACGAGACCTTTTTTCACTACAAGACCACTCCCCATTTTATGAACCAGAATACAGTACATATATTCAATCAGTATTGCGTGCAGCCTTTTAAAAAATATGGTCTCAGGGCCCCTGGGTGGCTCAGTTGGTTCAGTGTCTGCCTTTGGCTCAGGTCCTGATCACAGGCCCGAGGAATGGAGCCCCGCGTCGGGCTCCCAGCTCAGTGGGGAGTCTCTTTCTCCTCCTCTTTTCACCCTACTAGTGCTCTCCAGCACTCCCTCTCTCTCGAATAAATAAGTAAAATCTTAAGAAAAAAAAAAAAAAAGGTAGAGTCTCCACTTGCTCAGTTTCCTTTGAAATTTTAAACTTTAAATGATAACTTCTGCTTGTATTCCTTCCATTACTTCTTGTCATCTCTGGCTGCTTCTGATTGCGATCACTGTTTGTCCCGCCTCATTTTCTTTACCCCACCTTCAGGTTATTAGGTGAGTCAGACTGTTCATCGTAGGTTGAACTCTGTCAGAGCCACCACGCCATAAAGCTCGCATGGGCACTCTTCGGGAAATCAAAATAAAAGAGGAATTTAATGACACGTACAAACCAGTAGTGAAATAAAGAGGCTCAGTGTAGCAAAAGTTGCTTATTTAAAAAGCTCATAGGACAGGCATAGCCCCAGAAAGATGACTGAAAGATAAAATTTTGTGAAATATAAATATATAAAAAAATTAATGAAAAATAGTTAAAGATGATGCAGGACATAGAAAAAAAAGAAACTGGATGCTTTTATGGACACTTTGATGGGAATAATTTGAAAACATGGATGAAATAATATATTTCTAGAATGCAATGTTTTACAGAAGCTGATTCCAAAAAAAGAGGAGAAATTCTATATGCATTATTTAAAACTCTCCATAAAGCATCCAAGAATGTAAAGGTCCTAAAGACAAGTTGTTAATAGTTCTTTCAAGAGTATAAACAGAATACCCATGTGTATTCTATAAGGTCAGTGTAATCTTGATGCCCACATTTTAATTCTGACAAGTACTAGTGGGAATGTGGAGAAATGGAAGCTATGATATACACTGTTGCTAGAAGTACACATAAATACATTCATTTTGCAAAAGCCACACATGTACAATTACATTCCTAGCTATATACTTAAAGTAGTGCTTCTTCAAATGCCTTTATGAGCTTTACACTGTGACCGTGTTCACACACAGGCCTGGAGATAAAAAGTAATGAAACAGTCTTTACTCCTATTACCTCTAATGCTTTAATACTTTTCCATTCTACAGTGTTTGCATAAGACTTTGGCTATATGTTACTGATTTGATTTCGTATTCCACTAATGGTTCTCAAATCTCAGTTCAAATAGTTCTGTGCTAGAGAAACTCATAGTAAAGGATGCTGCAAGTACAAAATACTATTAATACCATTCATCAAAGTAGCGAAAATAAGCCAAATATTCCACATGTCAATAAAAAGATGCATAAATAAATACTAGATATCTACGCAATGGAATATTCTAAATAAAAATCACACCAATACCATTGCATGCATCCATAAGAATAAATCTTGAAATAGAATATTGAGCTGTAAAAACAAGTAATAAGGAACACATCATATGATTCCATTAATATCAAGTGCTAAACTTGGCTAAATTAGATAAGAAATTGTATTTGAAGCTTCTCTGGGTTCCTTGGAGAAAACCTTTGTCTTTACTCAGAGATTAGAGATTTCAAAAAATCCAAGCACAACGTTTGGTGCTGCAGGTGGCTAAAGTACATTAAAAATTGAGTTCATGGGGCGCCTGGGTGACTCAGTGATTAAGCGTCTGCCTTCGGCTCAGGTCATGATCCCAGGGTCCTGGGATCAAGCCCCGCATCGGGCTCCCTGCTCAGCGGGAGGCCTGCTTCTCCCAATACCATTCCCTCTGCTTGTGTTCCCTCTCTTGCTGTGTTTCTCTCTGTCAAATAAATAAAATCTTAAAAAAAAAAAATTGAGTTCATGTCCTTGCCCTATGTCTTATTTTTAAAGCTAGCATGAAGCAAGGAAAGAGTGGGGCCCCAGAAACAGGGGTACATAAGTCTCAATAGATTCCATGAAGGTGAGGTTGTTACTTTACTTACAGTGACCTTCAGGACTTTGATGTTCTGCTGACTCTTTGATGTATTTCCTATGATAATACGATCAGTATGAGATAATGGAGAAAATACAAGAATATAATGCTATGGTAACAACAACAAAAGAAAACGTTATCTTATGTGAGATAAAATTGACCCGAGACACTGTCAACATTATGTCTTCATTAGTTACTCACAGAGAAGTCAACTAGTATTTACCTTAAATGTTAAACTCCATCAAAACTAGCATTGAACCAACGCATTAAACCTTTGATTGGACAAACATTTAAATACCCACCATGTGTAGGTACTGCGTTATGAACTCAATCACAAAGTTTATATTATCTCAAAATAATTAAAAATACCTTTTTCTTTGTAAAAATGGCATCTCTTCCTTAAATCTGCAATTGTATCTTCGTGGTTTCCCTCTGATGAACTTACTCACCGATGTGTAGCTAATTTCCTTGTCAAAATGTGTGCGGGCATTGGCTTTCTCTCTCTCTCCCATGTCATTTGGAACCCCTGTCGTCAGCCTTGCAGTAATTGTTTGCAGACATCTTGTAGCCATGTTTTCATTGGAAGTCACTTCCGAATAGTTTCAGAGGAAGGGAGAATATAATGAAGTTATAATTAAAATGTTATTATTTATTGATTGTTATTAGCGTCAAATAACATGTAGATAGTAGACTTCTTGACCTATTGGAAGGTTTTAATGAAAACTTCATTGAACACCAAAATGAATCAGGATTAAAGAAGTAAATAATAAAACAAAAACGCAGCCTTATTAAGACCAATAAAGTTAAGTGCCCCTGTGTATTGAAGAGTGCCTATAGCAATTTATGCAGTGTAGAAAAGAATGATCCCAGGTTAAAAAGCAAGCCTATCTTTGTGAGACATTAGAGGTTAGAAAAGAAACTACTAGAACATCAGTTAGAATGTAGGTTGTCCCCTTAGACACATTAAATCCATTTATGTATATTTCAAATTTATATTTCTGAAAATAGACTGTTATGCATAGCTTAATTTAGCTGTATGAGTGAGCCTCAAAGTCAAAGTCCAAGGAGGTTTGGTTGGACTAATTACAAGATGACTGTCTTAGTGTCAGAAAAGGGTTAACTAGAAGAAGCCACATAAACTTTAAGTGTCGATTGTTTCAAAGAAAGCAAATAAAAATAAATTGTACGTAAATGTCGACAATGTCACACTCATCTCTGTGCTTAACCTTTGCAGATCAAAGAAAAATTGGATATTCTGATTTACCACTGTAGAGGAAATGTATAAAATAATTATAGGGTAGAACAAAAGCCTTAGAGAATCACATAAAAAATTGATTTTTTTTCACTCCTTTGTCAGATACCACTTTGAAATATGATCCCCTGGTAGAATATTGATAGATAGCTTCTCTAGTCATGTGGTCCTTGAGGATCATAATATCTGGAGTCCTGAGGAGTAGGTTGAAGCTTCCATACCTCTTTTTCCTCTGTTGAGAAACGCATAATAGATTTCTTCAGTATTTTCCTCATTAATGGAGAATGCCTTCCTCTTCTGTTCTTAAATTGTCCCTCTGATAATATATTTAATTTGTGTCCTCATTCTTCCTACTCATATTTTCTGCCACCAAATATATCAGAGTCTAATTATAAATTTTGGGGAACTTGAGTCATGGTTATATTTTCATTGCACACTCCAGCACTGAGTTTAAGACGGGTTTTCAATAAATGCTTGTTCAACATAAGATTTGTTAAATATTTTCTCCAAAGGCCGACTTGTAAATATTTTAGGTGTGGTGTGTGTGATCTCTGTTACAACTCTCAGCTCTGCCTTTGGGTTGAGAAAGTAGCCAAAGACAATACATAAACAAACATAAATTGCTGTGTTCTATTTATTTTTTTTTATTAACATAAAATGTATTATTTGTTTCAGGGGCACAGGTCTGTTATTCAACATATTCAGTCTTACACAAAGCACTCACCATAGCACATACCCTCCCCAATGTCCATCACCCAGTTACCCCGTCTCCCACCCTTCTCCCCTCCAGCACCCCGCAGTTTGTTTGCTAAGATTAAGAGACTCTAATGGTTTGTCTCCCTCTCTGGTTTTGTCTTGTTTTATTTTTCCCTCCCTTCTCCTATGACCCTCTGTCTTGTTTCTCAAATTCCTCATATCAGTGAGATCACATGATAACTGTCTTTCTCTGACTTACTTTGTTCAGCATAATAACCTCTAGTTCCACCCACGTTGTTGTAAATGGCAAGATTTCATCTCTCTTGATGGCTGCATAGTATTCCATTGTATATATATACCACATCTTCTTTATATATTCATCTGTTGATGGACAACTAGGTTCTTTCCATAGTTTGGCTATTGTGGACATTGTTTCTATAAACATTTGGGTACACGTGCCCCTTGGCTCACTACATTTGTATCTTAAGTGTAATTACCTAGTAGTGCATTTGCTGGGTCATAGGGTAGCTCTAGTTTCAACTTTTTGAGTAACCTCCATCCTGTTGTCCAGATGGCTGCACCAGCTAACATTGCCAACAACGGTATAGGAGGATTCCCCTTTCTCCACATCCTCACGAACACCTGTCATTTCCTGACTTGTTAATTTTAGCCATTCTGACTGGTGTGAGGTGGTATCTCCGTGTGGTTTTGATTTGTATTTCACAGATGCCGAGTGATGTTGAGCAATTTTTCATGTGTCTCTTGGCCATTTGGATGCCTTCTTTATAAAAATGTCTGTTCATTTGTCTTCTGGCCATTTCTTGCTTGGATTATTTGTTCTTTGGGTGTGGAGTTTGAGAAGTTCTTTATAGATTTTGGATACTAACCCTTTATCTGGTAAGTCATTTGCAAATATCTTCTCTCATTCTTCTCTCATTCATTGTACGTAAATGTCGACAATGTCACACTCATCTCTGTGCTTAACCTTTGCAGATCAAAGAAAAATTGGATATTCTGATTTACCACTGTAGAGGAAATGTATAAAATAATTATAGGGTAATTTTCATTTTATTTCATTTTATTGACTGTTTCCTTTGCTGTGCAAAAGCTTTTGATCTTGATGAAGTCCCAGTAGTTCATTTTT
>CM053607.1:120224343-120252361 GCA_028646535.1 Procyon lotor | reverse complement strand
TGATAGGGATTGCATTAAATGTGTAGATTGCTCTAGGTAGCATAGACATTGCCACAGTATTTGTTCTTCCAATCCATGAGCATGAAACGTATTTCCATTTGTGTCTTCCTCAACTTCTTTCAAGAGTACTCTATAGTTTTCTGTGCACAGATTTTTTGCGTCTTTGGTTAGATTTATTCCTAGGTGTCTTATGGTTTTGAGTGCAATTATAAATGGGATCGATTCCTTCATTTCTCTTTCTTCTGTGTTGGTGTTGATGGATAGAAATACAACTGATGACTGTGCATTGATTTTATATCCTGACACTTTACGTAATTCCTGTATGAGTTTTAGCAGTCTTGGAGTAGAGTCTTTTGGGGTTACCACATAAAGTATCATATTATCTGCAAAGAATAAGACTCTTTTGCTGATTCGGATGCCTTTTATTTCTTTTTGTTGTCTGCTGCTGAGGCGAAGACTTCTAGTAGTATGTTGAATAGCAGTGGAGATAGTGGATGTCCCTGCCGTGTTCCTGATGTTAGGGAAAAGCTCTCAGTTTTTCCCCATTGAGAATGATATTCACTGTGGGTTTTTCACAGATGGCTTTTCTGATACTGAGGTATGTACCCTCTATCCGTACACTGTGAAGAGTTTGGATCAAGAAAGAATGCTACACTTTGTCAAATGCTTTTTCAGCATCTGCCTCCATTCTTAAATTCCATTTTCCCTATGTGTGTGTGTGTCTTTAAAAACTGAAGTCACTGGACAGGACCCACCCTAATAAAGTATGATCGCTTCTTAATTTAACTATATCTGCAAAGGTCTTATTTCCCTACAAGGTTCCATTCTGAGGTTAAGGGTAGACACGGATTTGAGGTGGAGATGTTACTCGGTGCAATGCACACTCTTATTTTGCTTTTCTCATTTTAATTTTGGAAGAGTTAGGCAGTTTTCTTTGAGACAGTGTTCTTCAAACTTTACCATACTTAAGAGTCACCTGGAGGATTTGTGAAAATACAGCTAGCTAATCAGGCTCCAACCTCCAGGTTTTTTTTTTTAAAGATTGTATTTATTTATTTGACAGAGAGATAGAGAGGGATCACAAGTAGGGAGAGCAGCAGGCAGAGGGAGAGGGGGAAGCAAGCTCCTTGCTGAGCACAGAACGTTATGCTGGGCTCGATTCCAGGACCTTGAGATCATGACCTGAGCTGAAGGCAGACCCTTAACCAATTGAACCACCCAGGCTCCCTAAGAATTTGTGATTCTGCGTAGAAGTTTAAGACTGCTGTTGGTCTGGGTACCCCACTTCAATAACTTGTTACGGACTGAGTTGTGTCCTTCCAGAATTTCATGTGTTGAACTTCTAACCCCCAGGCTTCAGAATGTATGGAGACAGGGCCTTTAAAAGAAGTACTGAATGTAAAATGAAGTCATTGGGATGGATTCTAATCCAAAATGACCATTACCTTTATAATAAGAATAGGCAAAAAAAAAAAAAAAAAAAATAGGCGATTAGTTACCAGACAATGGAACCTCTGTCTTTTTCATAATAGACCTCCTCACTGGTGTGGGGTGATAGCTCATGTGGTTTTGATTTTCATTTCCCTAATGTTGAGGGCCTTTATACATACCTGTTGCCTATTCATGTGTCTTCTTGGGAAAAATACCTGTTCGGGTCCTTTGCGCATTTTTAATTGGATTGTTTGAGGTTTTATTTATTTTTTTGCTATTAAAATGTGAGTTCTTTATTTTAGACCTTAACCCCTTATCAAATATCCTGTGTGCAAACCCCAGTCTACTGATTGCATTTTCACTTGATTGTTTCCTTGGTTGTGCAGAAGCTCTTTAGTCTGATGCAGTTCCCACTTGTTTACCTGTGTTGCCAAGACAGGCGTTAAGAATTGTCACGGAGGAGGTAGAGGGAAGGGAATCCTTAGACACTGTTTGTGGCAGAGTTCATCGACACAGTCATGGAAAACAGCATGGCAGTTCCTCAAAAAATTAGGACTAGAACTCCCATGGGATCCAGACATTCTCCTGTGTATAGATAATCCAAAGGAAATGCAGTCAGTGTCTTGAAGAGATTTCTACATTCCTGTGTTCGTCGGAGTATTATTCACAATAGCCAGGATGTGAAAACAACTGCATGGTCAGAACTGTGAGAAAATCACTTGCTCCAACCCACCTGGTCTAGGATATTGGTTATAGGAGCCCTAAAAAACGAATACAGAGCCACTGGTTTAAGAGGTGAGGAAGAGACCCCATTTACACAGTTCCCTGTGGTAACCTGTTATCCATGTACCATTGACAAATTATTTTCTGAATCCCACGTTTACTCAGTGGTTTGCAACACCATCCTTAGAGTTGACCCAAGTCTCATATTTATTAGAATTTATCTTCGTCTCTATTATGGTGTATTCACTCTTTTTATTTCTAGAGCTCCAGAGTATTGTAATCTGTTGAAATCCTATGGGTTTAATATGTTGATATCTCAAATGTTATAGTATTTGCAGATATTTTAATTTCTAGTAGGATTATTCCGTTTTCATTAGCTGCTTTTTCTCAGAGCTATTGTAGAAATGTCCCATTAATCACCTGGGAACTTGATGACATTTTGCCCTATGTTATTTAATTATCATCATATCTCATTTACATGTTAGTCTGGAGTGAGTTACAGCTTTTACAGTCCGCCTAGCTGAGAACACATTATGTCTCCATTTTTAAAAGGTAATTTTATGTCATTTAGTATCTGTGTATTTTTAAAGATACTCATTCATTCATTTATTTGAGCAGAGAGAGAGAGAGAGAGAGAGAGAGAGAGAGAGAGAAAGGCAAAAAGCAGAGGAGAGGGAGAGAGTCTCAGACTGCACTGAGCACAGAGCCCAATGCAGGGCTCCTTTTCCTGACCCTGAGATCATGACCTGAGCCAAAACCAAGAATCAAAGGTTTAAGCAGCTAAGCCGTCCAGGGAATATATCCATTTAATATACTTTATAGTTTTCTCCTTAAATGTTTACGTGTTGCTATCTTTATTTCATTTTTGTGTGTGTGTGCATGAGTGTCCTAGTCAATGAAATAGTATTTTCTATTAGCACTCATGTGGTTGCTCCTTATATATGTGAATACGATCATATTTTAGTGACTTGTTTTTTTTTTTTTCAGTTGAAGCCTGAGATGCCTAGGTAGACAGTTATATCATAAGGTTCTGTCCCCCCCAATTCAGTATGTATCCCTAAAACACTTGCTGTCCTCAAACTGGGCTGGCTATTCGTGTCATTCAGGGGTCCCACATGAAGCAAAAGCTATCCGTCATGGCTCCTGTTATCAGAAATGGGATTTAGGCAATCCATTAAAGGGACGACTAGCAGAGGTTTGGTGGCAAAATGCAAACCAAAGCCATACCCTACAATCATTTTGGTGGCCACGGAGCTCGGCAGAGCTCCTCTTAGCTTGCTGCCCCGACCTGATGAATTTGCCACTCCTTGCTTACTCTCCACTCTCCTTGCTTCTGTGTGAAGCAAAACACTTGCCAAAGTCACGGGCCTCTTTTTTCTTGGCCACAGCGAGTCAGCTCTGACCGTGGTGTGTGCTGTGGGCAGTCCGACCCTAGGTCCCTGAAACAAGTGTCAGGTACACATTAAGTTCATGCTTCTTTTCTTTTTTGTAAGATTTTATTTATTCATTTGAGGGAGAGGGAGATTCCCTGCAGACTCCCTGCTGAGCACGGACCCTGACTCGGGGCCTGATCCCAGGACCCTGAGATCGTGACCTGAACCAAAGGCAGACGCTTAACTGCCTGGGCCACCCAGACATCCCAGGTTTGTAGTTCTAGCTCAGTGCCAACTACTTGTGGTAATAAGGGGGGCATTACAGCTGTTCATGCAGTTTACACACTACCCAGCAAAGTATTAACCTATACTTGCTTTGGCTCCTGAACACTTAGAGTAGAAACCCTGTATCTTGTTTTGTGTCCCTTAGAGTGCCCAGTACAACGCGATCCCTATGTCATTATTGGGCAAACCCTTCCGGAGGAAGGAATAGGCAGGTTATGTCTCGTCTGTCCTGTGGATTTTGCCCTCTCGCTGGCTACACGGTAATAAAGCCCTGAATGAATTGTCAATTTTATACCGATTGATATTGTTAAATACAGAAAATTCTGTATTGAAATAGAGCACTTGTGCTGTACAGTCTTGTGCTCCTTAAATTTCTCTTTATAGCAGAGGAAGAATATCAGCAAGTGAGCTCTTTTCATCTCTTTGAGGCCGTGCTGAATGCTCCTTTAATGGTCATTTTATTTTTTATCTAACGTGTTTCGGAGATGCCTTTAAGCTTGGAAGGCAACTGTCACTCTGTTGACTTTTTTTTTTTTTTTAAGATTATTTATTTATTTATTTGACAGAGAGAGAGAGAGAGAGAGAGAGATCACCAGTAGGCAGAGAAGCAGGCAGAGAGAGCGGGGGAAGCAGGCTCCCTGCTGAACAAAGAATCTGATGCGGGGCTCGATTCCAGGACCCTGAGATCATGACCTGAGCCGAAGGCAGAGGTTTTAACCCACTGAGCCACCCAGGCACCCCACTCTGTTGACTTTTGACCTCATGGCCCCACATAAGGTTGGAGTCAGAGAGCACAGCCAGAGGAATTGACATATGACCATGTAGCCTTAAGTTACACTATTTTTGTCAGTTTACACAGGTCCTACTTTATGCTTTTGTTTGCGTTGTCTCCAGATTAACTTGGAACTTACGAAGTTAGAGTGCCCACTATATTTGTCTGACATCCCAAATTTTATCTCTGTTAGTAAAAAAACAAATAAAATAAAATAAATAAATCCAAGATTGGTTCAGAAAATTTGGCATTTAAACGGGATCTTCGTGGCTTTCATGGGATTAATAATTCATATATTTTATCACATTTGGGGCATTTCAGAAGTCCATTATACCTATATTTTCTGTGCAGTCAGTAAATTTTGTAGCTCTTAAAACCCATGAAATGAAATATAGGTTTGAAAAGCCATAACACTATCAATACATTAATATTTATGTAGCTCTTTTCATGACAAACATTCTAAAATGCTCTCCAGTAAAGTAAGAAGAAATAAAGCACGAAGAGAAGGTGGACGATTACAAGTCAAGAGGTCACTCGAAGAAGCAAATCAAATGAATCCGTTTGGCCAAGGGATTGACCCGTTGACACAAAAGATACAGCTCCGCTTAGGTGAGCTCAGGCCTGGGAAACTAGAGAATTAGAAGTGGGCTCTCAACCATTGGGATGAAAAAGTCAAAGCTAGCACGGCATTTCCACTTAGAGTAAATAGTACCGTTCCTCTTGGACTATAGACGAGGAGGGCTGCAGCCTGTGCGCCATTTTCATCTCTGTTCAAGTGACTTTGCATTTCTAAATATAAATAGGGGGAAATCAGCTGATAAAATGCAGTCCTAAAAGCATCTTTAATTTATTGTGGGGTATTATTTTCTTCACACATCACAGAAGCAAATTATTGATATAAATTATGCTAATTTCTTTCTATGATGAGGTCATTCATGAGTGAAACACGAATCTGGAGGACAAATGCTCTTTAATGCGTACCTATTGCTTCTTTAATTGTGGGTTGTCTCCACCTAATTTCCTTCAAAAATGAATGGTTCTACGGAAAGATATTCTTCAATTTAAGACGTTTTTAGTTGTTCTGATGTGTCGAGAAATGTTGAAAAAAAAAAGCACGAAAATTACTGGAGTGATAGCACAGAATGCTATCGAAGTATGCAGTCTCCAAGACTCAGGAATGGGAGCGGCTGGAAAGTCTTATAATCCTATTATTGTTGGAACAATGCAAAGTAGTTCTTCTGCTCTTCCAAAGACTCTGAAGACTGATGTCTTTTTTTCTAGGCTTGAACCCATCATCCTTAAGATGAAGTTGCTCTAATCCTAGGTGACTTATTTTTTTTTCCCCTTCTGATCTAGGAAGTCTTAGGAAAAAAGGTGACTGACCGACCACCATTTTTTGTAGCTACATATTCATTTATCTTTGGAGAAGGAGGTAGGAATGAGAAGTACCAAGAGCGACCGTTATACTTTATGAATCTGTTGTATTGCACTAAAGGTCAATATTTTTCTGATGTAATCAGACACTTGAGCAATAAAACCTTTTGGCTTAATTATCTCCCTCTTTTAGGGCCAACATTCCTTAAATGTAAAGAATACTCAAAAGTCATTCTTTCCTGATTAAAATAGGCTTGCTTCCCAGTAGATTGTCCTTGCAATGATTCCTTCCCTGTTCCTTTGAGAATTCCATTGGCTGGCTCTAACACTTAAAAGGTTAATAAGGAAAAACACTCCATGATCTGACCCCTTCATGACTTTCCATCTTCAAGGCCTTTCCATCCCTCATTTATTCTCATGTTATGTTCCTATCACATAATGGTGATGCAGTTCCACGACTTTTCCTGCTGTTCCTCACTTATTCATCTGCGTCCTGTCTGAAGTCCTTAAATGGTCTCTCCCTCTCCCAGCTGTCTAATGCCTATTCTCACTTAAAGGTTGAGGGTGCTTGGGTGGCTCAGTGGGTTGATCCATTGACTTGGTTTTGGCTCATGTCATGATCTCGTGTTTGTGAGATTGAGCCCTACATCAGGCTCCATGCCTGGCTTGGAATCTGCTTGAACTTCTCTCTCCTCCTCTCCCTTTGCCCCTCCCCCCATGCTATTGCACTGTATCTTGGGAGGGCGTGGGGAAGAAGTCTTAATTATGGCATCATCTCTTCCAGAGATGCTGTGAGGTTTTTTTTTACTTTCTCATGATACCTTATGTGTCCTTCTGTTGCTGTTACTCCAACTGAGTCACAGAATATGACCTTTTCATAGTAGAGACTTGAGTTGATTTACCTTTGCTTTCTAAGTACCCATCAGAGTTTGTGACATTTAATAGGTGCTTAATAATACTTGAATGAATAAATGATGTCACCAGGCAAGAAGTTCACCTTCATATAATTGTCCCACCTGAAAACTCACAGCATCAGAGTTGCCATTCCTGTTTTATAAATAACCACCTATAGCTAATAGCATTGCCAGATCTTTGTATCTGGCCTCTAAAGTTTAAAGGCATTCCAGTTTCTGCCCTAACAGTGTTTATATTAGAACCATTAGTTAACCCCAGAGGCTATTTGAGAATTAAATTAAGAGGCAAAACAAAACACAGTAAAATCTTGGGAGCAATAAATCTGTGCAAGACATTTGAATTTGGCTGAAAGGTCTGCTAATGCCCTGAAATTTGTGGATCCCAGGCAGCCTTTTTGCTGGGTTTTCATAATATTTGCTTATAAATCCTGGATGTAGCTAAGCTTCCTTTTTAAATGGCTGTACCTTTTATTTGTCCGAAAGTATAGACTTACTAGCTTAGCATCTCTTCCTTCTAAAACACTTGGCTTGATAAAATACAGACTTGAGGTTTTCAGGCAAGTGTTTACAAAAGAAGCATAGGTTTTTGATACGCATATTCCCATGTTGACTTCTGTTTTATACTTGACCAACTTGCGTTGTTCTTTGTATTTATGTGATTGTTTGCAGCTCTTACTGACCTCCATAATCCTTTGGTCATGAATAAAAAGTAGATAGGGGCTCAGAACTTGGGCTGTTGATTTTCGCTGAGAATTTCATTTGGCATCTACTACAGTCATTTTCAAACCTGAATTCCTGAATCGCTTGCATTCACGTGAGCTGGGGTGATTGTTAAAAGTCAGACATTGGAGCCCTACCCCAAACCCAGCCAATCCCGGTTTCTATGTGTGAATCAAAGAATATGCATTTTATATCAAGGGATTTTTCTAAAAATTGTATAATTAATTAAGCAAGGCAGACTCTGTTGCATCATAGTTATTTTCAGCGGAGCAAATTATGAATGTCTTATTTGGGCCCAAATAAATCATTCAGTCAGTGTTTGTTGATAGTTGGCTAAATGCCGAACTTTTGTAGCAGTGCAAGAATATAAAGGTGAAAGGGAATGAAGAAGCTTGGGGTTTTTCTGGATGCCAGAATAGACAAGCGGATATTTATTAAAAAAGATGATGCCCCCACCACCCTACCCCATACACATTCTCTAAAACACTGAAGCCGAGCATTTTCCTAGGTGCAGCTGGCCAGGTTGAAATACCAGATTGGAAATGGGCTTCATAGTACAAGGGATCACATACTAATTCCTCCAACCCTGTGTCAGGTTTGTTTCAACAGACCTCCAGTTTCTAACTGGTGTGTAAAGAATAACGCTGCCCTCTGAAAGGTGATCTCATCCACTTGATGCCTAGGAACCAACTTGCCACAATTTTATCTTTCTAGGCCATGTGAGGAAATTGTAGCCCAGAAGGCTCTAGACTTCAAATGGATGCTTTCTTGATACTTGATTTATTATTTAATGGGCAAGGCAGATTGTTTGGTTTTATTTTCATTTACTATTTTAAAGATTTATTTGAGAGAGAAGAGAGAGAGAGAGAGCATGAGAGGGGAGAGGTCAGAGGGAGAAGCAGACTCCCTACCGAGCAGGGATCCCGACGTGGGACTCGATCCTGGGGCTCCAGGATCGTGACCAGAGCCGAAGGCAGTTGCTCAACCAAGTGAGCCAGCAGTGCCCAGACTGTTTGGTTTTAGTTGCTTTGGGATTTTCACAGACTCGACTAATGGCTATGTTGGGTGGCGAGGTGGGGGGGTCACCCCTCAGTCACCTCAGGGAGTATGTGGCTTGGCCTTCTGCGTGGGTGCTTGCTCTCGTTGATCAGCTCAGTTTTTGTAAAAGAATGGCAGTTCTGTCCCTGGCGTGGCAAGTTGATCGAGCATTTGGCCGGTCCCTTAACTGCCACCCTGCAGTTGGGGTAGACATTGGCACAGATTACCTTAACTGTGTTGCCACACAACCGCTACTAAAAATTTGGTTGAGACACAGAATAGTCTCAGTAATGGAAAATGTCTCATTGGATTGAATCCAATTACATCTTTATCTACATCCTGTACTATTGATTTTCTTACATTGCCCCTTTGGCTTGTCATCAGCTTATATTGAAGGATGTCATCAGAAAGAAAGCTACAGAGCTCTGTGACTTACTTACCAGAAGGATCAAGTTGCTGGTTCAGCACATGACTGAGAATCCTTCATATAAGAGTCTGGAAGAGGTATTTCTCTGTGCTTCTTCAGGGCAATTGGTGTATCTTTATCTTATGAGCTCGGTAATTTACCTAAGTAGTCATCTATTCCTCTTCCTGCTGACAGAGAGCAGGGGAGTAACAAATTAGAGATCTCCCTTGACTATGTGCGGAGGATTTTATGGCATAAGTGTTGTCAACTCACCTCCTGGTATCTTCACGTGATTACCCTTAGTTTTTCATTGCCTCAACCCTCTTCCAAACGGAGAATGTATTTCATTTTTCAACCGTATGTGCGTCTTCATGAGTTGCCCTGTACTTCTGAAGTGAGGCAAAATACGTTGCCGGGGGTTTTGCTTGTCAGTTTAAAGATGAGTCTTCACTCCAGATGAGATCAAGAGGCTCCTGCCAAGAACACCAAAGAATCTGGAGAAGGTTAATGAGCTAAGAAAGGACGTGGGCTCGCAAATAGGGTACAGAGAACTTCGGTGGAAGAATAGACTTTGGTAAGCACTTGACCTGGTGGGTCAGCAGAATGAGAGAATCCTATGATTGGCTTTGACCGCCCACCTCCAGAGGGTGAAGAATGACTTGCAGGAAAGGGAAATAGATCCAGGAGACAGGTCATGGGTGTGTATTCCTGACTGTATCAGGGATTATTCTGCACAGGGAAAGGAGGTTGGGACACGTACTTGTCACATTTGACCTTTATAGTATCAGTTGCTCTGTTTTCATCCCAAATGTTGTCTCTGCAATTGAAAGGACCAGACTCAGGCGTCGATGAATTAAGCAATCGACTTAGGTGAGTTTTGTCCAGTTTAGCACAGATGGCTTTCCTTGTGGTGGCTGCTCTTTCTCTGATGTGATAAGACCTAGTTTGACCAGTTAAACCTTGATTGTAACAGGTCGTATTCTTGGGAAAACCATTTCTTTTTTTCTTTTTTTTTTAAGATTTTTTATTTATTGGACAGAGAGAAACACAGCGAGAGAGGGAACACAAGCAGAGGGAATGGAAGCGGGAGAAGCAGGCTTCCTGCCGAGCAAGGAGCCCGATGTGGGGCTCGATCCCAGAACCCTGGGATCATGACCTGGGCCGAAGGCCGACGCTTAACGACTGAGCCACCCAGGCGCCCCGGGAAAACCATTTCATATCGTTGCTTCCAGAACCCTTGAATATCAGGCTGGAGAATACCTTCAAGAACATTCAGTCTCATGTATTTTTTTTAACACTTGCTGAAACTGAGGCTTATACAAGCTTTGTTACTTGCCGAAGGTCACAACCAGTTGGTGGAACCAGAAGAACAACTGAAGTCCCTTGACTCAAGGACCAGCAGTAACTGAAAATGCGTCAATTGTTAGAATCCCCACCCATGAGCACTTTGTGCCCTCCCCTCCCCTTCCCTTCTCTCCCCCTTCCCCTTCCCCTTCCCCCTCCCCCTCCCCTTCCCCTTCCCCTTCCCCTTCCCCTTCCCCTTCCCCTTTCCTTTCCTTTCCTTTCCTTTCCACACCAAGTGCTCTATCCACAGATGCTAAAACCAGAGAACAAGTTACTGGTGTTACTGGTCACTTGAGATTCCATTCACAGTCTATACCATTTCTAGGGCCTAAAGGTAAGGTGAGCTGCAGGTGCAGCAGCAGGACTGGGTAGTGTGTACTAGGGACATTTCAGTGACAGAGCTATGGCAGAATGGTCCAAGAGATTTGAGGTCACTAAGGGAGAAAAAGAAAAGATCTACGTGTGCTTGCAAAGTATACATTGAAATAATTTTCCTGATAATCTAGGTCTTTTTTTTTTGGCCTAAAATTAGGATGAATGAGTCAAATGGAATTTTAAGGATTTTATTATCTAAATAATTACCTCATTAAAAAAAAATTTTAGTTTTGCTCGTGTAGACAAAGCGATAGTTACTAAATTTCTCCAGTTATAGAGCAAGATGTTTTGTGCTTACAAAGTAAGTTATGACTGAGGGCTTAGAATTTAGAGATTTTATTTATTGTAAGCAATCCAGTGAGAACAGTATTGTTCCTTCTACACAGAAATTTATTTGTTCCACTGTGGGTTTTAATTGTCACAATTTCTAATCATGTGGTTAATTGCCTCAACTGTATTGATTTTATTTCAGCAAGCAGACTGTATATACATAAAGCTGAGAGTGTGGACCCCAGTGTTATTTCTGGTCTTTGACCTTGGATGTCTGTAAATGTAGATGAAGCAAACAGTAAAAGACAGTGTAACTCTCCGTGTTCACGTGTTCTGATGATTACAATGACCTCTCACATTTTACAAAAGGATTTCCAATATAGTGTCTTTTGTGTCTTAAGTTGATGAGGTAATAGAGGCAGGAAAGTGGAGACCCAGAGTAGTAATTGCACATGTCGGAGCTCAGAAAATGAATCATGAGTGGCATGTGGACCAGAGCCCAGGTCCCGTGACTCCTGGCCCAGTGCTTTACCAGTCCCATTGTCAAAGCCATGGTCCTAGTCCACATGACCACCCTGCTGAATCCATTCCAATAGCTTGACGACATACATTGCTATGTCTAGTCCTCTTTTCACAATGCCATCTGACATTTGCTTGCTCATTTCATTAGAGCAAGCTTCCTAAAACTTAATTTAATATTGAGGACCACTGCTCTGGGACTCTACTATTGATGCTTCCCTGGGAGCCTGTTGGGTGTCTGTACTCAGACAAGTCCAACCGTCAGGTAGGGAGCAGTTAATATCACCCCCAGAGGGCTCTTGACCGATGGAAGTTGGACACCACTGTGAAAAGTTCCCACTTTACCCACCTTGCTTCATCCACTGACATTTGGTCATGAAGTGAAGTTGGGCTTCGGAATAAGTGTTCCCAAGGATGGAGCAATTGGTTTTATTTGACAGCACCAGTTAAAAAAAAATGCATCCTCGTGTGGGCTCTTGCCTTTCCCCGGCTTCATTACTCTTAATCCTTACCCTTGTTGCCTACCGTTGCATCTCCTCTTAAAATAATACCACTTGGGCTCTTATTCTGAGGCTCCAACTTCTGGGGAAGCCAGGCTAAGGCATCAGGTTCATCTCTGTCTCATTCTTGGACTTCCAGAATTCTCCTCTACACTCCCATCTGGATTACTACCCCACTCCTCCCTGTGGATCTGAATCTTACTCTTTTTTCAAGGTAGACTTGACATACTACTTGTTCCAGAATCATTTTCCATGCTGCTCCATAAGATCTTTTTTCTCTCAGAAGCCCCCATCTTTATGTTTAATGAAGAACACCACAGTCTGCTTGTCTCTCATGAGAAAGATTTGGAGATAGCTGTAAAAGTGGACCTTCTTTGCTGATGCATCAATGCCTTCAAGTGCCTTATTCATCTTGTGGCCCCAGCAGCTGGCATGAAGTGTCTGATGATTATTTTCTAACTGCACACCACACAAGGGAAGAATGAATTGCTCAGTCTGCTCAACTTAATCACTCATGTGATTGATGTAAGATAACTTCAGATGTAGCACATCTGAGGGAGTATGATAGGCCAGATCTGCTATAGTCTGGTTCTTCTGTGTCAATGCAAGAAAAGTTGAAACTCATCTTTCTTGATGTCATGTTTTCTTTATATCACAGTTTTTAGCTAATCTCAAGCATTTGGAAGTCAAAGATGAAAGGGATGTTTGAGGGTTCTGAGTATTTTGATTCTGCAAAGAACATGAAATATAATTCATCTGAACTTTCATTTTTATCATGTAAAGTGTTGAGCTCAAAAATACCAGTGCAGCCTAAAAAAGAGCCCACATGTCCTTTGAACATAAGGACGTAATGCATGGTGGATATGTTAGGGACAAGATAGACTCAGTGTAGACAAAGCACAGGTTGGGGTGAGATATCTGGGAAGGTTCATTTTTAGAAACAGTAATCAATACACAGTGGGCGGAGCAACCCAACAGCAGTGTGTGTATGTGTGTCTGAGTGTGTATTGCTTTTAAGCTGAGAGAAAAATAATTATTGAAAGAGCGAAAAAGATTTTAGAATCCTACACCCATTTTTCTGCTACAATACAGGTAAGGCTAACATCGAAGGATCCATGCTAATGGAAATATGGCTTAATATCAGAAATTAATGAGCTAAATTTCTCTAATATGTAAATCACTTCTTCATATTAAATTAAAAACTTATAAAGGCAAATGAATTATTTCAGACTGGTGAGTTTCCATTTAGAACACTATTTCTGTAGACTGCTAGGAGAGGAAAGGCACGCATTTTGTGTGGGGGGGTCCCTTTTCCTTGGCTACATGCTTCCTTCTGGATGGGGCCCAGGGAGAGTATTATAGTTGGCCTTTTGAGCCACTGACTCCCCTCTCTGCAGAAATGATTTGACCAACTGGAACTTGGATGGAGAGAGAGAGGTTGATGCTAATCCATTCTATCTTGCTTCTTTTTTTTTTTTTTTTTTTTTAAAGATTTTATTTATTTGACAGAGAGAAATACAGCGAGAGAGGGAACACAAGCAGAGGGAATGGTAGTGGGAGAAGCAGGCTTCCTGCAGAGCAGAGAGCCCGATGCGAGGCTCGATCCCAGGACCCTGGGATCATGACCTGAGCCGAAGGCAGACGCCAGACGACTGAGCCACCCAGGCGCCCCAATCTTGCTTCTTTTTTGGGAGCCTACTGGCATCAGGATGCAGATCTTCCCTGAGCCTTGTGTTGTAGGTTCTCAATGTTAAAGTCCTACTTCTCTGTGGGGCCTGTGGCAGCTCCAAGCAGCCTGGGACTGGGATGGGTGAGTCTATGTAATTCAAAAATGAATCCCTCTTGTTGAGCTAAGCCAGAGACACCAGTATCCGTGTAATGTAATAAAGTAGAGATGAGACTGGGAAATAGACATCTCTTGGACTCTCAGGTGTCTGCCTTGGTTCTCAATACAGGCAGGCAAGAGAACAGGTAGTTATTCACAGACTACATGAGACCCAGACACAATTGTCTTTCCTTGGCCAGGGGTAGCCATAAAGGTAGATCAGTGCCCAAGGCCTGAGCCTATTCTTTGACCTCAATGGGAACCCCATCGACTATACATCCCACAGACAATGACGGATGGAGTGGAAAGCTCTCAACCAGAAACTGTAAATAGTAAATAATCATACATGTACATAAGCCAATTCGATAATTCCAAAATCAGTTTCTTTCCTGGGTGGGCGGTGGTGATAGAGGTTAAACATGCTAATACTTTTCTAAAGACAAACAAGAAATGTGTTTCTTTTGTGATTAGATGGATGGAGCATAGTTGAAAAGGCAAGACGGAATGTTTTGGAAAGCTCGGTATCTAATGCGATTAGTTCACTCAGCAACCTTTATTTGGTAATTTAAATTCATCTTTTGGGCTCAACGTTCAGCATTGCCCTCCAGCTAACAAATCTGGAGATGAAAGGTATCATTTATAAACTGGTCCCATTTGTCTTGGAAGGCTCCAATTTCCCCCTCTATCCCAGCTTTCCTTGACAGCAATTTGAAACAAAAATATGATTCAGCTTAAAATGGTATCTTTAATTTTTTAAAATTAAAAAAAAATTTTTTTTATTAACATAAAATGTATCATTTGCCCCAGGGTACATGTCTGTGAATCGTCAGGCTTACACATTTCACAGCACTTACCATAGCACATACCCTCCCCAATGTCCATCACCTAGCCACCCTATCCCTACCCCCCTACCCCCCAGCAACCCTCAGTTCATTTCATGAGTTTAGGAGTCTCTTATGGTTTGTCTCCTTCCCCGTCCCATCTTGTTAAAACGGCATCTTAAAAACAGGAGAAATATTTTGTGGAACGGTACGTTTTGTTTTCTAGGATAATGGGTTTTCTTGTGGGGTTTGAGGAGGAACTTCTGTTTTGTTTGTAATATAGACTTTGGTATTTTGGAAAACATCGATCAGTCCAAGGTTTTTGACAAATTCTTTGCTTCAGTCTTGGGAGAATCTTTTAAAATCTATTCTGGAACTATTTGTACAAGTTCACCCAAAAAAAGTCAGCAATATTATAATACACACGAGGCACTTTAGTAGAGCATTTCCTGGATAATTGACAGACACAGTCTTGAGTCTTACTCTTTGGCTCTTTAGTCAGGAATGTGCGGCACAGACATGGCTTTTATACTCATTTTTTGCCCACTCCCAGACACATGTAAATACTCTCATGATTAAAAGCTCTTGCAAAGACCCTGTTCATGCCAATGATGCTATGGCAGGGTAAACGAGTACTAACAGCTTTGAGTGTTAGACCCCATGGATGTAATTTGTGTTTGATTGTTTCATAAGTTGCACAGATAGTCATTACCCACCCCCACCGACATAAATCATTTTATGGATTTGATTAAAATCCATAAATCCATTTTATGGATTTGATGGAAAATCCATTTTATGGATTTTTTGGTGCAGATTTTATCTTTGGGGTGTTCATCTTCCTTCTTGCTCCTTTTCTTCCTCAAACTCTGTTTCCCCTCGATGCTGCAGGTGAAAACCACTTTTCTGAACTAAGCCAAGTGGAATAATAAGGCTATCAGATGAGTCACAGTTCCTACCCTGCCAACCATAGACCAATTTTTTTTTTAGCAGGGCAAGGGTGAACATTTGACCTTTGCCCCTGACTTGCTAGAGAAGGAAGGGCAGCGGGCATCGAGTCTCGCCGTGTACGTGATTTGGTGAAAGATCTCATTTCCTGAGCTATCTTGATCGGTGGGACGTTTTGATCACTGGCCAAGAAACTGTTCTGCACCCTCATTTGGAGAATAAATTGCTGATTGACTACATCTCCAACTTTGGTAGGGGAGGGAGAAAATTAACTGAGCTTATAAGTCAGACCTATACAAATGTACACCTATGAGCAAGGCTTTGGTTGAACAAAGCACTCCCTCCAATAGAAGGCTTTGAGTCACACACAAAGCTCTTTCTCTGTCCTTCCCTCTGGAAGATTTTTATGTGGCTGTCTTGGTAGTGACCATATCCTTTCAGCCATGGGTCTGGAGATTGCGAATGATTTTGGTTGTCAGTGTGAAATGCCTGCAGAGAGCGTTCTGGATTTACCCAATGGAGGTGAGAAACAAGTCAGTAGGGGCTGTTCCCTTTGGAAAAAATAACACTTGAGGAGGGCATGGTTGCTGAGTGGGATGATTCCCCAGAATGGGGCATGAGGAGAGTCTCAGGGCTGGAATGTAAATGCCGCCTGTCAGACTGGCCGAGAGCAGTTAAGGGGGAAAGGATCATGGGTTGCTTCGGGCGGCAGGGGTCATTACTTAGGCTTTCATCATGATTAAAAGGCATTCCCCGGTCTTAGACTGCATAAAAATGATTTTAGTCAAAAAGCATTGAAAAGAAGGTTGGGGCAAAGAGAGGAAATGCCGGTTTTCTGCTGGTAGCTTTACTCAGACGGTTTCTTCTGTTTAAAGTTAGTCCCTAAAACTCTCCCAGAAAATCTTCAGCATTGCAAGTAGCCTCTTCCTTAAGGAAGGTCTTTTGAAGTTGAGCTTAGCTACACTGGAAACCCAACATGAAAACACAGTAGAAATTAGAGTGGTTATTTCTTTGCAACTGTGCGCGTGTTTCTATAGCAACCCCTCCACTTTGATCTGCCCCTTATTGACCAGATATATTTTTAGTGACTGCTTCCTGCAGAATAAAAAACGAAGAAGAGAAAAAAAAAATGGGGGGAGGGGATGGCCATTAAAACCAGCCTTTGTTCCGTTTCTATAAGGAGTTAACTGCCTGAGAATGCACCCATGCCTTAAATTAATGTGTCAAGGTTGTGTCCCCGCCCCCGCCCCCCTCCCAAATGAAGGCACTTGAGGTCCGAGATCCAGGTGGTCCATGGGCATAGTGAGGCCCATAATCGAGCCCAGAGTATTGGGATTTTTATACAAATGGAAGCCTCTGCCTGTATATTTACCGAATGCAGCCTATATTTACCCCAACCAATGCTTTTGCAATTGGCAATTGTGCTGTCAAGAGAAATGTAAATATTAATGAAGGATGTTTCTCAGGAATGGATATTCAGTGAGTCCTCTTTATCTGTCAGAACTGCTGCCATCGGTGCACACTTTGTGGACAGATCGAACATTTGAGAGTTAAAGATTGACGTAGATCTGACAATTTTTTGCCTGCCTGCCCAGAGGGTTGCATTATGAGGCCCAGGCATTGCGATACATCTTGGTGGGTCTGGGGAGAAATTTAAACCTCATTTTTCACATAAACATAAGAATGAAATAGAATGTATAGCTAGGGGTCCTTTCCGGGGTTATTTGGATATGAAATGTAAGTACTGGCTTAAATGAAATCCTAGTATAGAATTTAATTGTTGCCTGCCAAGGCGTAAAACAATCCTATTATCAAAAGGGCATTTATTAAAATGTGATATAACATGATATATATGCATGAAGAGATGTCTTTGTTCTCCCAAATTTTAACAGGTGATAACATTGCCGCCTTCTCTGTGTTTTTTTTCCCCTGAAAACCAAAAAATTTACCAAAAGAAGTAAGAAAACACTTTGTTTTCCGAAAAATAAGCACAATTATTTTAAAATTAAAGTTGCATACTAAAGGTATACCGGAACACGCTTGCATATTCACACACATTCTCTGAGTTAAATCATCCTCAAGAACAGGAGGAAATGAGGTTTTATTGATGTCTACCATGTGCCTGTGAAATGCCCATAAAATGATCTATTATGAAAGTAGCCATATTACATTAAGCTTATATATGTAGCAAGAGTTGTTATTGCTCCCCAACATCAGGCTTGGTAAGCAATTTCAGGATACATTTGTAATAGATAGGATAGTTAAAATTCTAAAATATGCCACAGAATTTTTTTTTAAAGACTTTAAATATCACTTGGCAAGGTTGAATTTGGAAGCTGAAGGCCTAAAGAGCCAAAAGTAGCAAAGAAGGAAGAGGACTTGAGACTACACAGAAAAGAACTTATTTCTCTTTCTGTGTTCCAGGAGCATCCAGGAGTCCTGGGAGACCACGGCCAATAAAAACGTCTACTGCCATGACAGACTACAGTCAAGGTAATGGAAATAGACCATAAACTCTCTCACACATACTCAATCTCTGCTTTGGGTTGTTAAGGGGGTACTAGTTAATAGACAGCAGGATCGGTCTTAGGGTTAGCTGGCTTGCTATCAAGAATCTGGGAGAGCCCCCAAAACTTGCCCTTACTTTTCTCTTCTTCTGAGTATTTCTCTTTTGTCAATATCTACCATCTTCCCAAGTAATGAATGCCTACTACATATCTGATCACAGGAACATCCATGTCAGTTTTGATTTTTCTCAAAATGCAATCCAGAAAACTCTCTATTCTAAGTTGGTATTGATGACATGTATTTGAAAGCAAGTTGAACTAAAGGAATTAGAGGAAACTTAAAAGTCCTGGCTAATGTTTCTGTACCTTCTATATGCCTTCCTACCTTACTTACCAACTTGCATTTCAATTTTCTGTTTATGAACATGTTCCTTAAATCCAGCGGGGACTTGGAAATTACTTGATGCTCAGAAATGCTCTGTGTTTCACTTTTTTATTTGTTTGTTTGTTTCTAAGGACTGAGTAGGTCAGAGACTGCAAAAAGGGTAGATCCTTGGGATTATTTCATTCACAAAAACAGAATAAAAACGTAGTGGGTATCTGTTACCTTCTTCATCTGCTCAGCATCCTTTCCATTTAGAGCTTTCCTATTTATTCCCTTTGTGATGGAGCTAGCAATCACAGCTTCACCTTGGGTACTAAAATGCTTAACAATTATGCTAAGCTGTCTAGAGCACTCTAGCCCTCCAGAATCATTGATCGAATCAAGAGTGGCAAGATGGTTCAAAACAAGCGAATCAGAATTCTTATTGAGGGATTGACACTGACATTGAAATTTAAGGTTGTCTCTCTAGTGATCAATAATGTTGAAGGTCATTAAAGATTACCTCTGCTTCCACACTGCAGAGAAATAAAGCAGAGAATGAAGTCTAGAGGGTGAGAAGAGAGCAAAGGGGAAGAAATTAGATGGATTTCCTGATGATACTGTTAAATTCCTGGATCAAACCCTACCTGAAGACACATTATCTCTTGACATTGTAGGCTTATGAATTAACAGGTTATTTTTGTTTATGTCTGTTTTGAGCAGTCTCTCACTTAAGAATATCTGAAAAAAAAATCTTGACTATTGCATGGGATACCACAAAGTTTTAAAAAAATCCAGGCGTAGAAAACAGAACCCAGTTTGGTGACATGGAACATCTGGAGCCAGGACCATCTTCTCCTGAGGAGCTGGTGGCCTCTTGCCTCTGCTTCTCACTAAAAATTTGCTTCACTTTTCATGGTTCACATAGCTGCTCTGTGTGGAAACTTGTGACGTCTCTGCTTCTTTCTCACAGTAGATTATACCTTGCTCATAAACTAGAACGAGCACGAGCACCCCTACCATTCCTCACAACACTGTCTTACTGTCCTAGCTGTCTGTTTGAGTTTCAGTTCAAGCAGTCACTGTCACTTCCCAGGTATCTTCCATCATCGTTTCACATCACTCTCCCTCTGTTCCAGTTCAAAATCCCCAGAAGAGACAGTTCTGCTTGGATGCCCAAGCTCAGGCCTCCTCCGACCTTCTCTCTCCGTTAAGCCACTACTCGTGTGGGATCACAGGCTGTGCTGTCTTTTCTGGGTTCACTCTTGGATTTAGGACTGCGACACGAGGCAGTCTAAGGAAGTTCACAGGATGGGAAAGCAAGGATGAGCGTCTAAGGCATGGAGAGTGATGAGAATGATCATAATGGTGGCCTTATCCAAGAACCGGACAGAGCTTAGGTACCTTCTCATGGTTTCAGTGCCTCATCTTTCATCCACTCTGTGTGTGTGTGTGTGTGTGTGTGTGTGTATTTGGTTTCAACTGTTGTCTAAAACGATGTGATAACTCTTTATTTGCTCTTTCTGGATGTGGATAAAACCCACACCAGAGGGCCTGAAACTTGGCTTCCCAAGTGGCCGAAGGCATGGCTGATGGCATGAACTGAAATCCTGGGGATTTAATGCTCTTTGAGACCCACTTTGACCAAGGGAAAACCAGAGAGGGTCATTCAGAAAATGCATCCTTTCCTTCTTTCCCTCTGTCTGATTGCTTAAGATACAGTTTTTCTGTTCACCGGTGAAGAGATTTTTTTGTGCCCGAGGTGACCTACCAACTATTGGCTCTTTGTCTTTGCAGTTTGTCATGAAGTGGCCAGTGAGGTTGACATACTGTCTCTCAGTCACTTGCCATTCTTTCTGGACCATTTCGCACCTGCCACCCTCTCATTCTTGCTGATTGAGACTGCCTCACCCTAAAGAAAGCATTAACACGTCAGTCTCCTCTCCTCTCATAGCTGATTGCCTAGGGAACATGACCTGAAGACTGGACCACCAGTACTTTGCTATGGAAACTCGTCATAACCTTATGAGAGGGTTGTTACTATTATCTACGTTGCAGATGAGGTGCAGCAGCCGGAAATCGTGACACTCTCATACTGGGAAAGTTCCAGAGAGTTTATTTACCAAGGTGGTGTTTGTGTAGTTACAGGAGTGGGGAAACCTCACTGAATGTAGGAATTGGGATCTGGAGAGAGCCGAGGAACTATTTACCACCCCTAGACCTTGGGTATGAGGGAAGCAAGCAACTACCAGAACATGGAGAGAATGTTGTCAAGGTGAGCATTTTGGGTAGTGCCATCACTCCTTGATGAGGGGACATGGACAGGGACTTAAAGGTCCTAACATCAGTGTCTTTGTGCCTCTCCCTTCTTGTACCCCAGCTTCCCTTCTGCGGTACCCAGAGAGAGTCTGAATGCAGTAGCTTCTGTGACTATAATCTGCTAGGGCCAGCATCCCGGGAGGGCAGGCAGCAAGGGTAGAAAGGGAATCTGGGGTACAAAACCAGATATATTTTTTTAAATTTTTATTAATATATAATGTATTATTTGCCCCAGGGTACATGTCTGTGAATTGTCAGGCTTACACATTTCACAGCACTTACCATAGCACATACCCTCCCCAATGTCCGCAACCCAGCCACCCTATCCCTACCCCCCCGTCTCCCAGCCACCCTTACTTTGTTTCGTGAGTCTAGGAGTCTCTTATGGTTTGTCTCCCTCCCCATCCCTTCCTGTTTCATTTCTCTCCCCCACCCCCCCAAACTCCCACCTTGCCTCTCAAATTCTTCATATCAGAGAGATCATGTGATAATTGTCTTTCTCTGACTGACTTATTTTGCTTAGCATAATACCCTCCAGTTCCATCCACGCCATTGCAAATGGCCAGATTTCGTTTCTCTTGATGGCTGCATAGTATTCCATTGTATATATATACCACATCTTCTTTATCCATTCATCTGTTGATGGACATCTAGGTTCTTTCCGTAGTTTGGCTATTGTGGACATTGCTGCTATAAACATTTGGGTGCACGTGCCCCTTCGGATCACGATGTTTGTATTTTTAGGGTAAAAACCCAGTAGTGCAATTGCTGGGTTATAGGGTAACTCTATTTTCAACTTTTTGAGGAACCTCCATACTGTTTTCCAGAGTGGTTGTACCATCTTGCATTCCCACCAAGAGTGTGGGAGGGTTCCCCTTTCTCCACATCCTCGCCAACATCTGTCATTTCCTGACTTGCTAATTTTAGCCATTCTGGCTGGTGTGACGTGGTATCTCACTGTCAAAACCAGACTTTTATTTGATAATGAAGCCATGGAAATTCAGGAAGAATTACAGAATTTGAGTAAGGTAATGCGGCCAATAGAAATTTTGTTTTGTCTTTTTGGTTTCAAAGACTTCCTCACAATGCCCTTTTGGAAAAAGTCTCATTGGTGACGGGGAAGAAATCTCTCTTTGTTGCCTGGGTGCACTCGTGGAGTTCTAAAGGATGTCTGTTAGTGGCCGGTTCTCTGGCTGGCTCAGCAGATCTTGAACCAGAGTCTGAGGGCACAGCCGAGAATGAGACATCTTCAGCCTTACGCTCTTGGTTCACAAGGGTGGAAATTCATAACGACTGGGTGATATCTCCACCTGCAAAACTGTGTTGCTTCTTCGAAACTGAACTTGAGCAACTCTTAGAGAACAAAAGGAAAACATTTAAAAGCAAATTTAACTATTAAACTAGTAGGTACTGTCCAGATGAAGGATACTTCAAAATGACTAATACAGAGCATGGTGGTTTTATGAATAAATGTAATTTTCTATAATATATATATAATGCTTAGGCTTGTTGGGATTTGATTTCACTCCTTTTCTCTTGGAAAGACTACATGGAAATGTAGTTGGCGAGCTCTTTGACCTCTTGACAGAATTAATTCTTTGTCATGGGCCCTACTGTGCCCTCTCCTCTTACCCCTCATACAGATTTTGCCCACAGTTAAATTAATTCCACCTAACATATTTTGTTCTCCTAGTATCCCCGTCCTTTTCCACTTCAAGTAATATTATTTCTACATGTTATTTAAATCTCCTATTTCTCTAACATAATCCCTTGAAGGGTTTCAGTGCCTGGAGCACACATTAGCACAACATTGGCCCACAGCCCTTCAGAACCAAGCTTTGAAATACGGGCACTCTGTGTGCCATTGCAGTTAAATGACAAGCCAGTATTTCCCCCTGAGGGCCGAGGCTGAAGTGATTTGACATTATGGAAGTTTTACCCTTTTCCATAATTGTACTGAGCTCTATGTGCATTACTAACAGGCTCCTTCAATTCATAGAAATAGAAAATTGCATGTGTAGATCATCTATGATCCCTTCACTTTCCAGACGAAGAAACCAATGCCCAGTTGAGTAAGGTGACTCTTTAAAGGTTCTATAGCTACCGATTGCTACATGAACTTTCCTTTCTGTAGAGTTTTTGTTTTTTTTAAATAAAAGTATTCATCTCATAAATAGCAATAGCTCAATGTCCTAATGACCCAGCAGCATAAGTCACACTATTCTCAGCGACTAAGTTCTGGGAGTGACATAGAACATCCCAGACTGTCCAAAGCCAATGTCTTTAGGAATCACGTTGTCCAGACTAGATTTTGTTTTCCCCATGTGTTTTTCCCTAAATGCTCATCTAAAGGAATTATTTTGGGGACTTAAGTATGTGTCTTCTTGCATATACATAAGAAAGAAGAGGTTACTAACTACGTAGCAGAATTTATTTAAATTTGTTTTAGAGAGAGGGCATGAGCTAGAGAGCAGAACCAGGGGGAGCGGCAGAGGGGGGAGGGAGAAGCAGACTCCCCGCTGAGCAGGGAGCCCAATACTACAGGTCTGCTCCCAGGACCCCAGGATCATGACCTGAGCCCAAGGCAGACACTTAACCCACTAAGCCACTCAGGCACCCCAATGTAGCAGGAATTTTAATGCCTCCTAATTTGGTGTTTCTCCCAAACCCATGTGTCAAAGACAGTATGTGAGGGCTAATAGACCCTGCTTCCATGTTCTTCAGCAATGGCAGCGAAGAAAGGCTGGGTTTGAGAAAGGTCTTCATTGCAGGACACAAAGACCCTCAGGGGTTCTCTCCTGGAATGCAATCTCGGGTTCTCCCAAATCCCTGGCCTTCTTAGGATACAGCAGGAAGACTTTGGGTGCTCTCAAGCATCTGACTTATTTTGGAGACTTTGATTATTTGCCTTCTCTCTTCTTAGCATGTGATGAGGATCAGATACTCAGGACAAATGAAAATATAACACAAATCGGAAAGTGTAGAAAAATCTACTTCAACCAGAGCAGTATTATTGCATCAATTTCCTCTATCTTGAGGATTTTATAGGGTCCTTCCCTTTGCTTTTGCTGGCTCTCCCCAGTTTCGGATACCTACCATAGTGCTGTCAGGTCTCAAAGCCTAGGGTTAAATTAAGCTCATGGTTAGACTGCGTCATTCCTGTCTTTTTCTTTATACCTTTCTCTTCTCTGGCTCTTTGGATTGTCTCTGAGTGGTTGGAATCTTTCTTCAAGGCCCCTTTGATTTGGTTCTATCTTCCCACTTTACCTGTACTAGGATAAGATGTATGAGGCATAGCACTTTTCAAAGTACTAATTGAACAGATCTGATGAAGTATGATTAATTCGTTGTCCAGGCAATGGTGTATATACTCAATAGGATACACTCGATATATACTCAATACCAGTGTATACTCAATACATACACAATTGCAATCCTTAAGCCATTTATAAACTATCAGGAGCAGTTTTTTTCTTTTTTAATCTCTTGTACCTCACTGTAAAAAGCTTAATATATGTCGGTGATTATCATGAATTTCATTAGTGACTTCTGTGAAATATCTTCGGCAGAGTTGGGGAGTTCCGTAGTGTCATGTCATTGGCTTTTTAAGTTAACACAGGGTTTTGGTGTAAGAAATGACAAAAAGGTGTATTATGTGTGAATGTGTTTGTGGACTTTCTTTTCTATGGGAAATTTTTACCCCTAATTATTTGGGACAAAATTTAGGGTTTTTTATAACTTCAACTTGCCTATGTATTGTGTCTTCTTACCCTTTTTCTATCATTGACCCAATGTCCTCTACTTAGATACAGTAAAAAAGAGTAGTCTGAAAATGAAGAACTCTGGAATCAATTTCTGGCCTTTCCTGAAGGGTTTAAATCATTGTGTGACCTGGAATTGGGGGAACTTACTTTTTTGTATCTTATTATTCAGAAAGATTGAATTATTTCCTTAAATTCTCTAAATCTCAATTTCTTCATCTGTAATGTGGGGGTGATATTAATACTCTCTGAAACAGTGATAATCAAGGTGATGTATTTAAACTGCCTGACTTATAGTAGGTATACAGTAAATGAAAATGTGTTATTATAGACCAAGCAAAGTATATGCCTACCATTTTAGAACATTGGCAAACTTACCCTGTAAAGAGGCATGTTAGGCTTTGGTGGTCATATGATCTCTCTTAGAAATATTCAGCTCTGCTGTTGTCAAAGCAGCTATATTTAATGTATAAACAGGTGGTAAGTATGATTGTGTTCCAATAAAACTTTATTTAAAAAAGCAAAACAGGGGCGCCTGGGTGGCTCAGTGGGTTAAAGCCTCTGCCTTCAGCTCAGGTCATGATCTCAGGGTCCTGGGATCGAGCCCCGCATCAGGCTCTCTGCTCAGCAAGGAGCCTGTTTCCCCCTCTCTCTCTGCCTGCCTCTCTGCCTACTTGAGATCTCTCTCCTCTCTGTCAAATAAATAAGTAAAATCTTAAAAAAAAAACAAAAAACAGCAGAACACATGGTGGGCTGGATTTGGCCTGAGAGTTTGATGACCTCTGATTTAGATTACTGCCTCTGTGTTTTGCTGTTGCCTGCATAGGTACCGCTTTCCTACTTAATTTTCTTAAAACCAGTGAGTGGTTCGTGATACTTTTCAGGTCTACTGAAATAGATCAGATGTAAGACTGTATTCGTAGTAATGAATCCGATAGCTACTAACAGCCATTCGCATGAAATAATATAAAAAAACGTTACAAAACCAGGCTGAGGTGTCCTAAGTATTTTTTCCCAGTTCCCCTCTATCCACCTACACAGAAGTGCTGTTCTCATTCAGTGTTTGTTATTCCCTTCGCCTTGCACTTCTGCCAAACTCGTACATTTTCTTAATAAGTAGAGTACTGTTAGACTAGTACAAAACTGTATGAAGGAGCCTGGGTGGCTCTGTCATTTAAGCACCTGGCTCTTGGTTTCAGCTCGGGTCATGCTCTCAGGGTCGTGAGATGGAGCCTCTCGTCGGCCTCTGCATGCCGCACAGAGTCTGCTGGGGAGTCTCTGTCCCTCATCCTTTGCCTCTTCTGCTCCGGCTCTCTGCTCTTGTACAAAACTTTGGCTTGTGTCATGTGGGGGGATTTCTCTAGAATATGTATGTAGGATTAAATTTCTAACTCATCTTCCACTTCTCGTGTGTTTGCCAGATAATCCTCCAAGCTGACCCCAGCAATCTGCACTCCTATTGTTAAGAGTTTCCTCATTTATGTGAATTTCTTACCTGTTATATATATATACTTTTAAAAGATTGATTATTTATTTATTTATTTATTTATTTATTTATTTATTTATTTATTTATTTATTTGACAGAGAGAGAGAGAGAGATCACAAGCAGGCAGAGAGGCAGGCAGAGAGAGAGAGGGGAGAAGCAGGCTCCCCGCTGAGCAGAGAGCCCGATGCGGGGCTAGATCCCAGGACCCTGAGATCATGACCTGGGTCGAAGGCAGAGGCTTTAACGCACTGAGCCACCCACAGCCCCTCTTACTGTTATATTTTTAACAGAGTGAATGATTTCTTGGGCACAAAATGCTAATTTTTTTTAATATATCTATTCTTATTCTCTAGATTGACCATATATATCTGTTGTCAGCTTTTCTGTTGAATGATTTGTCTTTTTCTTACAGAATATAAAGAGGTCTTTATATATTGTAGGTCATAATCCCTTGACATTTACTCATCTTGCAAATCATCTTCCAGGGACTGACTGAGGTTTAACATTGTGGCAATGCTTTTCAGAGCACAGAAGAATTACAATTTCATGTCGTATCCAATTTATCAACGTATTTCTCTGTGGCTATGATATTTAAGTCACTTTTAGAAATACTTCCCTATATTAATGCCATTCCCTTCCAAAACAGTTTTTTGTTGTTGTTGTTATTTGGTTTGGTTCTTAATCATACACTCAGACCTGTTACTCATTTGGATTTAATTTTTTTTTTTTTTTATGTAAGATGAGACTGGAATTTAATTTTTATCTATATATGTAATCAATTTTCCTAGTATATTTTATTGATAGCCTCTTTTGCCCATGATTTTCATCATATATTCATTTATATACTTACCTGCGTATATTTTCTGTTTCATTGGTCCACTTTCCCATCTCTTTGCCAATAGCCATGTTTGTTAATCACTTTATCTTCATGATCGCCTGATATCTCCAGCACACATAGTTTGTGGCTCAGCTGTTTTTGCCTGTGAGCTTGCCCATGGAAGTTTTCTTGACAGTCTCCTTGAAAAAAAAGTTCCAGGCTGTTTGCTTTCCTATATACAGTTTTTTTTCATGTTTCTTGGAAAAGAAAAAAAAAAAATCCCCATTGGGGATTTTGATTGGAACTCCATCTGAGTTTAGTTTAATTCTGGACGTACTGACAGCTTTATGCTATTGAATCTTTTTATCCATGAACATGCATATCCTCCTAATGTTTAAACTTATTAAGGTAAAATTGTGTAATTTTTCTTTCAGTACTAGTCAAATCACTTATGTTTAGTCTAGTGCCTTATACTTCTCTTGCTAGAGAAAATGATAAATTTAATCTAATAAGATTTTATATTTTATTTAAGAAGATTTCATCACTCCATGCAGTTTTGTATAGGACGACGACTGATGACTCTCTATCGCTTTTATCTTCAGCGGTCTTGCCAATTACATTTCTCCGAAGAGTCTGTTGGGTTTTCTCTTCATATAATTTTGTCAAATACAAAGAGTGACAGTTTTGTGTCTGTCTCTCTAGTCCTCAGAGTGGGGCTAGCCTGCAATATCTTTAGTCTTTGATGGGAGGGAGAAATAAGCCTCAGACTTTTTAAAATCATGATCATTATAACAGCTGAATGTAATTCCTAATAGATACACACAGATTGGTTTGGAGGATGGGGGGGACTTGTCACAGACGGTGCTTTGGCTTATCAATTTGTAATTGCCAGATGATTTAGAGAAAGAAGTTTCTCTTTTTGCTTAGATTATTAAACTAATAGATTATAAGTTCAGAGACGTGGTAGCCCATCATCGCCACTAACCTAAACTTGCCTCTAAAAGGAGCCAACGCATAGGAGTGCAAATTCTGGAGAGAAGTGAGAAATAGGTCCATGAGAACCTTGTGAGCGCATCGTGAGCACGGTCTTGCCTGCCCTTTTCACTTACGCAAGCCAGTAAATCCCAC
>CM053607.1:120163877-120223843 GCA_028646535.1 Procyon lotor | reverse complement strand
TCTCTGCTCGGCAGGGAGCCTTCTTCTCCTGCTACCATTCCCTCTGCTTGTGTTCCCTCTCTCACTGTGTTTCTCTCTGTCAAATAAATAAAATCTTTAAAAAGAAAAAAAAAAAAAGGAGCTCTTGTTTCATAGCCAACTCTCAAATTTTACCTCAGAACATTCTAGAACCTGGGGCATCAGAGCACTTTCACAGGATACAGTCCTATTTTCAAAGGCCAGATTTTATGCACACGATTTTTTTCATTTATTTGTTATTACCATTAGAGGAAAAAACCTCCTTCAAGGCCAGCAGCTTTTTGCATGTTACTTAAAAATACAATTAACCTTGATGCAAGTTTCTTTCTCATTTACGAGACTGTCATTTTCCATTTGCCATTCTTAGCAATGAAAAAGAAATTTTTCTTGAGAAAACATTCCCCTTTTTCCCCAAGGTGTAAAAGGAGGAGCAGAGAAAAGGGAAAGAAATGCAAGATGAAACACTAGATCCCAGCCCAGGGATCATTTTTACAATGGTTGCCTAAAATTTTAGAGGTAGATGTTTATGCTAGACAAGTTGACATGTTTTTACTCCACAGAATCACAGAAAGTAGTACTGTAATTCTATTCATTCATTTTTTCCCCCCAAAACTAATTATTAGGATCAAACCCCAAAGGGAGATTATTCAGGAAAGGAACAAATAAAGAACCCATTCATTTCTCTATCACTGTGCATGAATAGTTTATAATGATGAATATAGAAGGGCCATTTGTGCACCTCAGAGAAAGAACCTACTCAAGTTGAGAAGGTCTCAAGGCAAAACCAAAAGCACTTAATAAAATCGGAGCTGCTTATTCAAAGCACCGTTGCTTTCTGCATGTCCCACTTTGTAAAGGTGTGAGCTTGGGGTGGATGATAATGGCATTTCCTAAGTAAACATAAGATAGAACAAACAATGACTATTTCATTTTGCCCCGAACAGGTCCCCCATAAAGAAAATGATGGCGGTGCGCCTGGGTGGCTCAGTCGTTAAGCGTCTGCCTTCGGCTCAGGTCATGATCCCAGGGTCCTGGGATTGAGCCCCGCATCGCGCTCCCTGCTCCGCAGGAAGCCTGCTTCTCCCACTACCATTCCCTCTGCTTGTGTTCCCTCTCTCGCTGTGTTTCTCTCTATCAAATAAATAAATAAATAAAAATCTTTAAAAAAAAAAAAAAAAAAAGAAAATGATGGCTGTTAAAAGTGCCTCCGCCAACTTTTGGAGGCGGGGAGGACTACTAATGCATCAATTAGATGCCTTTTCTCCCACTCCCTTTGTACTAAATAGCCTCCAACAATTAACTCTCACCCATCTGTATCTGAGATTTCTCAAGATAATCGGCACTTACAGGAGCCAGCATTACTTCTGAAAGTGTTTTCATCTCATTTTATTTTTTTATTCCTACTGACTTTTTCAAGGCAGATGTTTCTGGTGACATAGTAAATGCACGTGTAACTGAACAGAAGCAGAGATCTTTTTCAGAAAAGTTTTTTCTTCATGCATCAGTTGGCTTTTTGAAACTGTTGATAGTGAGTGTCTTTAATCTTGGAAGCCTGGTTAGAAAACCTGCAAGTTACTTAGCTGTCTCTAAGACAGGACTTTCAAATAGGAGCTCGAATTGAGGACTGAATAAAATCTTAAATATAAAAGATAGAAATTTAAAATTGTGAGACATTGCTGAAGATACCGTTTCTGAATGTAGGCTGATGTTTTCTTGAAATACTTCAAAGTACTGACATGTGAAACACAAATATTTTTAGATATTACAGTTAATGCATTCATTTGAGCATCATGGAATCACTTTCTTTTATTATCAGTATTGAGAGGTGACTATAATGACTGCGGTTATACAGAGAAAGTAGAGATCATTTAAATGTGGAACCCAGTGGTCTGGATAAAAGGATACAATTAGGAAATCATGAGTCTCCTTTCTGTAAAACTAATTCAAAGGTGGTTTTCCTAGATTTATTTTCCCCTTCTGTATGTATACCACTAACAGAACGTCTCATTTACTTTTCTTCCCTTGATTATTCATCATGAAATCCTCATTGTAGAGTTTTACATGTCAACTTCCAACTTGATGTAGGCTTTGATAAGACGCAAATACTGGTGATCTTTCTTTGTCTTTGATCTTTTGTTTTAATGAAAAAACATCCTTTCGTTCATAGAACTTGGCTTAAGGTACCTTGTTGGCTTCTCTTCCTCCCGTGAACCTAAGTGGCCATGACTAAGAGAATTCAACATAACCACAACTATTACTGACAAAGGATAGCTCTGGGGTTGGCGGCGACAGTAACAAACTCTTTTTATCTGGTCCAGAGATGTTCTGTGTACATCTTTCGGTTACGACTTCCCTCCGTCCCTCATTTGCCTTCTCTTCCTTTTCTCCTAAAATGAAATTCTCTGCAAATTTTCTGCAGTTTAAGTACCGGAAGCTGCAACATAAAATTTCATTAAGAATGTCAAATGCTTTGTCATTTTAAATTCATTTTGAATTCAGCGATCCTGCCAAATGCAATCTCTAGCTCGATGCAAAGTACTTGCAAGTATGACCATTTTGGGGGGAGGGTTCAGTCAGCTACAATGTTTGTAGTAAGTGGATAGTTTTCTGCCCACAGATAATTCACCAATGCAGATATTCACCAGCTGGGTATCACTGTTGACAGTTTGATTATGACAACTAATTATTGAGGATGTTCTGTATATTTGGCTCATTATGGGACAAACATTTGAGACCAGGCAAAACAAAGTACATGCAGAACGTGTATCTGAGGGGCGCCTGGGTGGCTCAGTCGTTAATTGTCTGCCTTCGGCTCAGGTCATGATCCCAGGGTCCTGGGATGGAGCCCCATATTGGCTCTTTGCTTAGCAGGGAGCTTGCTTCTCCCGCTACCATACCCTCTGCTTGTGTTCCCTCTCTAGCTGTGTTTCTCTCTGTCAAATAAATAAAATATTAAAAAAAAAAAAAAGAATGTATCCGAAGCAGACTACTATAAGAATGCGTGGCCATGTCCTAATTCAAGAATTTGATGATTTGGGCTCAACTGTGCTAACTGGACAAGATTTGAAAGTGATGACTTACATGGCGGAGTGCACAGATTATCACAAAAAGAATTTTTTTTTTTAAAGATTTTTATTTATTTATTTGACAGAGAGGAGAGAGATCACAAGTAGGCAGAGAGGCAGGCAGAGAGAAAGGGGGGGAAGCAGGTTCCGTGCTGAGCAGAGAGCCCGATGCGGGGCTCGATCCCAGGACCCTGAGATCATGACCTGAGCTGAAGGCAGAGGCTTTAACCCACTGAGCCACCCAGGCGCCCCTATCACAAAAAGAATTTTAAAAAAAAGTGAACTAAGTGAAATATTACTCTCCTATGTATACAATTTCATTCTGAAAAAAAAAAAAATTAACTTCCATAAGCTTTATTTTCACCAGGTTACTTGACATTAAGAAGTCATGGATGGACTTGCATTGTTGTCTTTGTTAATCCCAAACATTCCATTATGTACTCAAGAACAACATGAACAGTGATAAGCTCCTTGTTTTTATTTCTTTTCAAGCATTGGAGTAATTTTTTTTTTTAAAGATTTATTTATTTAAGATACAAAGAGAGAGCACAAGTAGAGGGAGCAGCAGGCAGCGGGAGAAGCAAGCTCCCTTCCTTGTGGGGTTAGATCCCAGGACCCTCGGATCATGACCTGAGCCGAAGGCAGACGCTTAATAGACTGAGCCACCCTGGCACTTCCTAGAGGAAGTTTTGCTTTGAGAAAATTCACTAAATTGCCAGTGATATTAGGCTCTTTCTTCTCCATTCGAATTTGTTTTCCCGGATGTCAGTTGCCTTGCTTTTCTCTGACTTATGTCCTGCTTTTTATGAGGTGTTCTATTAAAATTCATCTCGCCCCAGACCTGTCCAGATTCGCCCCCGGACACCCATTTCCCTTTGTTCCAGAATTCTGACAGCGCTTAGGGATGGAAATATGTGTTTATGATTTACTTTGTGTTTTGCGTTCAGATTTAAACTCCAAGATCATCTCTTCTACCTTGGTTATATTTTCCCAGGGCTCATGTAACATAAAAATGTGGACATGGTGGGTTATGATAAACACTATCTGATAGACTGAACTCAATGATGAGCTCACATTCACCCCTTTGTTTTTAAAAATTCCCATATGATGTACGACATTTATTTGGACCACTTCTGGTCACAGAGCCAAAGAAGCTGTTTTGAATGTGACAGTTACTTGGGATTGACTTCTTAATAATTCATTTTGTAATCCTGGTCTCTGATACACGTACTTCCCTTTCTCCTGGGTGGCAGGGGTCAGAGGGCTCACGTTCTCACAGAGTGAGCGCGCTGTCTTTGTAAGATTCCCATCATTGACTGGACTATTAAGTGAGGCCCACATGCAAGATATGTGCTGTCTAATTAATAGGCACTGTAGGCTAAAGATGTAATTTTAGTTTAGTTACTTCTGTATATGTGTTCCTGGGTCTAAGACTGGTTGTAAGGGAGAGAGAACAATTGTATTTTTACTCAGATCGTTACTTTTAGTGTCTGATTATTACCTAAAACTCCTTGTCCATGTTTCAGTAGAGAATAGTGGCTCCCAATAGACCAAGACCTCCTTTCACACAACTGAAATTCAATTGACTTCCCAGCTAGAGCCCCAGTGGGAGCTGCCCAAGAGTATCTGAGGGCAGGGTTGGGATACTTGTGAATTACAGCCTTGTCAATTTCAGCCTTGCTATTTGTTACTCTTAGTTCTCAAGTGGCAGGTTTTGCCTGTGTCCTACTGACCGCACTGTCTTGTGGACACAAGGCAAATGTTTCCAGGTTTTCAGTTAGCCAAGCGAAGGCATTTTTAAAGCTCATTTCCTTTCTACCCATATTGAGTATCACAGAACTATTATTGACAGAGTCTATAAATTCACCATCTACGTCTTCAGTGGTCTGTTAAAAAAATATTCTGGTACCTGTTGACTTTTTTTTCCCCATTGTCTCCTTCCATGTGGGACACTCACCATCTGTTATACTGAGGTGCTTGGACACTTCTCCACTGATAGATTTTTAAAAAGATTTATTTATTTGAAAGAGAGGAGAGCATGAGCAGGAAGGGCAGTGGGAGAAGGAGAGAGAATCTCAAGCAGACTCCGTGCTGATCACGGAGGCTGATGAAGGGCTCGATCTCATGACCCTGAGATCATGACCTGAGCTGAAACAAGAGTCCCAAGCTTAACCAGCTACCACCCAGGAGCCCCCCTGAAACATTTTTGATTAGCTGCAAAATAGTTTTTGCCACAGCTGAAAATGTATCATGATAAAGTTTTGTAAAACTGTAGTCTTAACTACTGATCAGGAAAAAGAGATGAAATTTAATTCCTCAGGGGGCATGTGGGTGGTTAAAGTCGGTTGAATAGCCAATACTTGGTTTTGACTTGGGTCATGACCGAAGGTGGGTTTGAGCCCCACATGGAGCTCCCTGCGCATTGTGGAGTCTGTTTGTCCCTCTCTCTCCCTCTGCGCCTCCCCTCATTCATGCGCGCCCGCGCCCTCTCTCTCTCTCAAATAATAAAATCTTTTTAAAAAATAAATCTAACACTTCCTAAGCTACATATTGTCCTAAGTTCTGAATGTTAGGAGACTCAAGGTTCCTGCAGGGATTCCGGCTCTGAGTGAGAACCACCTACTTGGGGAAATTGTAGTTGGAGAAGACCAGGTTATCTCAGAGCCTTTATAATTAAATAGGAGGAAAATAATCAAAGTCAAAGGGAGTGCATTCTTCTGTCCCATAGGAAGTTTTGATCTTCCTGAATACCCCTCAGGATGCCACACCGTCATATGACAAGAAACTTGCTCCAGTCTCTTTTTATAGACTTACCTCAGATTGGCGATAGTGCCGCAGCACAGAATTATAAGGTGGGCAGAGAGTTAAGACCTCAGGATGGGATGCTCCAGTAGATGGTTGATTTCTTCTGAAGCATCTATCTTGTGCTTATAGATGGTTGCCTTTTCTTCCTTGTCTCTCCACATGGTCTTTGCCCTGTGCACATGCCCAGGCTCATGAACTCATCACAATTTAATTACTGCTTTAACAAAATGCTCTCTATTGGGGCGCCTGGGTGGCTCAGTAGGTCGAAGCCTCTGCCTTCAGCTCAGGTCATGATCTCAGGGTCCTGGGATCGAGCCCCGCATCAGGCTCTCTGCTCAGCAAATAGCCTGCTTCCCTCTCTCTGTCTGCCTGCCTCTCTGCCTGCTTGTGATTTCTCTCCTCTCTGTTGAATAAATGAATAAAATCTTTAAAAAAAAAACCCCCAAAAAATGCTCTCTACTAATATGGCCTCTTTGTGATATACCAAGGGTTAGGACATCAACATGTGAATTTGAGGGAAACACGGTACAGCCCCTAACAGACCCCTGCAGGGGCAGAAATAGGTCTTTCCGGAATGTGTACATACTTTTTCATGTGTTATACGGAAAACTTTATTTACTCATGTATTAAAACAGAAAGGACAGAAAAATAGTGTCGTTCTTTAGATGGCTGCAAGCAACGTTCGGATTCAAGAGAGAAGAAAATGGAGGGTTTACATATTATTCTTTTTGTGTATCTTGTCATCTGTACCAAAGATAAATGCTTCTGCTTAGTTTTCAGGGAAGACTTTTTTTTTTAAATAAGATTTTATTTATTTGACAGAGATCACAAGTAGGCAGAGACAGGCAGAGAGAGGGGAGGAAGCAGGCTCCCCGCTGAGCAGAGAGCCCGATGCGGGGCTCGATCCAAGGACCCTGAGATCATGACCCGGGCCGAAGGCAGAGGCTTTAACCCACTGAGCCACCCAGGCGCCCCTCAGGGAAGACTTTTAAAAATTTATCATATCCGTGTTTAGAAGCAGAGAAATCATAATTCTCACGTGATGCCAAACTGAGAAAGACCTCCTCCAATGTGTAAATCTTCACAGGTACAGCTGAGAATGAATTGTTTGGCATTGACTATAAATTTTTATTTGGTTTAGGTTTGTTTCACTTGGAGAAAAGAGTATTTAATGTGTTCTGGGATTAGTATTTTAGATAATGTTTGGAGTTCCAATCTAAGCTTTGACTTTTTTTTTTTTTTTAACTTTTCCTTTTTCATTAATGTTACTTGTGACCTTAAAACTGTCACGGTATGCGTTTGCATAGCTGATACAGGCAGACACCCTGAATGGAATTTTTTTTCCCCTAGGTTGCTGTCTTTTTAAGGTTATAATTAGGCATGTCATGCCTTTATTTTTTTGCTTTGTTTCCGATTTTAGTTTTATTTCAAGGGACACAAAATGTCAAATGAAATTTTAAAAATACTGAGTCAAGTGCAAAACTAATTAATTGCCCATGGCCCACTGACCCAAATTAAAATAATAAGGAATCAGTAAGGACAAGCTTTTTTTTTTTCCCCTCTAAGATTTTATTTATTTATTTTGACAGAGACAGCCAGAGAGGGAACATAAGCAGGGAGAGTGGGAGAGGAGAAGCAGGCTTCCCAATGCGGGGCTCGATCCCAGGACTCTGGGATCCTGACGTGTGCCGAAGGCAGATGCTTAATGACTGAGCCACCCAGGCGCCTCAAGACAAGATGTTTTATAAGGAACATAATTTCTCTAAAAGCATTAAGTCTAGCTATGTGACTAAATAAAAAGGAAAACACACACGCACACTCCCCCCCCCCACATACACATCCCAAAGTAGCCCAGATAATTAACAAGATTGTGGGGAAGTAGAAGCAGCATTCAAACTTCTCAATGAAAAATAACTTCTATTAATTAATTAAGACCCAGGAACAATGTGTGATGTTACAACTTTATTTGTTGCTCTCTTGAAGGAAGAAAATTTTTTTTAGAAAAGCTCCTAATATTTGAATGCATTCTCCCTGCTATTACATTTGTCTGATCAGCTCACATCTCTCTATTTATTTGTCTCAGATTTGTCTTCCATCACTTCTAAGACGATTTACATATCTTCAAAAGTCATAAGAGAGGGGGAAAATTCAACTAATTGGTTGATAGATGGCTTCCTCCAATTTTTAAAGCTTTTTAGATCTCCAGAAAAATGATACGCTCAAGGGTGATTGTACATTCTTACATAAAAAAAGAGATGTTATTTTTTGTTCTGAATTGCTTACTGACTATTATTTTTGGCCGCTTAGTCCACCGACACTGATCTACTGAGGTGGCATTTCAGATTATTTGCTAAGTGCCCCTGAACTTGATCTGTCCTTAAAGTCATTATATATATTCTATACCC
Organism: Procyon lotor; assembly: GCA_028646535.1. NCBI lineage: Eukaryota > Metazoa > Chordata > Mammalia > Carnivora > Procyonidae > Procyon > Procyon lotor. The sequence continues at coordinate 120,215,550 of CM053607.1, read as the reverse complement.
TCTGCTCTGCTGTATGTACACAGATGTCCCCCTCGCCCCAGTATAATTGGTTGGAGTGAGGGAATTGGTTAATAGGGCATCTCTTGTAGTGGTTTTCACTTGAAAGGTTACTCAGTAATTTCTGAGACACTCACCTTCCTTCGTTAAAGAACCGTAATCCAAAATTATTACATTAATAGCACAACTACTTAGACTACAAAACTGCCTTTCCTTATCCCTGTGTGTTTTTTTGAATAGTTTCAGGAAGAACAATACAGCCTCAGGAAAATAATAAAAATGTCCCCATGGTCTTTCGAGGTGTATATGCCTATGATGTGGGCTGAGACATGGAAAATGTAATTCAAAAGAGAATAAGTTATTACTGAGGTTTGAATTTTCAGAAGATGAAACAGTCTGTACCCCATTTATTCAGAAATCCTTCTTTTTCTCTTCTATTTCTAATGAAGTGTCATTAACATACAGTGTTCGATTAGTTTCAGGCATATGATACAATGTTTCAACCCTTCTCTACGTCACAGAGTGTTCATGGTATCTGCACCCTTCATCTCCTTTATTTCACCCAATCCCCCTTTTTATTTGGGTCTAGTCCCAACATTGTAATTTTGGTTTTTCTCCCCTTGCCTCAGGAGAGAAATCTAGAACCATGTTTTTCTGGGCAACATCAAAGTGATTATTTTCTGTGTTTTCTTCCTCTCTGGCAAATACCTGTTGGTTCTCTGTGTTTAAGAGTCTTGGTTAGTCTTTCTTTTTTTCTTTGATAGCTTTGTTTCTTAAATGCAACATACGAGTGATGTCATACAGTATTTGCCTTTCCGTGACTCATTTCACTCAGCATTATACCCTTTAGGTCCACTCATGTTGCTGCAAATGGCATGGTCTTATTCTTGTTTATGGGTGAGTAATATTCCATTGTATATGTATACCACATCTTCTTGATGTGTTCGTCTATAGATTGACACTTCGGTTGCTTCCATATCTTGGCTATTGTAAATAACACTGCAGTAAACATGGGTACACATATCTTTTCAAATCAGTGTTTTCATTCCAGTACTATAATTCCTGGATCATAGAGTATTTCTATTTTTAACTTTTTGAGGGACCTTAACATTTTCCACAGTGGCTGTACCAGTTTGCATTCCCACCAGTAGTGCATAGGGGTTTCTTTATTTCTACATCTTCACCAACACTTGGTATTTCTTGTTTTAATTTTAGTCATTCTGACAGGTGTAAGGTGATGCCTCATTATGGTTTTTATTTTCATTTCCCTGGTGTTTAGTGATGTTGAGCATCTTTTCATGCGTCTCTTGGCCATCTGTATGCTTTCTTTGTAAAAATGTCAATTCAGGTCTTCTTCCATTTTTTAATTGGATTATTGGTTTTTGGTATTGAGCTGTAGAAATTCTTTATATATTTTGGATGCTAAACCTTTCTAGGTTCTATCATTTGTGAGTATCTCATCCCATTCAGTGGGTTGCCTTTTTGTTTGTTGATAGTTTCCTTCTCTGCACAAAAGCTTTTTATTTTGGTCTATTCCCATTACTGTAATTTTTTTTTCTCCCCATCTCAGGAGACAGATCTAGAAATATGTTTCATAGGCCAACATCAAAGCGATTATTTCCTGTGTTTTCTTCTAGGAAACTTTTTTTTCTTTCCTTTTTAAATTGATTGATTGATTCATTCATTCATTCAAATTATATATATATTACATTTACCATGTGCCAGGCTAGAACTTTCAGCAATGTCCTTGGCTAAGTTGCTCAAGACCCCAGTTTTATTTCTGTTCTTTGCCAGAACTCCAGCTCAACTCAGTTTATAGTTAGAAATAACAGTTGAGGAAGAACCGTTGAAGATACTAGCCTGTGAAACTTTTCCCTCATTCGAAAGATCTTAGACGGTAGTGACCTCCGCACATGGAGGAAGTGATGGGTGCATTTCCAGAAGACCACTGGATGATGTGTTTAAAATCAGGATCATGGCAAAGAGGAGGAGAGTGAAGCAACATGATTTGTGTTTTGTTCTATTCTGTTCAGGTTCTGTATCTCACAGATCGGCAACTGAAGTCCTTTGTAATCTAATGTTTGGTAAATGAGAAAGAGAAAATTGCTCTGATGAGTTTACTTAGAGGGAATAAAGAATTTTTAAAAAAAATATATTGAGCAAAGCCTGCATTGGGCAGATAATGGTCTGAGAGATCAAATGCATCATGAGCTTCCCCCAGTAGATGAATTTTCATCTAGGGAAATAGATCTTGGTTTCTGAAGAATTTCAGATTGCCCTAGAGTGGACTGATAATAACAAGTTACACTGATTGACAGATGTGTGTGCACACCACCATGATGAGCATCTCTTTTCCCCACCAAGGTGGTGGTTGTTAGCCCCATTTTACAGATGAAGAAAATGAACATGTGAGAGCTTAATTAGTGCATCAGTATGATAAAATTGCCTCCTAGTTAGTCTGACTACAGAGCCCAAAGTTTTGCCATCTGCTGTAAGGGAAAATAGATAAAAAAATCCTGGAACAGGTGAGCCACGCTCCGATGCAGGGATAGAGTGGACCCCCTTGCCAAGTATGATTGACACGTGTAATCATCACCATCTGTCATTAACACTGGTTCAGGATGTAGAACATTAGTGAAGAGTATCCCCCCAGGAATTTTAAACATGCTTTGACAGAGAAAGAGAGAAAGAGAGAGAGAGAAAAGGGGGCATCTCTACTAAGAGGACACGTGGATTGGTGAGCTAAACAAATAGTTGTGATTGAGATGTCTTAGGTTTGCATTCTGTGTTTTCTGGACACCCAAACCCATGTGAGAGTTACTGTCTTGCAGTCTGCAGATACTTACCTCCAGGAAGCATAACTGACCCAAGTATCTCAGACAGGGTTGCCTGTCTTATCTGCTAGTACTGTTTCAAAATAAAAAAATGTGAGTCCTGTTGCGCCAAAGGCAAGAAAAAGTTATCAACTAAAATATAAATTTGTTTTCTTTCTTCTGCAGTCTTTCTCGACTTTTCATGGTGGTATTTTTAAAAATTTTGATAGTTATTGTTGTCCTAAGTAAAGAAATGTTTAAAATTTTAAATTCCCAGCTTGCATTTCACCATTCTTCTTGATGCTGTGCAATGCCAGTTTTAAATGCAAATATATGAGCATTTAACTTATGTGTAGAATCCCTGAATGACACAGTTCTGTTTCGTGGATTGTGTATGCATATGTATTTTGTCTTAACAGAAAAAGGAAAACTTGACAAAGTTAACTCAAATGTTTTTGTTTCACTTCTTGATACACACACACATTTCAGCAACATTCTCTACCTTCAGCTTACTGAGGGGTAAGAAAAGCCTGAAAAGAAAGGAAACTGTGAGTCTTGTCTTTTCTCTCTAGGTCATTTTCAGCATAAGGGATTATATGATCCAGAATAGTAATCCAAGTTACTATATAGTAATAATAGAGTAAAATATAGTATAGTATATAATAATATAATATCAATAATATAATATAATAATAATATAATAGTAATACAAGTTACAATGTGGTTCTCTGATCATTCACGTTTCTTAGAGTGCACAGCCTTCTCTCTACTTGAAGTGAGTTCTGGTGTATGACCTCTTAGCCTGTCAGGAACCTCGCTGCCTGAGTTGCAGACAAAATAAACTTACCTCGGACTGGTCTGGAGTTCACCTTGGATGCCTGTGCATTTTGGCTCTGCCAGAATCCTGTGCTTTTGGGGCATCAGGAACCCTCTACATGAAGGAATGACTGACACGCCTGTTCCTTCCTTGAGTGAGCATGCTCTCTTGTCTGTACAAAACACAAGTTCAAAGTTATATTTAAGAATTTTTGTACTGTAGCTGGGCACTTAAACAAACGCAGTTGCCTGTGTGACAGCGCTGTCTGCACACCCGTGAAACTGGCCTGAACCCAGGTGCTAAACCATGAAATCCACCTACACATTCTGGTCAAGGGCATAGTTCCTGCTGGGATGCTCCCAGGCAGAGAATGAGTGCAGCAGGGCTGCGAAGAAGGGCCCATTCGTGAGTTACTAGGGAGCCCACTGGCAGCTGACTTTGGTCAGAGGACTCCTGAATATCGTTACCAAATTTTGCTTAGGCCAGGCGAGGCTCCTTTCACCAAATCTCCCTCTCCTCTCTTTGACATAGTCACACATTCCACTCTGATGGCTTTCCCCATCTTCCTGGATGTTTCCTTTCACAAGGTTTAACATGAGCGATATCAAGTGGTCTGAGAAAACAGGTAGTCAGATTGGGACGCAGGACTGACTCACTTACCACCTGGTAGGTGGAGGTGTTAACCTGCTTATTTGATGGGGTGTGGGTTGAAGGCCTAGCTCAATGGGTAAGGACCTGGGGAAATGTCCCAGTGGAGGGGACTGCTGTGGCAGATGTGATGACACACTGGAAAAATCAAATTCGCAGAAGTCTGTTCCCCATGAAGCAATAAGCACCCCCCTCTGGAGCTGTCTCCACCTTCTGTCCTGATCCTGAAGCTGATAATTAGGCTTAAACCCTAACCTAAACTGGCCAGAGAGCTGCTGAGCTTTGAGAGAGAGGAAGGAGTCTTTATCTACCTTAACAAAATTGCAAGGAGTGGTTTGCACATACCTGTCTAACAGGTATTTATCTCTAATATCTAACAGGTGTATATCTAACAGGTATACATCTCCCAGCTCTAAGCTGGGAGAATACTACTGGGATTAGATTTTGAACATGCTTGATCAAGGGGCAGGAATGGAAGTCTGGATGAACCACAACTTTTAATTGAGGGCCGCTCTCCTGGGACTCAGTGTGCAATGTCCCAGCAGGAATCCCAGGGGAAGGGGCAAACTTAACAGTGGCTTAGGTCTTAGAAGCTTGGAAGAGAGTAGAGAGTAGACAATGGCTCACTGTCTACGAAGTGGAAATACTTGAGTTGCCCTAGAAATGGAGGGAGTGAAGAGAGGAAACTGTGTGTGCTGGAATGGGTATGCTGTGGAAGACCGGAGGTTCGTACCTCTTAATCCACATCCATCCGCCCATGATGTCCCTTCTATAAGGGGACCCAGAGAACAGAGAATACACCAAGGCTGCTAGTAATGTTGTGGGGAGGATGCTGCTATCACTAAGAAGAATGATGGAGATGTGGGGCTCCTTGTCTGCCGCGCGGTCATGGAATTAGATCTCTTATTCACGTTTCAAGGTGGTCTTGAATTGGGCTTAACTTCTTGAAGCTGTGAGTCCACAATTAATATAACACCATAAGAACATGAGGGGCAGTCAAGGGAACTGGACCAGTCAGGAGTTGTGAAGTGGCTGGTGGATAATTGTTACCTCAAAGAGCATAGTGTCTGAGGTTCTGCTTAACGAATATAATTTAAAAAGGTAGTATGAAGGTGGGGAAAAAAAAGTTGGAGAGTGGTCACTTCAATCAAAAGTCATAATCCAGTGCTTAAGTTAAGAGGAAACATTTTTTACCCCGAGAACTCTTTAAAGAGGAACACCTTTGTCAACATTATGGCAAGTGCATTCTCTAATGCTGTCCCCCAATTTTTCTCTAAAGGATCAACAACCACTTACTGATGTGTATATACTTTGGGGGACAAGGACCTAAACCTGGATATTTCTAGGGCTATTGAACACGGATTTTGAGTAGGCGTTGATAACCTAAAGACCCAAGCGTCATCACAATTTTCCTGTCAGAGCAGAGACCTAGGGGGCCAGAAAATACATGGAGATCTGGCTCAGCGTGAGCACCCTGGGTCTACAGATGGACCCAGTGGTCATTTCTGTAATCCCTAAGTGCATAATTAAAACTGATATATTTGGCAGTTGGATCAACAATTCTGTCTCTAGTCCATGGAAGAACAGCTATTATGAGGATGGCTAAATGGACACCTCTCAAACTACGTTCCCTGGATGATATAGTGAATAGAAAACAGTAGGAAATCCAAGAGGAGTTAGCAGAGATGAATGCCAGGACCAAAGACCTAAATACTGTAGGGCAGTGGTCCGTATCACTTCTCTGTTTAATTAGGCCGTCTGACAGCTTTGGAACATGATGTACTCTGGAGAATGATTGTAGATGACCACACAGTTACTTGAGTATTAGACCTTGAAACAACTGCTGGAACAAATCTGGTGTTCCTTTTTTTTTTTTTTTCTTCCAATTTAAACTATAGTTGATATATAATAATATATTTGTTTCAGATGTATAGCATAATTCAATAATTATAGACATGGTGCACTGCTCACCATGATTAGGGGAGTTACCATCTGTCATCCTAGAAAGTTAGGACAGTGGTATTTACTGTGTTCCTTCTGCTGTACTTTTCATTGCTGTGGCTTATTTATTTTATAATTAGAGGTTCGTACCTCTTAATCCACTTAACTTCTCTGATTTCCCACATCTTTCTCTTCCAGCAACCATCGGTTTGTTCTCTGTATTTATGAGTCTGTATTTGTTTCTTTGTATGTTTTATTTTTTTAGATTCTAGAGATATGTGAAATCATATGGTATTTGTCTTTCTGCATCCGACTTACTTCACTTATCACAATACTGTCTAGGGTTTGCAATATCTGTGTTGTCACAGATTTCGTTCTTTTCTGTGGCCGAGTAATATTTCATTGAATATATATACCACATGTTCTTAATCCACTCATCTGTGGATGGACACTTATGTTGCCCTCAAAAGACAGATAGAGCATAATACTGTTAAAACCAAGGTCTAAGAGATTATCGCCTGTGTTTTCTCTTAGGAGTTTTATAGTTTGAGGTCTTACATGTAGGGCTTTAATCACTTTGGATTTCTACGTATGGTTTAAAAAAGTGGTCCAGTTTCATTTTTTTGCATGCAGATGTCCAGTTTTCTTGACGCCATTTCTTGAAATCTGTCATCTCCCCATTGTATATCTTTACCTCCTTTGTCATTGATTAAAAGACCACAGAGGCATGGATTTATTTCTAGGCTCTCTGCTCGGTTCCATTGGTATATGTGTCTGCTTTTGTGCCAGTGCCACACTGTTGTGATTACTGTAGCTTTATCATGTATTTTGAAATCTAGACCATTGATATCTTCTGCTTTGTCCTTCTTTCTGAAGATTGCTTTGGCTGTTCCATACAAATTTTAGGATGATTTATTCTACTTCTGTGAAAAACACTATTGGTATTTCAATAGGGAGTACATTGAATCTGTTGATTGCTTTGAGTAATATGGACATTTCAACAGTGTCCTCTGAAACCCTGAACACAGCGTATCTTTGCATTTACTCATGTCATCTTCACTTCCCTTCATCGTGTCTTATAGTTTTCAGAGTATAGATAGGTCTTATTCGTTGAGCAGATTAATAATCTCTTGGATACATGCTTTGTCACCATAGATGAAGCATCTACTGAATTAAATATTTTCCAATTAGAAGAGGATCCGTAGCAGTTTGTATTCATGTGAAACAAATACTAGTCCTCTTGACTAGTCAAAGCTCTCTTGAGTTTCCTGCTTTCTGTGACAGGACGGTCTGAGTATATCTGGACTGCATGTGTGTCCCACCAAAAATGATGCAGATCCATTATTACATCAGTGACATCCTTCTGATGAGACAGATTGAGCAAGAGATGACTTGAAAGCTGGAAGCATTGTTCAGACCCGTGCCCTCCAAAGGGGGGCTGAAACGTAATTTTCACAGAGACAGAAGGAATGGCCACATTAGTAAAATTGACAGGAATCCAGTGTTCAAGAGTGTAAATTAGACATGCCCTCCAAAGTAAAGGACACACTGCTGCATCTTAAATCCCCTGCAACAAACAAAAACCTTAAAATGCCCGACATGCCTCTTTGGATCCCAGAGGCCCATATAGCAGGTGCTGGAGAAGGCTGCCAGCGGTGAGTGGGGCCTGGTGATCCAGGAGAGGAACCTGCCGTAATGATGGCCTGTGGTAAAGCAGTCTGCCACTTAGCCTGTGTGACCCACCAGGCACTGTGGATTTAAAGGGTAATTTGTGGGAAAAGTTATACTTGGGCCCTCAGTGGCAAGCCTCTGTGCGACACTTAAAATGTAGGCCCTGGAATCCTGGAATAAGGCCATGCCATTCAAAGCAACTAATTACACGCATGTTCAGGAACAGCTCTTGGCTTTCCTGGGCCCTGGTGGAGATGGGATGCATAATGATGGGCACAGAGTGACCGTGCATCAACAGCTTCATTTGATCTGGATTATGTTGGGCCCACTAAGCTATAAATTGGGATGGGTCTACTATCAGTCAGTCCATTGTCAGATGGAAATTGTACTTCTATAGGACTCAGCTCCATCAAGATCAGAGGGAGGTCCTGAGCAGACCTGCCTGCCACTTACCAACAGTGCTCCTGACCTAACTTTCACGTGTACAATAAACCAGAAAAGGAGAGAAAGGTCTGAAATGGCTTTATTAGGTGGGTCAACTGAGTTCATGGGTGGAAGTGAAAAATGGATGTGATCTGCATTACAGCCACAAGTAGGAGTGATCTTGAAAGACAGTGAGGGGACCAAAAATATGCCCAGTGGTAGTGCCATGAGCAGTACACCAGGTGATGCACGTTGTCTAAATGGAGAAGTGGCTCAGGGTGAGAATACCTATTCTTGGCAGTGGCCACTTTGCTTTCTGGCCTAGAAGACAAAGAACTGAAAGATCAGTGACAAGCAGGTTTAGAGTGTGGATGGATAGGGGTACAAACTGTGAAGAATTTTGCATCAGTGTGTATTGGTCGCAAGAAAACACCTACCATGGTAGGTACATTGGTTACACCAACCAGTTGACATCAGCTAGCACTTGTCATTGGTTACCTAAGCACTAGAATGTTGGGAACATGAGTCACTTGGCTCTAGTGGCCCAGACAGAGACCATGTAGAGGCCTCATGGCATTTTCCCCTCATTACAAAGGCTGTTCCTGCTACTTTCTTGGAGTGTCAATTCGTCAACAATACAAAAATTCAAAACAAACAGAAAAACACAGCCTCCAGTATGGCACTGCTCCTTGAGGAGACCAGCTGGACTCTTGGTAGAATTGACCACATTGAGCCCCTTCCATACTGAAAGGGCCAGAAATGCGTCCTTAGAGGGAAAAATACCTATTTTATATATGGCCTGCATAACCTCAGCCATGTTCACCAATAGCTTGTAATGCTTAATCCATACAGGCATGGAATAATAAATACACTGTAGCTTCCAACCGGGGAACCTTCTGAACATGTGCTTAATGAGGAGCTTGAAGGTGACCGTGAGTAAGGAAGAAGCATCCAGCCACAGAATGCTGGAGTGGCCTCCTAAAGCTAGAGTGGCAATGTTAGAGGAAAGATTTTGAAAGGATGGGGATCTGCATCTTTGAGGATGCAGTATATTTATTAAATCACAGGCTTTTATAGTGCTGTATGTCCCCCAAAGGAAGGATACATAGATCTAGTCTTCAGGATGAGCGGTGAAACCCAAGTAGATGATAGCCCTCTCTATTCATGTTTCGACTCTGTGGTTGAGCTGCTTCTCCCATTGCTATGCGAAGATTGCAGGAGGCTTGCACGGGAAAGGCATGCAGACCATAAACTTAATTTCTGGTTGGTTAGGGCTAATAGTATCACAAATTAAAAAAAAATTTTTTTTTCCTTTCATGATAAGCCTTTTGGCTACAGATCACGCAAGCTTTGTAAAGAAGCAGCTGCTTAGATAATAACCTTTGGCCACGATGCAACCAGTTAATTACTGTCATCCCATCAAAGTCTCCACAGAGCCATGTTGTCTTTGGCATATTATCTGTCTCAGAATTATGATAATATTCCAATGAGGCATCCTCAAACACAAATTCGCAAATCACTGCTTTTTCCCACCTTCCCCTCAAAGCCCAATTATCTGTAAGGCAGATCAATCTCCAGATGATAAAGGCTGTGGATTTGCCAAATATATTTGTGATTGCACGACTCTTTAAAAAGAGCACTCTGGGGGTGCCTGGGTGGCTCAGTGGGTTAAAGCCTCTGCCTTTGGCTCAGGTCGTGATCTCAGGGTCCTGGGATCAAGCCCCGCATCGGGCTCTCTGCTCAGCGAGAGCCTCTGCCTGCCTCTCTGTCTACTTGTGATCTCTCTCTCTCTCTGTCAAATAAATAAATAAAATCTTAAAAAAAAAGCATTCTGGTGTTGGACAGCAACAGAAGCATAAAAAATATATGTCTACATGTACACCCATGTGTACATTCTGAAGATCCTTGGTACCTGGCAGATGGTGGCCATCATGCAGCAACATGAAAAGAACACAGTCAGGATCCATATGACTGGCCTGAGTTCTGGGCTGGATAGTTGTTACCTCACAATTCACACCCAGAACCCAAGTTTGATCTTGGTTCTATCATTGTAATTTTACTACCTTATATGATGTTTTGATAAGTTGACACTATCTAGGGCTGCCCATGACAGGCAGTGCAGGGAGGACCTTTTCAATCTGTAAACATCACACGACTAAGCACAGATTTTTATTCAGTGGGGTTAAGGTGGAGCCTGGAATTCTGGGTATCTAGCCAAGTTCCCAGGTGTGATAGATCCTATTGATTTCTGAAGCATAATTTGAATAGAAAGACTGTAGGGTCTACTAATATCTTTTGGACTCTTTCCTCCTCATTAATGGAAAGGTTTTCTTTTTGTGCCCATGTTTTCTCTATTTGAAGCAAGTATAAGTCCTGATTGATGGAATTCAATAATAATGGTTTCACTCCCCTTGCCAGTGATTGGTTAGAGACAATCATATGAGAGTTCTGGTCAATGAGGTGTGAGGGGAAATATGCTACAGCCTTCTGGGGGAAAAAGACAAAAAACAAAACAAAAAAAACAAAAAAACTTCTCACACTTCAGAAGGAGACACACAAGATCTATTCTCTGCTTTCTTATTTCTGGATATGATGACTGAAATTACTGCAGTATCTTGGAAACATCCTGTGGATCCGGTCAGTACAGAGAGAAGGTCAGAATCAAGATGTTCAGAGAAAACTCAAGCACCATGCCTGTTGTCATGTGGTCTTTGAATTTGCCCTTATTTCAAATAGAAATAATTGACTATTGTTGGAGACAATTTAAGCTAGGGTTTGAGAATTACATAGAAGACAGAAGAACTTTCAGACATCAATTTAATTAAACTATCATATGTACTAGGTTTATGTCTTTGGACATGTTTTGATCTCCTCCTTTATAAAGCGGGGATGATTATAGTATAATCATATAATGTTGTGATTTTTAGATAGGATTTTGCTTGTTAGTTTTTAAGCACAGTGTATTTTGTGTATACTGCATGTTCTAGGAAAATGATAAATGTCCGTGTTCTTCTTGTGTACTAATAGTGTTAGGGAATTCACTAACCTATGTGATAGTTTTTCTGTCATTAGGCACTCTCTCTTGCCCAAAAGTCTTTTTTATTGAGCTAAAGATCTATTTCCCTCTTTCTCTCAAGCCTTAATCCTAGCTTTGAACTCCAGAAGCACAGGCAATAAGTATAACCCTCTTGTTCGTGACAGTCTACTAAGAATTTACAAATAGTTTTCATGACCCACTGCTAAATGCTCTCTTTCCTGGCTAAACCTCCTCAGTCTTTTCAGATGTTTCACCTGTATCATAGTTTCTAGATCCTTTTCTATCCCACCCTCTTTTTCTGGATTTTGTTCATTTTAGCTGAAGATCAAATGCCTAATAGTACCTTTTTTTCCCCCTGCCCCAGCTAGAAACAGTTCACAGTTTGTGGTTCACAGTTTGCTTCTGACTGTAAAATGTCTCTGTTGCTTATATGTAGTTTTATATTATTTGATTTAAATTTTCCAATACCCTGTTTGCATGTCTACTGTATCTATTTGTTCTTGAGTGGTCTGCCTTAAACTGGGAATGCACTGAGGGACAAAGTCATCTCTAATTCAAATGTACATTCCTGTTGTGTCCATGATGATCCTGGTTTCTTCCTAATGTCTTGCTGTAATTATTAAACCCTCCTTTTCCTTTTAAAAGTACCTCTGCTTAGAGGATAAATTGTATGGGCACCTTAGTTAAAAGCTCTACTTACAGATTTTTATTTATTTAAAATTGTTAAACATTTTTAATTTTAACTCCAGTTAAGTAACATTACAGTATTAGTTTCAGGTGTACAGTGCAGTGATTCAACAGTTCCATACATCACAAATGAAATAGGGTGAAATAGGCAATGAGGCCTAAGAAGTGCTCATCACAAGCACCCTCCTTAATCCTCATTGTCTATTTCACCGATCCCCACACTCCTTGCCCCTCTGGTGACCATCAGTTTGTTCTTTATAATCAGAGTCTATGGAAAACATCATGGAGGTCTCTCAAAAAGTTAAAAAGAGAATTACTTACCATCAGCAATCACACTATAGGGTATTTAGCCACAAGATATAAAAACACTAAGTCCAAAGGATACATGCACCTCTGTGTTTATAGCAACATTATTTACAATTGCATATTTACAATATGGAAGCAACCAAGTGTCCATTGATGAATGGACAAAGAGGATGTGGTATATTATTCAGCCATAAAAAAGAGTGAAATCTTGCCCTTTGCAACAACATGATTAGACTTAGAATGTATAATCTAAGCAAAATAAGTCAGTCAGAGAAAGACAGATACCATATGATTTCACACATAAATGAGATTTAAGAAATAGAACAACTGAGCAAAGAAAAAAGACAAGGAAACTATACATAGATTTTTAATTACTCTTGTGGTTGATCCACCTAAAAGACTATTGATTTTGAATCATTGATTTAAAGTGCACATCCTTAGATGACTTGTCATTTATGGAACTTGTCATTTATGGTAATCCAATAATGTGGATTACCGGCTCTGATATTTTCTAATAAACTTTGTTTTACCAAGTATAGTTTCCAGACCCTATCACAATTTCTGTTCCTTTCAAGAAATTCAGTTTAATTTTTTTTTATCTCTTTTGTTGAATAGTCAGCTACCCTAACATCACTTTGGCCATGAGAAGATGAATGTGGGGATCTTCATGATTCATTCCATTCACCCGGGTAATGGTTACAGTACTCTGATAGGAAAAACACAACCAGTGACCAAGAGTCACAAGAAAAGTTTCTCCTCTGTGTTAATTGCTAAGCAAATTGCTAAGTAAACCATAATAGAAAACCATATTTCCACTTCATTTACTTGGGAGCTTATCCAGGTGGCATTTGTGGCTGTGATGGAACTCAAAGTTCCAGAAAACTCTATGACAGGATCCAAGTTGAATTCCATTCTGAGCATTGCAGAAGGGTGAGTGCTCAGTTTGAATGTTGTTAGGTATCTCATCCTTCACAGCCACCTGCTTTTTGCTTCTAATGAACAAATCAGTACTGTGTTACAGTGAGACTCCTACCATTGAAAAGGATGGGAAGTTGTGCGTTTAAGTGGGTATCTGGCCTGAGCACTAAATATCCAAAAAAACGGGAAATGATGCATCTTTAAGTTGCTCTTAGCAAAAGATAGAACTTTTAATTAATTAATTAATTAATTAATTAATTAATGTCTTATTCTTCCCCAGTACTCAAAATAGTGTAATAGAACTGTGTTTTCTCCTTTGAGGCATGTAATGGGATAGAAATGGAAATTTTGAGAACCAAATTCTCATTAGTAATTGAAACACATATCAAATATCCTTCCACGTAATTAGAGCTATAACACTGATTCCAGTTTTATATGGTTAACCAAAAATGGCCAGAAAACCACATTGATTAATCAATTACTTTATGTTAATGAAGATTTGCTTTTAGAAGTAAGGTCATAGCAATTTTTTTGCTTGTTCTGAATAAGTGACTGAATTCCAAAACTTAAACATGAATAAGATGTATTTTACTTTTATATTCGGCAGAAATGTTTACATTCCATAGTAAAACTTTCCGAATTCTCATCAAGGTGCCCCTGCCGTGCTTACCACTGGGATAGTACAACTAAACTCTTTGAACTTTTTTTTTATCTGATATTCAGGGGAATTGAGAGTAGAAATTAAGCATCATCCTGGCTCTGGGTAAATTCTCCGGTCCCCGGAGATGAAACAGGCTTTGATTCAATGAAGCAGGGTTGTAACATCCACGGACTTCTTTTTTTTTTTTTTTTTTTTTTTGAAGGTTTAAAAATTTTATTCATCCACCGACTTCTTAAGCAAGAAGCAGGATAACACGAACAAACAGAAAAGCTGTGTGGCTGTCAACAGCCTCATCAGAGCATCAACCTTTGGATCCAGGGGGCTCCCATGTTAGAAGATTTGAAAAAAAAAAAAAATTGCATCCTTTTGGGAACTTTGCATGGAACTTTAGTCTAAAAAGGAAATGTTAATAAAAGATGTGTGTTAAATTCCAGACGACTAAGCCCTGGGAAATGGTCAGTTCTGGCCCTTGGAGGGGACGGGCATGACACTGGATTTCTTCTGGAAGGTCATCTCCACTAGCTGGTCAGGATAGAGGTTTGACACCAGAGCTGCAGGACAGGAGTGAGGTGTCCCAACCAGTGGGCAGAGCATGGCGGTAGAATTACAGTGTGGACGATATAAACTAAGAACTTAGATAAAATATTTGGTTTAGTAGAATTAATTGGAAATTATAGCCTTAGCTCTGTCATCCCCCAGCTATGTCACGTTACTTAACCTCTCTGAGCCATACTTTTCTCATTTAACAAAATGCTGATGATAGAATCTGCTGTATAAAGTGGTTGTGCAGATTAATTGAATCGTATCTATAAAGCCCTAGGATCTAGCCTAGCTCAATGCTTAATAAATGGCAGTTCTCTTCAGCCCCCAAGGAAGGATATTGGTAAGGGCAGCACATCGCCCTAGTCATCAAATGTGAGTAAATTAATTGAAAAACCCAAGCCATTGGAATCTCAGAATAGAATACTGCGGGGATCGGCTATGTCATTTGCAAGGGCTAGTGCAAAAATAAAAATGCAGGGCCCCTCGCTTGTAAACTCAGTTTTTCAAGACCACCATAACAGAATTGAACCAAGAGCAACAGATTTCTAAGTGTGGGGTCTGGTGCACCTGCACAGTTTGTGTGCCATGAAGCTGGTCTTGGCTCTACAATTACTTTCTAACTGTTCTCCCCGCATTCATTCTTACTCATATTTAATGCATTCTTCCCACAGCAGATGGGGTGAATGTCTCAATTCATAAAATAGATTCTGTGACAACATGCTTTAGTCATAAACTGAGAAGAAGTATAACATAACAAAAAGCCACATAGCCCAGTGGTTACGTGGGTGGGTTCTTTTTTTTTTTTTTTTTTTTTAAGATTTTATTTATTTATTTGACAGAGAGATCACAAGTAGGCAGAGAGGCAGGCAGAGAGGGGGAAGCAAGCTCCCTGCTGAGCAGAGAGCCCGATGTGGGGCTCGATCCCAGGACCCTGAGATCATGACCCGAGCTGAAGGCAGAGGCTTTAACCCACTGAGCCACCCAGGCGCCCCCAAATGGGTGGGTTCTGAAGCTAGACATTGCTCTCTTGGCTGTTGTGATCTTATCCGCTATTTTGAACAAATTACCAAAGCTCAGTTGACTGTGCTAAGAAAGGGGCAGGATAATAAATAACTACCTGGACAGAGCTGTATTAAGGATTAACAGAAATAACTCCTGCGAAGCATTTGGAATACTGTTTGCTACAGAAATTACTCTGAGAGACGCTAGTTACTATTTCGTGAAGGAGGACTCTGTTCTAAGGGTGATGTTAACATGGCCCACCAGCTTGTCCACCATCTGCCTGCCTCTACCCTTCCAGCTTATGTCCTTCTGCTCTTGTCTTCTCTCATGACCCATGAGGCACTCTACTTGTTTTGGTTTGTTATCTAGTTCCTCAAGGTCATCATTTTTTTTAATGCTTTTTTAAAAATTCCTTTCTTCAGAAAGACATCCATATAGTACTAAATTAGCTCCCTCTGTATTATCTACTACAGTGCTATGTTCTTCTGACCGCTAGCACTTTCCATTATTGGAACTTAAACGTTTCATTATGTGTTTGTTTCATCTCTGCCCTCCCAGGAGGGTAGAAGACCATGTGTGATGTGTTTAATACTTTATCTCTGGTGCTCAGCAAAGTGCCTGGCACAAGAAAAGCGAGCCATAAGTATCTGGTGAATAAATAAATGAACAAAGAATGGCAGAAACTTAGAAAGGAGGGTCATTTGGATAAATTAGGATCTGTGGCCAAGAGGCAGAGGTTTGAGACTGACAAAAAAATACTAGGAAGCCTAGTGAAGAAGGGATGTTAACACGGTAAGCGATTGCTAAATAATTTCCCTTGGTGATGATAGTGCCTAGTTTTGAAGTCCTTGCTATGAACTAGGTATTCTGCATTATACATTTAACTCATTGAGGTTTTGCAGAAACTTTAAGTGTGAGATAGTACTATGCTTCCCTTTTTGCACAGCCTGGATCTGGTGGAACAGACATTTTAACTTGTTCTCCTGACTTTGGTCCAAGCTGTACTTGGGAGCTAATGGGCTCATGTTTGTTATTCATTTTTTAACCTCCTTTTCGGGGATATCTAGTTGAATCTTTGATCCCCTTGATAGACACTTACTGAATTTTTAAAATCAGCTTTATTAAAATAATTTAATACAACACAATGGACCAATTTACATGTATAGTTTGATGAGTTCTGATAAGTGTTCAGAATTGGGTAATGATTCCAGCTAAGTCGTGAATTGATACCATGACCACCAAGACTTGCTTTCTTCCCGGTTCGAGTTCACCCCCTTTCCTAATCCTGGCCTCCGACCTTCTCAAGTTTTCTTCTCTGCCATTCTAGTTTACCTTGTCCTCAGGGCGGCATGAATGGAATGAGAGTTTGAACTCTTTGGTGTCTGATTTCATTCACTGAGCAGAGTGGCTTTGGATCATCTGTGTTGCAGTGATGGCATAGTTCATTTCCTTCCAAGTAGTAGAAAGTAGTAGTTCCTTTCCAGCTCTCAAGTAGTATCCACTGCATAGGGATGATCTCATTTACCCGTTTAGCAGCTGAGACACACTTTGGTTGACTCTAGCTTTGAGCTAATGTGAATAAAGCTGCATGAACGTTGGTGTTGACACCTTTGTGTAAACATGCAAATACTGCATTTTCAGCCATGATGCAAGTATAAAGATGAACGTGAACTAGATTTGTAATGACATCATTAAAGGTAGACCTTTAAATATGTATTAATTTAATGTAAATTAAAGGTAGAGCTTAAATGAGACCTCTTAGCAGTTAATTTTTCTACTCTTTGTGATCTCGTTTCTCCTCCTCCTCCTCCTCTGCTATAGTTGGATGATTTTTTAAAAAATTTAATTCATTAACAGCTGAAACTTCCCCCTGTGAATAGGAGTTTACCAGTTTCTCCCTGAAGACTTTTTTTGGTTGTTTGTTTATTCTTGATGGACAGATAACACACAATGTTATCTTAGTTTCAGGTGTACAACATAGTGAATCGATAACTTCTCTTTGTTACGCTTTGCTCACCTCACCTCAAGTGTGGTCACCGTCTGTCCCCATACGATGCTGTTAGGATACTACTGACTGTGTTCCCTTTGCTGTATGTTCCATCCCATGACTTACTTATTTTATAACTGGAAGTTTGTACCTCTTGATTGCCTTTACGGACTTGGCCCATCCTCCTCCCCCTTTCCTTTGGCAACCACCAATTTGTTCTCTGTATTTATGTTCTTTTTTTCTCCTGCTTTTCTATTTGGTTTCTTCATTTATTCTGTTTTTTTTTTTTTTTTTTTAGATTCCACCTATATAAGTGAAATCGTATGAATGATCTCTCTGGTAAGAGGACATTTTTCTTTACTGTGTTTTAAAGAACATGACTTTAAAGTCACGAAAGGTGGTATCAAAAATCAGTAACTTAAATACCTTGGAAGTTGCTTCCCCCTGCCTCCTTTTTTTTTTTTTTTAAGATCATATTTATTTGAGAGAGAGAGAGAAGGAATGAGCAGGAGGAGGCTCAGAGGGAGAGGGAGAAGTAGACCCCCTGATGAGCAAAGAGCCAGATAGAGGGCTTGATCACAAGACCCTGGGATCGTGATCTGAGCCAAAGGTAGATGTTTAACAGACTGAGCTACCCAGGTGCTTCTGCTTTTTCTTATCTACAGAATCTTATTTTCAACTAAAGTATGGTGCTATGTCGTAGCAATTTTTTATATCCTTAGTATTAGCAGAAAGCTTGGCCTTCAATGAAGCTGGGCAGGATTTAGAAGGATTTACAACATTGCCTTGGTGAATTTGGGTGTCTCATGAATAGTTGTACATGGGAGCAGGGGTTGAAGTGCCCTTCAATCCAATGACAGTTTTTATCCATAACACATGTTTTCCACGGTGCACTAGTACCTCTGCCACAAAAAGCTTAGTCAAATTACACAATCAGGAAAAAGACCGCCTGGGTGGCTCAGTTGGTTAAGCGTCTGCCTTCAGCTCAGGTCATGATCCCAGGGTCCTGGCATGGAGCCCTGAGAAAATGAGAATGAAGAAAATAGAAAGAAAGAAAGAACCAATGAGAAAATAAAAGATACAGTCTAGTGCATTTCCGATATTAATGTATCCCAGACGTAATTCAAATTCATCCAGTTTTATCCTGAGCCTTTTGGTAATGAAATATGAATAGAGGTAGTTCGGCTAAGACATCAAGGCGAATCTCACCGGGTGAGAGGTATGAAAGCCGAGGATAAGCAAAGAAGAAGATGATTTTTATTCAACATTTCCAGGTTCTAAAGCATACCACACTGCCATTCTCCCTGGTTGAACGTAAAGGTAATCATTAAGGATTACCTGAAACTGACCAGGGCTCCTTCTTAGGTAGCTTGACATCCTTGGGCTGGGTCTGTGGGAGGAGAATGCTATCTTCGTAGAGAATCAGCAGGTCTCTTTGTGACAGCAGGCTTTTGTGACAACGTGGATGGAGCTTGTCAGGGGACCAGTCTTGAAGGGGATTCAAAGACTTAACTTCCAGGGGTAAATCTTGTAGTAAGGCATTGCACGAAAGGGCAGTGGTAATCCCCAAAGCCAGGAATGTGTACTTTGTATTAGGAATAAATTAATACCCAAGGGAATTTGGATGCTATTTAGAAACTGTTTAGAGATCTTTTTAGGAAAATAATTGGTTAAAAAGGGGCTATTTCTAAGTAAATACAATATGATGAGAAAAGTCGGTTGTGAATTTTTATGCATGATAATGACCTGATTTAAAGCTCATTCTTGGAGAGCAAATACACTTTTGTCTCTTTTTTCGGTTTTGGTTTTATTTTTAGGTAGGCTCCATGCCCAGTGTGGGACTTGAACTCAAAACCCTGAGACCAGGAGTTACAGACTCTACCCACTGAGCCAGCCAGTTTTCCCCAAGATAAGCTTTGAAGTAAGACTTTAAACTCCTCAAAATTCCCTGAAAACAGGGGCGCCTGGGTGGCTCAGTGGGTTAGAGCCTCTGCCTTCGGCTTGGGTCATAATCTCAGGGTCCTGGGATCGAGCCCCGCATCAGGCTCTCTGCTCAGCAGGGAGCCTGCTTCCCCCTCTCTCTCTGCCTACTTGTGATCTCTCTCTGTGTCAAATAAAATCTTTAAAAAAAAATTCATTTTCATGGGTGATTTTTCCCATGAATGTATCAGTATTTTTATTCATCTTAGTTGAGTTGGCATTTCTTCCTTGATTCTGTGTGGCCAGTGGCTCGTAATGAGGCTCTCTGTTATACCGAAGTATATAGGTATATCTGTGTTCATCTTAGTAGATGTTGGTGAAGAGCTCTCAGACATTTGCTTTCCCAGCAGACTCCATTCCCTGCTATCTGGTATCCTACAGAAGTCCATTGTTTGTGTGTTTCATATTAATTCCATAAAGTTCTGCTTTTATGTCCACAGGCATATTCATTTCTCTGGATTTTCAGTGTGGCATTATGGACTTTTTGTACCTTTTGTACATATAAGAAAACAAATTTGTTTTCATTGTAGTTCTGGTTCTAGGAGAATGTGATATTGAGAGAAACAGGATTTTTTAGTTTTTATTTGAGACAGAGACAGAGCACACCCATGCATGAGAGAGAGCGTGAACAGGGCAGCAGGGAGCCTGCCAAATCGGGGCTCGATCCCAGGACCCTGGGATCATGACCGGAGCTGAAGGCAGATGCTTAACTGACTGAGCCATCCAGGTGCTCCGAGAGATACAGTATTTACATAGTTAAATATTGTAGGCTTAATTCTCTGAAATTCAAATATGAGGAATGTGATGCCTGAAAAACAAAACAAAACAAAAAAAGAAAAACTCACTCTGCTCTAAGTTCCAAAGCCTTTCCAGTACTTAATGACAGAAGCAGAGATTTCAAGCTGTGAGTGAGGCCTGTTCCATCTGTCACAGTTACTTCTAGCAAGCATTTTGACCTAAAACCCCAGTGTAATCTCTTGGACAGCAGGCAGGGATGTGCATAGAACAAATTTGCTTAGATTTACAGCCACATTAGTCAGAGGACCCTTTTTACATTCTGAAGGTCTCCAGGCTTTGGTGGTGAAGGATGTGTAGCCTAGACTACCTGAGGTCAAAGAAGTGGGTTTCCTCTCTGTCTAGAAGCTCATCCATAGCCTGATCCCCTCAGGTTGAGAAAAAGACCTCCCACCTAGCTTGCCTTGTCAATTACGGGAAGCCTGAGAGAGGAAATAGGAGGAGCCCAGGCCTCTCTTCAGAAGACCTTTCCTTGGTTCAGGGGGCTGCCCTATCTTGCCCCTCAAGACTCCCAAGAAGAAGCTGCATACAAAGAGACAGAAACGATATTTGCCCCAATACATTGCCTCTGTTGCTAGTAAATCCCGTTCTCTAACCCATCCCAACAAACGTTTGTTGTCTCAGTGGCCCCTGGGTGGCTCAGTGGGTTAAAGCCTCTGCCTTCCGCTCAGGTCATGATCCCCGGGTCCTGGGATCGAGCCCTACTTCGGGCTCTCTGCTTGGCAGGGAGCCTGCTTCTCCCTCTGCCTCTGCCTGCTGCTTCCCCTATTTGTGCACACGTTCTCTCTCTCTCTCTCTCTCTCTCTCTCTCACTCTCTCTTTCTCTCTGTGTCAAATAAATAAATAAAATCTTAAAAAGTTTGCTCTCTTGAGAAATCAGTAAGCAACGGTTTCCCTAATGAGGGGTGGAATGAGAAAGGAGGTGAGGTTTGAACATAGGTTCATAGGCATGGTTAATTTTTCTGAGCCTTGAGTGTAAGACCATCAAATACCCACTATTAGGATTATACCAAAAGCTTTTTTTTTTTTTTTTTTTTTTTTTGACATAAATCACAGTTGTAGAAATAGTTACTGATTTGTGCTCTCTTGTTTCTGTTACTTTTCTGAAACTTTACTCCGGTGGATTTGATAATGAAAAAGATAGCTAAACCCCAACCTTGGAAACCCTAGCATGCCCTATCAAGTTTCAATCTGGGGCATCCACTATTTTACTTTACTCCTCTCTGAGTCAGCTTTGCAGAGTTTCTAAACAGGTAACACAAGTCACAGCTTAGTGTCTTCACACAGTGTCCTGACTCTCTGTTATAGTC
Organism: Procyon lotor; assembly: GCA_028646535.1. Classification (NCBI taxonomy): domain Eukaryota; kingdom Metazoa; phylum Chordata; class Mammalia; order Carnivora; family Procyonidae; genus Procyon; species Procyon lotor. The sequence goes on along the minus strand of CM053607.1, from coordinate 120,194,014 downwards.
GGTGCTGGTACTCATCAGTCACTACAGAAAGACCTGGATGTTTCCTGGGCAAGAATTTCTTAGGTTTTTATTAATGTACGTGACTGCCCATTAGTTTGTAAAATATTCACTGATTATTCCCAGCTAATGTATGTATCCATAGCTCCTACATGATGTCAGCAATGAATTTTATTTTAAAATGGCCTTAAACTTGAATTTAATAAAATGTGTAGGTCTTTGGTGATGGCAGGAAAGAGAGATGCTAGAGTCAAATGATAGATCCAGAGCAAGGAATCTAAAACAGCTTTCCCACATTAGAATTTCTGTATGACAGTGTGATATAATCTGATAGCTACACTTATTGAGCATTTTCTTTCTCTAAACATCACTAGAGTTGAAGCCATGAAGCTTATGACAAAGTGAGGTTTTATCTGCTTGTGTGTGTCATATGGGCTGACTGTGATGGCCTGCCAGTGATTATACCTTTCTAAGTCTCTGTAAAGAAAATTTTTCCCCCCTTAATTCAAACTGAATTCGCACAGTTTACTGTGGCATGTTTCTTCAAACACCTAACCTTCAAACACTTTTCAATTAATGAAGACTTAGGCAATGTTTTCTGGAATTAATGAGATTTTTCAAGACACATGCCACTGAATGCACAGTTCCTTGTTTCTGTTGCTATTTATACCACCTCTTGGAGATTTTACTATGAGGTAGGTTCATTCATTCATTCATTCATTCATTCATTCTGGTCAGCTCTGCATGAAGTCACTTATTAAAATGAAGCTTCCTTTTAACTGTTCTCATCTTATATATGGAAGAAGCTAAGTGCTTACTAAATTGAATAAATACTCCACTGCCAGTATTAAATAAACTAATTTTATTTTATTTTTTAAACTTTTTTTAAAGATTTTATTTATTTATTTGAGATAGAGACAGTGAGAGAGAGCATGAGAGGGGAGAAGGTCAGAAGGAGAAGCATACTGCCTGTGCACCTGGGAGCCTGATGTGGGACTTGATCCCAGGACACCGGGTTCATGACCTGAGCCAAAGGCAGTTGCTTGACCAACTGCGCCACCCAAGCGCCCATAAATAAACTAGTTTTAAAGAGTGCTTTAAAAAGGTGAAACACACCATGTAATACTAAGAATAGGAAGTAGTATTTGCAGACACAGAACATTCTATAGGGATAATCCACGGAGTTAAATATCACTTAGTTCAGAAGAACAGAATAGCCTGTTAATCTACTATCACCAGAATATTTCAACATCTTCTAGTATCTGCTCAGTCTCATCAATTTTATTAAAGAAATACGTCTTGGGAATCTGTGACTTGCTTCCCACTTTGGGGAGATTTTCTTTTTGGTAGTTAAATATCCATTATTCATGGCGTTAGTGTCTTTTGTTTCCAGTGTTACTACCATTCTTTTTGAGATTGTGTGTCCTCCTATTATCACTGTTTTCTCCCAAAGTACATGACTGAATGAATTTTAGAGAAAGAATACATAGGAAGTAATATCACTGATTCTGTTCTTGTCTGACAAAGTCCTTCCCTATTTTGCCCTCAGACTTAATAATATTTTGGCTGGATATAGAATTATTAATCAGTAGATATATTTCCACCTAGAGCTTTGATGGATTCTGTAGAAATTAGAAACCATAATGGTAGGTAAGATTATCAATGCTAAACTCAATTTTAATTCTTGATGGGTAAGCATTTTTCCCGCTCATTACCTGGAATATTTTAGGTCATTCTTTTAATGTACATTTTCTGAAATGCCAATTCTAGGTTGTCCAGTTTTCATCATCTGTTTGGTTTTATTTATGGTGAAGATTAAGATCTTCAGTTTGGGTAATTTTTAACTTACTATATAATCATTTTCTTATTCATGTTCATGTTTTTAGAACTTTCTTCAGAATGCATCATAAATAATTATCTGTATACCTTTTAAATTGCTCTTTGGTATCTCTTATGTTTTTGTTTTCCTTTTGTTTCTCAAGCCATTTCTGTTCTGTTTAGAATTCTCTTTTTCTTTGAGTAGTACCTATTTATATACATTTTAACAACTTAAAAAAGCAAAGAATGCACAACACAGACTTGAAAAATAAAATCTCTTTTCTCTTTGTCTAGCTGTCAGATATATCTTCTTTTTTACCCAGATGGGAACTTACTATGGTGACGAAGTTTCTCAGTGTTGTGGGCTTTTTTTCCTCTTAATATATTTTGAAGATAATTCCGTCATAGCCTGTATAAATAGATCTCCCTCTTACACCATTGCATGGCTCTAATATAATCTGTTCTGTCAATCTTAATGGCCATATACATTATTTTACTTTTTGCCTTCCATTAAAAATGATAATATTTTTCCATTGAATTCTTTGTTTATAAAGCCTGCATATCTGTAAAATAAAATCCAGAAGTGGTAATACTAAGTAAAAAGATACCTGTACTTTAGTACCTTCGTACGTATTTACTTAATATTTTGTCAAGTTTCTTTCCAGAGAGAATGCACAAATTTCTAGTCCTATGAACAATGAATGTCTGTTTCCCTGCACTTTGCCAATCCTGGCTGTTAATTTGCTTTTTGATACATGCTATTCATAGTGGTAAAAAAAAAAAAATAGCCTTTTTGTTTTGGTGTGCAGTGTTTCAATTATGAGTAAATTTGAACATTTTTCAAGTACTTCAGTACCATTTGTGGTTTCATTTTTCCTGCATGTGAAAAGCCTTTTACATCATCTGTCCATTTTTTTCCCTAAGAATTTGTCATTTTTCCTCAGCTATACGGGACCTATATATATAGAACAGAAATAATTTTGCGTATCACACGTGTTCCTTTTCTGCTTTGTAATATATTTTAAAGTCTGTCTTCTGCATTTTTTATATATGATTTTGATTTTCTATAAAGTTATACATATCAATTTTGTCTGTTAGGGCTTTCCTTTGAAGATTTTTTTTTCTTTAATTGATTTAAGAAATCTCTACACATCACAAGGGGCTCAAACTCATGCTTTTCTGACTGAGTCAGCCAGGCACCCCTTTTACGGCTTGCTTAGTGGTATATACTTAAATCGTCCACACTCAAATACTAGTATACATATCTGGAGATTATATAAATATACATATATGTGTATATATATATATGAAATATATATTTCAATTAATCATAATCAAATATATTAAATTATATTACTCAATATAATTAATATAGAATTTAAATATCAATTATATTAAATATATATGACATACTTATATAAATATATATTTTATATATACTATATACACACAAACATATGCATATATACATATATAATATATTTACACACATATATAATATAATATTTGTATATAGCATATATATGTATATATGTATATATTCACAGAAACACACACACACATATATATAAATCACACACACACATATATATAATTACCCTTTTAAAGCTAAAGCTGAAAAACAGGACTATCAGGCTTTTTTTTTTTTTAAGTTTAAAAGCGAGAAATACCACTTGAAATTTTCTTCATGCATTATTTATCAGAAACATAACCAGTTTGATGTTAAAAGCGTTTTTAGTTTAAGGTGATTTTCTCCAAATTTTCGTACCTAGCCTATAACACACATCCATGCTTTTATGTAACGCCTCTAAATTAAGCATAAGGCAACTGATAAGGTGCCTTTAAGATGAAGACCTATCTCTTCTCTCAAGCAGATATGCCTAAGAAACTTCTAAAGCTGTGATAAAATAAGGGCTGTGAAAAACTCTGAGTTAGCCTCCCTAAATGCACCCGGTATCTGTACCCATGACATGGATAGTTCTTACGTGTTGTTCACCTAGGAAGGGTCAGGTCCAGTATCTTTGGAATGTGAGCTGTGTATCAGGCACTGTGCTGAGCTCTGGACATGCAGCCTCATTCTCTGAGCTGCATAATAGCTCGTTCCGGTAGGTAGTATTGTCTACTGCATTCTACAGGAAACCAGAACTTGGAGGCATTATGCCATTGTGCAGCATCTCATCATGCAGTAAGCAGCATGTAGTAAGAGCAGATGGGGCGGCGCCTGGGTGGCTCAGTCATTAAGCGTCTGCCTTCAGCTCAGGTCATGATCCCAGAGTCCTGGGATCGAGCCCCGCATCGGGTTCCCTGCTCCGCAGGAGGCCTGCTTCTCCCACTACCATTCCCTCTGCTTGTGTTCCCTCTCTCACTGTGTTTCTCTCTGTCAAATAAATAAAATCTTTAAAAAAAAAAAAAAAAGCAGATGGGAAGTTTTCCAGACTCCATAGGCCTCTCCACTTACTGTTTATTTCATACTGCCTCGACTGTTGGTTACTGTGGCTGTAAACCTTTGAAATGGGGATCTAAGAAGGAGGTAGCTGGTTTGCTGGGGCTAAGTCTTTTGATCATAATAAACTGTGTATTTTTTTGTCTTTGTGTTTCCTGGTCTTTAAAATGAAGGCAATTGCTATGAGTTCCTGGTCAACTAGAATGTACTATGCGTTTGGTGTTCTATTTAATTAGGGATTCAAGCTCTAGACTCATAGGGACCTGGATTCACAGCCTGTCTTTGAACTTAATGGCTGTATGACATCAGGCAAATGAATTAACCTTTAAATCCCATTATACTATCCTCTAAGAAATGAGATTGGTAATAGCACCCATTTCAAGAGGTTGCAAAGGATGTTGTTAAATGAATGTAAGCTTTTCCAGAGCAAGGAGTTCTGTTTTGCCCATCACCGTATCCAAGCACCTAAGAAGGTGTCTATACTTAGTAACTGCTTAATAAATATTCATTGATTAAGTGTCACAAATGTTTATTGCACTGCCACAGGATCTGTCCCCATTAGATACTGCAAATGATAATAGTCCATATTTATAGTCCTCTTTCAATGAGGAGGAAGATGTGAGATTCTTAGTTAAATAAAAATTTTTCAATGAAAATGAGCAGAGATGACATGATATGATACCTATTTCCTCTGATACAATTTAAGCCTTTGTTGCTTTGATGCATCTGAGAGATGTTTACCCTCTCCTCGTTGAGTACGTGAAGGAAGAAAGGACAGTGGGTGACACCATTTATTTAAATCTATAATGTTGAGTAACAATACTTCACTTTCTCAAGCTGTGCTTTGTAAAATGCAGCAACTTACCGAACCAAGTTTTAAGGATGCGTAGCTGAGTGTATTTCAAAGAGGGAGACAAAGGGAAAGAGGGTTTTTAAGAACTGAAAAGTGGTGATCAAATGAACCTTCTCACTTATAAAGGTTAGACTGAGACTATCTGTATTAATTCCAGAGACGGGAGAACTCTTTTGATTGCCCAGAGTGAGGGCCAGGGGAGACAGGAGGTCTGAATGTAGGCATAGACGCAAAATAAGTCATTAACCCATTATAAATGAAAAAAATATTTGAAACCTCTCAAGACAAATGCCCTGTCTTCTTGGATCATCTGCAGCAGGGTTGGAACTCAGGAACTAGTTTTTAGGTCAATATTTCTTTTCTAGAATGGCAATCAAATTAGTTTCAAATAATAACATAAATATAATAATTTTGTATTTTCTTTGGGCAGTGATTTATTTAGACTTTTGAGTATGGATATTTCTTTCATGTTGTTTACCAATACAGGGATAAAACCTGGCATATTCCACACCCTGGGAGAATATTTCTGTTACACGCATGCATGTATCTTGAGCACGCGTGTGTGACTGCCTCACGTGGGTGCAAGATGAGTTGCATTTGGGATTTAAATCATTGTTTTGTAACCTGACAAGATGCTTTGACAGACGGTTAAGACGGAAGCTACTGTGAAAACTGTTCTCTCATTTACTTTGCATTGCTCAATTATTTTGAGCCTTAACCAAAACAGGAATTCATCACCTCCAGAGAGACGTCAGAAGATGTCAGGATGTAGATTTGTCTTTTTTATCCTTGCCTTGCAAATGAGATTCAGTTGTCAAAATGACAGAAGATTGAAACTGAAGAAGACTAGACCCCCCTGTAAAATATCAGAACTTCATCACAATATGAGTTGCCCCTGGCACATTGATAAGTGTTCATTCACATTGGGCTTCACCTCAAGCCAACCATTGGACTTTTGGACAGAAATTTTACACTTGACAAGGAAACCCATGAATCCCATATAAATTACTTAGGGGTGTAATTTAAAAGGTATGAGACAGGCTCGTTATATCAGCTGTTGATTTGTCCTCTTTTGAACTTCAAAGAACTTCTCTAGTGTGTAACTTTGTGACATGGAAGCCAATAAACACAAAACGAAGTGTTGTTTATAGTGACCTCATTATGCTCAGTGTTGAGAGAATGATCTGGGTCGAGCAGAAAAGACTTTGATCTGGGAAATTGTGCTGGAAATCTTTCTGAACCAGGTTTTCCTGTGGCATAAAAATAATTTTGTGTTTCTGTGTGTGCAGTAAAACAAGCTTCATTTGGTTAAGGGGGCTCTTTATCTGGCTTTGCTTACTCTGGACGTAAGATCCTTTGATTCTAATACATCAAGTGAGGTACATGTTGTGGATGCTGTGGTTGACTCATCGACATTGATCCCAGCTTGGACTATTAGGCTAAGTCAGCCACGTGATTTCATGGCCATTGCCAGCACTAGGTTTAGCTGGGGCATGTGATCAAATTCTTGGTAATGAGAAATCAAGAGTTTCAATACAAACAATCCTCCCTTCTTAAGAAGAGCACCAAGGTACACTTGCCACCACCCAACATGGGCAGTGTGAAAATGACACCACGGACCATGGTAGCTCCCTCACTTTTCAGAGTGAGGAAGGAGCTGACAGCCTGTGGACAGAAAGAACCTGGGTCCTTGTTGCAGTCACTGAGCAGGTGGACCAATTAATCTTGGAATCCCCTGTCGACAAGTTTTTTTGTATTTGTTTTGTTTTTTGATTTTTGTTTTTCTTTTACAGGAGATAAAACGTTTTCTTGGTCCTTAATTCAGCTTAAATGGGTGCTTCTGTTACTTAGAATCAGAAACACCCTGATTAAGATAGTTCTGTTGCATGGACCCGTATACGAATTCTTGGTTATGATTAATGTATGGGGATTTAAATTTTAGATTTTAAGAGGAGGACAAGAGGATTCACAGGACTTCCTGCAAATAGTTCCAAATGACAGTCATATGCATTTATACGTAATAAATTTGGAAGAAATATTTGCAACCCCTTCATCATCCCGCTGGCCCGTGTAGCTAAAGGCATTGTTGTGCCTCAACCTACAACGTGCATAGTGGCTTGTCCCACCCAAAATGCACTGGCACAGGCACCTCTGGATTTAATGCATTGATAAAAATGATGAAGGTGATCTTGTAGCCCAGAGCTCATCAATGTATTTTTGTCTAAGGATTTGCTATTCCAAACTATGTCCCACCCAAGCCTGGAATAATGGCTGTGGTCCTGCACTTTGATTTTTTTCTTTTGAGTTCACAGTGTCCTCTGTGTCTGTATTTGTGGATTTTTTGGCAGCTGCATCTTCTGTATGAGAGCAGAAGGGTCACCGGATATTGGGGCATTTGAGGGTGAATTTTAATCCTATTTTGACAAGAAGACTTCCAACTTGGAAAAAAAAAAGAGCTAAAAATGAATGTCACATTCAAACATGAGGGCCATAACGCTTCCTGGTCCTAGCCTGGGTTTCCCCATGAAGAGCTAAAGAGAAGGGCGTGCCTCCAGGTAGTTAACTTTGGAAGCAACCCCACAGGGTAGAAGTAAGAGCCTGCTAAGAGTGCAACAGAGAAGGGAAATGTAATTTCAAAATGATGTACAATTACCACCATTCTGAGTGACTGGAGCTTGATCTTGTTGGGACCTTCTGGTTTATAGAATGAGCCTCAGGACTGTCTGCAGAAAGAATGTAAGGAAGAACATTTACCCAATAGCTCTCATGCCCCATAGGTCGGAAGTCACCTGTGCGTAACTCCCTCTCTCTTCTATGCTGGGCCTGAATGACAGCCATGAGAGTTCCCGTAGGTGTATCATGCGGTGAACTCACAGAAGCCCAGAGAAGGAAGCAAGACATACAGGATGCTCTAGTGATGAGCTGCTGGCAGGGTACAAAGTTATGAGTCCAGCTGCTATAGCAATAATTAGGATAAAAGATGGTTGGAGAGGACCCGAGGTGAGGAAGAAGAGGTGCCCAGCATACTTTCTTTCCAGGTCTATGAACTGATGTTCTCTTCCTCCCCCTGCTCCCAGGCAGGAGATAAGGAGCTCAGAGATCTTTCTGTTTCGTTATTTTGTAACAGAAACCTCATGGGCAGCACCGATTCGGGAAAGCAAATAGCCACAAGGAAGGGTCTGAGAAAAATCGAAGGAAAAAACCAAATGAATCTGAAGGCGGAAATAATAAATCATACACACACATAAAACCCTGGAGAAAAACTATAGAAAGTAAGAGGCACAGGAGAGTATTTCTCAAAGTTATTTTGCTGAAGTAGTGGGAAGGATTTGGAAACCGAGTAAGCAAGATAGGTGTTACTGAGTGGCCTGGCTAATTCAAGAGTCTGAGGGTTCTGTGGAGTTATTATGTGCCGTCTTACGTGAGATTACTTCACATTGAGGCTGCGATGGATGCTTGTCACTTTCCATGTGTAGCTTCTACACAGAGGAATGAGAACTGGCACGCAAAAGCCGCCTACCTCTGTGACAACCGGAAGGAAAGAAACATGATTCATTTGATGCCAAAGTCCACCAGAATTCTGGAAATCGTTAATGATATGAATGTGTGTGTGTGTGTGTGCTAGAGAGACTCGTGTGTGTGTTTTCATATATTTATATTTATCCAGGTCATCAATGATATATGAAGTTAGAGCAAACCAACTGCAATTCACATTGTATCAGAGATTTCCAGCTGAAACTGATGGGTGAGCCAGTTACTTAGCAAAGTATATTCCATAGGATGTTTGGCTTATAATAGACCTAATACCTTTCAAAAAGGGGGAGATTCTCTGGCAAAGGACCTAATAGGAGACATGCTGTCTTTTAGAGTTCCAGTGAACACTGACATGGTAAGGGCTTTGACAAGTCTTAAAAGGCAAAAACCAAGTATATTCTCTTAAATAGTGGTGACCCAAATTCTCCACTCTAACAGAATTTTGGAAATGCTGCAGGTAGACATCATGTTTCATGTTCCGGCAAGCTTTTTTGACAAAGTCTCTCATGGTATTCTTCTGAACATGATAATGATATATGGGCTGGGCTTTGGCAAATTTAGGTCAGCTTGTGGCTGGTGGAATTACTCTTATCGAGGTATTGACTAATGGGTCATTGCCAACACAAAAAAAGAGTCCTCTGGTGGCTTGCCATAGAGCTCTGTCCTTGATCCTGTCATGCTTACATAGTTTATAAATAACTCAGATACTGATCTGAAAAAAATAATGTTGGGAGGAGGAGGTAGTATTCCACCATGCTCTGAACCTTTACAGTGTTTTGGAAGAGAAAGGATTTTTTGAATCAGAGAGACTTGAGTTTAGTCATTAGCATTGCTGTTTATTCTCTATGTGGTCACTGTTGAATTATTTCACCTTTTAGAGTCTCTAGCAAGTTAATAAATATGGAGGTAACTACATTAAAGATAGTCAATGACATGTAAGAAGTAAAATGGTTTACTCATTTAGTGGATATGGAAAATGCAGGATTATTACTCAGAGTAGAATTGATAGGTTATAATAAAAACTCAGAGATACATTGTAAAGTTGATACATGTAAAATTAATTTTCCAAACCACATGCGTAAGTATATATAAAGAATACCTGACTCGAAGTATATACAAAGAATACCTAAATTTTACCTTTTAGGTTATAGTTATGGAGTTAAGTGATCACACCCTCACTATGAGGCAGAAGTACAGAAATTCTGAGGCATTTCCCAGAGTTCATACAATCTGGCCAGTGGTTATAAAAATTTGATATAAAGACTGAGGCAAACATCCACTTTGCTCGATCCACTACCATGGATAATTCCATTTAGGTCAAGGGCAACGTTGACAATGTCTAGCAGATCCATAAAAGGGTGACTTCGGTGGAAAACCTCAAAACGTGTTCTATAAAGATTGTGATAGGGACTTTAGAAAAGGCATTCAGTAATAGTGTCCAACAAATTGAGTTGAAGGGGGCAAGGATTTATTGTTTCTTTTGGTATCCTCTTTCTTTTATTCTTTCCCCCTCCTCCACCAGCCCCCCTTTTCTTTTTAAAGGTTTATTTTTATTTGAGAGAGGGCAAGTGCCAGCTCAGAGCAGAGGGGCAGAGAGAGAGGGAGAGAGAGTCTTGAGTAGACTCCATGCTGAGCGTGGAACGCATCTCAGGCTTGATCTCAACCCTGAGATCACTAGCTGAGTCAAAAATAAGAGATACTTAACCGACTAGGCACTCCTTCACTTTTTTTTTTTTTTTTTAAATCTCTGTTGTGTGTTTAATATCCTGGTGGTCATCTGTTCCTTCCCTTGGCATTTGGCTTCCTAGACTCCAGTTTTGTGCCACAGTAAATAAAAAGAGTTTGGATTTTAAATAGCTGACCAACTCCTATGGACTGCTACTCAGTGTGTAAAATGCTCTATGGATTATGTATGTAAAGATTGCATTTTCAAAACTTCCACACAGACTTGGAGCTGGACATGTGATAGTAATCTGGGTACTATTGACAGAAAGGCAAACACTGTGGTCTGTGACACTGGTTCATTGAATCAGGCACACATATGGTTGATTCTTGTTTGGAAAAAGCTGTGTCTAGGCTTTAATAATTTCCATTGTGTAGATAGTATGTGGTTCCCTCTAGATAATTAAAGAAATAGAAACTAAATATCAACAGTACTCTGTTTTTCTCCTTCAATTTGTTGAGAGATGGGCCTTACTAATCAAGAGATAAATATGAATAGAAAGTCTTCAGGATAATAAAAATGAAGGCAAAATAGTAATGGCCAATGAATTGGTCCCCATTAAATCTGAGGTAGCCAATAATACTACACCCATTTTAGAAAAAGGATAAAACTCAAAGTTACAGAGTTTGTACATGATCGCACTGGTGGTAAATGACAAAGCCAGGGTCTATCCACATAAAATCTGACCCTAATGCGTGTGTTTAATTACGCTCTGTGTTTCATCAAAACAAAAGTCACCTTTAGAAAGTTTATAAACAAGGGACAGAGTAGAAAATAAGCAAACACAAAGCTCACTCTATATGTTCTATAAAAATATTTGTATCAGAGATACAATGTGGTAAAACAATTATGTCCCTTATTAGGAAAAGGAGAAGAAATAGAATCAGGTAATTCAATAAGTAAAAACACATCCAAGCCTCTCAGTGTCCTTTTAATCAAGAAAACACAACATAGAAGTGAAGTTTTATTTTCCTTATTAAAATGGCATAGTTTAAAAGAAGGTTAATAATAACAAGCATTGGCAAGGTTGTAGGGAATATTCTTTACAATATGAATAGAACAGTTTTTCAAAGGGAAATGCATCATTAATATTCAAAATTTTTAAAATAAATTCATATTCATTGGCATTTTTACGACATCTTATTGAAATGTACATGTATAAAAAGACGTGATAGTAAATATTCTTGAGGATTGTTTTTAACAGGAAAACGATGACAAGAATTTAGATGTTAAAAACCTAGGAGTAGGGGCGCCTGGGTGGCTCAGTCGTTAAGCGTCTGCCTTCGGCCCAGATCAGATCCCAGGGGCCTGGGATCGAGCCCCGCATCGGGCTCCTTGCTCCGCGGGAAGCCTGCTTCTCCCCCTACCATTCCCTCTGCTTGTGTTCCCTCTCTCGCTGTGTTTCTCGCTGTCAAATAAATAAAAAAATCTTTAAAAACCTAGGAGTATATTCAAGTTGTGATGAGAATAATGTTAATATTTTTGAAATCTTTTTTTTTTGGGTGTTCAGTTGTATGCATTCTTTATGTATTTTGGATATCAAACCCTTATTAGATATGTCATTTGCGAATAACTTTTGCCTTTTTGTTTTGTTGCTGGTTTCCTCTGCTGCGAAGAAACTTTGCAGTTGGATGTAGTCCCAACTGGTGATTTTTGCTTCTGTTACCTTGCTTGGAGAGACATAACCAAAAAAATATTCTAAGGTTGATGTCTAAGAGATTACTGGTTGTGTGTGTCTGTGGTTTTTTGTTGTTGTTGTTAAAAAGTTTTATGGCATAGGTCTTAACAGTTAGATCTTTAATACATTTTGAGTTTATCTTTGTGGATATAAGAAGGTGGTCCAGTGTCACTCTTTTGCAGAAGCTGTCCAATTTTTCCGAGACCTTCTGTTGAAGAGGATTTTTTTTCCCCAGTATATATTTTTCTCTTGTTGTAGAGTAATGACCATATAAGCATGGGTTTATATCTGGGCTCTGTAGTCAGTTTCTTTTGATCTGTATGTCTATTTCTGTGCCGGTACCATACTGTTTTAATTACCATGTCTTTGTGGCATATTTTGAAATCTGGGATTCTGATACTTGCAAGATTTTTTTTCTTTCTTTCCTGAAGATAGCTTTAGCTATTCAAGGTCTTATTTGGTTCCATAGAAATTTTAGCATTATTTGTTGTTGCTTTGTGAAGAACACTTGATAATTTGCTAGAGGCTGCATAGAATGTGTAATGTGGACATCTTAGCACTATCAACTCTTTGAATCCATGAGCATGGTATATTTTATCATTTGTTTCTGTTATCTTCGTTTATTTCATCAATGTCTTAAAATTTTTACCTCCCTGGTCAAATTTATTGCTAGATATTTTATTCTTCTCAATGCAGTTGTAAATGAAATTGTTTTCTTTACGTTCCCTTTTTGCTAGTTCATTTTAGCGTATAGAAACATAATAGATATTTGTCTACTGATTTTTGTATCCTACAACTTTACTGAATTCATTTTTTAGTTCTAATGGTCTTTCAGTGGGATCTTAGGATTTTCTATAACTAGGATCATGCCATGTGCTCTTGTTCCACGTTTTGAGTGGTATATTTTATGTATGATGAGGATCTTACCCCTCTTCTAGTGTTTTGCTATTCTTGTGTCAGTTTATTTGTTCAAATAAATTCTTCACCTGCACATGTTAACATCAGTGGATTTTCCATGTGTTTGTGTGTGTTTTCTCCCTCTCCATGTATTTCTTATTAGAATCCTCTTTGTCAAATGGACTTTGTTACGATGGACTTCTTGATGGTGTATATTCATTGCCTGGACAAGTTTCTGTGGACTGGCTATCATAGATCTCCTTGGATAGTTGTCTATTTTTAATAGTTTACAAGGAAAACCAACCCTTGGGTGACCTAAAATATTCTGTAGTTCTTAGTCAATTTATTAATACATTAGCTGAACAAATCTGTGTTGCAGAAACACTATTCAAGGTTAAAGATACAACAGTGGAAAGTATATACAGTCCCCACATTTATGGGGCTAATATTTTAGTGTGAGACAAAACTAAGTTATGTTATTATTTATGTAATTTAAATTGGAAAGGATGCTAGCAAGGCCATGTCTAAGATGTTAAAGTGTGCTTTTCACAGGGGCATGATGTGCTGGAAAAGATCAGGGAGGATTTTAAAATGAGTTCTGAATAATAGATAGGAGTTAGCGGGGAAGAGGAAAGGTGCACAGGGAGAGCCTTTGAGGCAGAAGGAACAAAGCTAACAACCCACTCTCCTAGATGAGTCTTTAAACCTCAGCCCACGAGGCCTCATACCCTTGGATTCTGAACTCTGCCTCCATCTAATTCTGGGGTTGATGCTTTACAGGAAATTCTAGTCCTAAAATGGCTATTAGGAAAATATTTTCAGCAGTATATGCATCAGATTTTGTTAGTGCTGAGACAGTTCTCTTGCTATTAACTTCTGCTCAGGGATTCTTGCTGAAACCCTCTCCTCTTTTCCTGCAAGCCTTTTCTGGTGGAGGGAACATGCACAGCTCAAGCAAGGAAGTGCCAGGAGTTAACATCCTGGGGAACATTTTTCAGCCAGGGAGTGCCATTGTCATAGGATGAATAGCACAGCATCTCAGTTGGGAAATCTCTAAGGGGTATTTTAAGCTCTGTCCCAGTGTATTCCCAGTCAGAATGAGGTGAGCTGTTTCTTGAGAACATAGCTATTACTGCCTTTGTTACATCCTTGTTTCATTTCCCTACGCTCTTTCTAAAGGTTCCTGATATTATCTACCAAATAGATTGCCTCTCTCTTGTCTTCCTGTCTGGGAAAACCCACACATAACCAGTCGTTAGTGGAGATAATGATCCCTGGAAGCAGATCCTGGTAAATGATTTACCTTCTTGGTGAGCTAAAGTTTTTAATTTTCACGACGTCTAAATTATTAACTGTCTTTTCTTTAAAGATTACCATTTTGCAGGTTTACTTAAGAAGTCTTTATTTACATCAGTGTTGCCGAGGCGCGTCCCTCCTCGTTTCTAGGAGCTTTATATTTTTGGGTTTTGTGTTTAAGTCTGCAGTCCATGCTGAGCTAATCTTTTTTAATTGAAATTCAACTAGCCAACTTATGCTACATCATTAGTTTCAGTTGTGGTGTCCAACAATTTATCAACTGCCTATGGTGTGAGGCATGAATTCCTATTGAAATGATTGCTTGGACCCTTTTGTCGAGGACTAGTTGACGATATTTGTGTGAATCCATTTCTGGACTCTTTTTGTGTTCCTTTATTCCATTTCCTCATATTTATACTAAAACCACCCTCATTAAAACTTCAGTGTCATAATAAAACTTAAAATCAGGTTGTTTAATTGCTCTAATATTATACATGTTCTTCAGGAAAGTTTGACCACTTTTAGAGCCTTTATATTTTCATATATTCATATATATTTTGTATATATTATATAGATTTTATTGTATGGATATATTTTCATATATTCATATAAATAGTATTAGCTTGTCTACCCCACCCCCCAAAAGCCTCGCCAAACCTGATAGCATTTTGACTGATACTGATACAGAATTTATTTTATAAAATAATTGATGTGAAATTTCTATATTCAAAATACTACTTCTTCCGACACGCGAACATGGTATCTCTTTCTTTTTACTTGGTTCTTAAAATTCTCTCAGCAGTGTTAGGTAGTGCAGAGTTCTTACACAATTGGTTCCTTAGTGGTTTATATTTTTCTGTGATACTTATTTTTAATTTTGTTTTCTCCCCTTTTTGTTAGTGGTGCGTTATGATAGAATTTTGTATCCTGAAGCCTTTCTGAATTCACTGACTGGATTTAGTGTTTTTGTAGATTTCTTCAGATCTTTATCACAAGCAATCATGTTTTCTGCAAGTAGAGTTTTAGTTCTCCTTTCCCAAACTTAATACTTTTTATTTATTTTTAATGTACTTGGCACAAAATTCAATGAAAGTGATGAAAATAGACATTTTTTTGTCATCCTGATTTTAGGGTTAGGGGAAAAGTATTCATGTTCACCAGTAAACATGTTAGTTGTAGTTCTTTGACAGGTACTTATCACATTCAAGAAGATTCCTTCTTGGGGTGCCTGGGTGGCTCAGTGGGTTAAAGCCTCTGCCTTCGGCTCAGGGCATGATCTCGGGGTCTTGGGATCAAGCCCCGCATTGGGCTCTCTGCTCAGCGGGGAGCCTGCTTCCCCCTCTCTCTCTGCCTGCCTCTCTGTCTACTTGTGATCTCTCTCTGTGTGTCAAATAAATAAATAAAAAATCTTAAAAAAAAAAAAGTTTCCTTCTTTTGCTAGATGGCTGAATGATAGGTTACAGATAGATACTAGATTTTGTCAAATGACATTTTCTATACCCTTTGAGATGATAGCATACTTTATCTCTGTTATTAGTGTGATAAATTACACTTATTGATGCTTGAATGCCAAATCAAGCTTACATTTACGGATACACTCCACTAGCCATGATTTATTGTCTGGTTTTATATAGGGCTAAATTTGATTTGCTAAGATTTTTGTAAGAGATTTTCTATATTGATAAGGGATATGGGTTGCAAACTTTTTCCCCCCTCAAATGTCCTTGGCCATTTTCTGTTTTTGTGTTATTTTGATTTCCTAAAATGAGTTGAATAGTGTTCTTTTCCCCACCTCTGCTTTCTGAAAAAGTTCGTATAATATTGGCTTTATTTATTACTATTGATACTATTGTTTAATAGTAGTAATAGGAGGTACTGTGGTCATCTATGTGAACATGGTTATCTTTGTGAGGAAAATTTTCTGTTACAAATTTAATTAGTTCCTACTTCTTTTGTGTTTATTAATAAGTTCTTTCTTCGGGGGTTCAATAACTCCTTAATTTTATCTACATTGCTAATTGGTTGCTGTAAAGCTATTCCTAGTACTTATATAGTTTTGTTTTCAGTGACTATAGAATCTGTAGTAAAGACCTATTTTTCATTTCTGATGTTAGAATTTTGTATTTTCTCTCTGTATGTCTGGATCCTTTTGCCAGGTTTATCAATTACATTAAATTGTAAACCAAATTTTGGGTTTTGTTGCTTTACTCAATTATTTTTTATTTTATACTTACTGGTTATTCCCTTCTACTTCTATGGATTTGTTTTGCTTCTCTCTCTCTCTGTTTTTTTTCCCTTTCCTAATTTCTCTACGTGGAAGCCTAGATCATGGTCCATGGATTACAGCCCATAGGCCAGATATATATTTTTACATTGTATATACAGTGACAGAGTTGAGTCGTTATGTAGACAATCATCCATAGGCCTAAACTATTCGTCCTTAAGAAAAAAGTTTGTCAATTCCTAGCTTATATTACTAATTTTAGGTATGGATCTTTTTTTTTTTTTTAAAGATTTTATTTATTTGTTTGACAGAGAGAAAGACATCACAAGCAGGCAGAGAGGCAGTCAGAGGGAAAGGGGGAAGCAGGCTCCCCGCTGAGGAGAGGGCTCGATGTGGGATTTGATCCCAGGACCCTGAGATCATGACCTGAGCCGAAGGCAGAAGATTAACCCACTGAGCCATCAAGGCACCCCAGGTCTTTCTCTTTAAAAAAAAAAAAAAAAAAAAAAAAATATATATATATATATATATATATATATATATATATTTATTTATTTATTTGAGAGAGAGTGAGCTTGGGGGGAGAGGGTCATTGGGAGAGAATTTCAAGAATATAATCTGTACTGAGTGTGGAGCCCCACTTGTGGTTCAGTCTCCTCACCCTGAGATCACGACCTGAGCCAAAACCAAGAGTTGGACATTTAACCTACTAAGCCACCCAGGTGCGCCTAGATACTGATTTTCTAATATAAATCTTTAAGTTTAATTATCACTATATCTGCGTCCTATAAATCTTACGTTGTGCTTTCATTTCCATTTACCTCAAAATATTTTCTAAATTCTTTTGTCTGTCTTTTTTGACTGCAGGTTCATGCAGACTTAGATTTTTTTAATTTAGAAATGAATGATAGTTTTTCAGTTTTTTTCTTATGCTTCTATATGCTTTATGATTTAAAATCTTTGAAATGCATTGAGAGATTGGTTACCTGCCATAGTGTGTGCCTTGATGCATGTTACATGTACACTTGAAAATAAGGTGTTTTGCAACTAAGTATAGCACTGTACAAACTTTTATTAGGTTAAGTTGGGAGACGTATTATTCAGATTTTTTATATGCTTACTTCTTATCCATTTATTCTATCAATTACTAAGAGGAGAATAATATTCAAATATGATTGTTCATATGTCTTTTTTCCTTTTTCCATTTCCATTTTTTCCATTTTTCAGTTTTTTCTTCATGTGCTTTGATACTCTACAATTAGATCTTTGTAAATTGGTATATTCATGACTCTGATGGGTTGGCACCTTATCACTATAAGTAGTTCTTTATCTGTAGTAATTTTTTATGGTAACTACTTTTTCTGACAATTATAGCAGATTTTTGTTTTCTTTTCCTTTTTGTTTTTAAAGATTTTATTTATTTATTTGACAGAGAGGGAGAGATCACAGGCAGAGAAAGAGAGGGGGAAGCACGCTCTCTGCCGAGCAGAGAGCGGGATGTGGAGCTTGATCCCAGGACCCTGAGATCATGACCTGAGCTGAAGGCAGAGGCTTTAACCCACTGAGCCACCCAGGCAACCCAGATTTTTGTTTTCATAATATATCTTACTGTATACTTAGAGCCTATCTGTATCTTTTTATTTGTATACTTGTATTTTAGGTATGACTCTTATAAATATAGTAGGGGTAGTTCTATCTTCATTGCCTTTTTAAAATAACTGATTCTCAAAATATCTGCTTCCTAATTGGAATATTTAATCCATTTACATTTAATGTTAAATATTGCTTTTCTTTAGTTGAAGTCTACCATTTGGCTATATGTTTTTATCTGTCCAATTTCTTCTTTGTCCTTGAGATTCTCATCTCCTTGCTTTTGCTTTAATCAAGTCTTTTTAAGTATTTTGTAATCTTTTTTTTTTTTTTTAGGTTCTGTCTGTTCACTTAACTATTTGCCAATGGTTGCTCTATAGATGAGCATGTGTACACTTAAACAAGTATAGTTTGTCTTGAAATAATTTAATGTCATTTCACTCACTGTATAAAAACCTTACCAAGGTACAGTTTCATTTGCTATTCTTGTAATATCATTATAATTAAAAATGGTGCAGGAGTGCCTGGGTGACTCAGTGGGTTAAAGCCTCTGCCTTCGGTTCAGGTCATGATCTCAGGGTCTTGGGATTGAGCCCCACATCAGGCTCTCTGCTCAGTGGGGAGCCTGCTTCCTCCTCTCTCTCTGCCTGCCTCTCTGCCTGCTTGTGATCTTTCTCTGTCAAATAGATAAATAAAATGTTTAAAAATAAATAAATAAAACAAAATAAAAATGGTGCAATGCCACGACACCATGCTGCTCTTGCTTTTTAACCTGGAGGCTTCTTTTATCATTTCATGTAATGTCAGTCTTCCTCATTCTTTTACATCCTAGTTGGACTCAGAACTTCGTCCATGTTTTTATTATGATAGAATGTCACCACAGCCAAGCCTGAATCAGATGTATTGCAGACTGACACCTAAGTGGCAGGCCTATAGGGAAGTGTTCGAGAAAACTAAGGGTAGCTGAAATTGGAAGGACCGGACAAACCATAGTGGTGACCACATGACCTACTATACAAGTTCAGAGGGCTGTAGTGTCCTTTAGCGATTGGCAGTGACCAAGTGAGGTGATTTGTACTGGTAAAGGTATGCCATTAAAGCTTATAGTCTATGTTAGTGGTTGGGAGCCTAAGGAGGAGGGAACCAATGATTAGAGCATTTGCTGTATTTTATATATTTTATCTCATACATTTTATCTCATAAAACTTGATTTACCTCTCAGAAAAATTATGCAAGGCAAGTTTTATTGTTATTTTATAAATAGAAAATGTCAGGCATCTGACGTTGGATGATGGTAGTCCCTATAATTAGGAAGGAACCCACCTGGCAACTATGAGTATAAGAAATATGGTAAAAATCCTGAATTTGAGATTGGTAGAAACAGAGTAGAATATCGAGGTCAGTCAAGCAGACTAGACTGCAGACCAATTAGGAATCGAATGTGACTCCACCCCATACCATTATATAGACTTGACACATGTCAGGTGAGGCGAGGATAAAGCTCAGTAGTCCTAATTGCCCAGAGCAAACAATAGACATTATGAACAAGAATAAGAGTCCCAATATCTTCCTTTTTTCAGATCTGTTTTTGTAACTGGTTGGCACTAATTGGAGACATTAGAGCCTTAACACAGGATTGTGGGAAGCTGGGAATTTTCACAAAACTGATGACTGAGGCCAGACACAAGACCATTCGCTTATTCTCTACTTTAGGGGGGAAAAATTACTAGGTAATCGTTTACTAACGGAACTCTAGTTTATTTTTAAAGATCTCCACAGAATATTTACAGCGTCTTTTTATGTAGTGCTTTTAGTAGTACAAGTAATCATAAATGCTGAAAGCAAAAACTATGCCTTTCTTCCCTCTGTCACCAAAATCTCCACTACAATTTGATTTTGTTTCTTTAATTTCTATCTGTACTAGAAATACAGGCAAAATGCTCTCTATTTGACCTGGTCTCTCCCAACACCCTTCGTTTTTTAAAAAGCAAGTAATTCACTAACAGTCTTCTTACCTGCAGTGTAGATACTTTCTTTCCTTTTTTTTTTTTTTTTTTTTTTTTAAAGCTTTTAAAACTAGAGGTCCTGCTTTCTCACCTTTTGATAATTTCTGTATTCTCTCTTACGGGATATTTTTCTTTAATTATAAGCAGTTCTAACATATCCTATTGTAACCTTTTTTATGAGATTCTATAATACTGGGGAAAATATGAAGTAAAATAAGTCTGTGAAATCAAATCAGAGACATTCCAAGATCCTGTTCAAGGTGGAGGTAAAAGTCATGTCTGAGTGTCAAGGCCAAAGCAATTTGGGCAAAGAAACAGCAAGATGCTGCCGTTGTCTTGCGTGTTTATTAGTGTAATGAATCACATTTATGAAGGCGTTACCAAGTTATAAATAGTTATAATGTAACACTGCAGAATGGCCCATCCCGGATACTCAATATATAACCATTTTATTACTGCAGTGGACCAACATTACAATTAACTAAGGAAACACGGTGCATAAAAGTTATTTCAAAACACACAGGCACACCAAATGAGCTCCAAAAGGTCAGCCTCCTGGGCTAGTTTAAAAGTGCATTCTCATAAGCCACAAATAATTGTACAGCCGTCAAAACATTGTACATAAACCTGTAAAGACACTCTTCCCCCGGCACCATTTAAGCCCTGGAGGACAAATCTTTAATGGGATGAGGCGTTTGGGGTTTTGGTGTGCATAATGAGGAAATTCGAGTTTGAAGAGCGCGCAAGTGGTTCTATACATTTAGTAATGGATCTGTCAGGAAGATCTTGCCATCCTGTCCGTTGATCATTTTTCCATCCCGTCCCAAAATCATTTTCAGTCACTGATGCATGTCTACCTCTGGACTGGCTCTCCCCAAGCTCCATTTCCTTCTGCTGGCATAAATCTCACAGATGGATAACTGCATGTTACCTTGTCTCTTATCTCTCTGTTCTGCACACTCAAATGCCTTCCCTTGTCTTCAGGGGGAAAGCTATGATGACGGATTATAAGGCCATGGTACCATTTTGTAAATTAACATCATTATTTCCGAGACTCTCACATTTCTCTGCATGGCGCTCTTGGAAGGGATTGCTTTCTGTTAGCGTTGACTCAACTATTTCTTCTGAGGAGTGGAGAAAATTTCAGGATTCATTAAACTTCAAACGCATTTCTTAAAAGCTTTGTGTTCAGCAAAATCCAAATTATATTTTGAAGCATTTTCTTCTTACCTTTAAAACCTTTTAGTTTCTAACGGAAATATAATCAATAGCTACTCTTCCTACTTAAACTTGAACTCAATAAGACGCATGTGTTTTAATTATTTGATAGCCTCAAATACTTGATTAGATAAATAACATCGTTTGTCTTATATGTGATTTTTTAAAAAAAAATCTCAAATATTTATAAGGTGCTGTCAGTTCGTTTTAAAACCCAAATAAATTTTGAAATATCAATCTTTATTTTGGTTAAAAAGATGGTGTATGTAGGGCAGTGGCTTTACTTCTGTGGTATCTAGATGTCTAGTATATTTTAGCACAGATATCTTATGGCTAAGAGACACCTTTGTTTTGAAGAGGTGATGGCATAGGGGTGGTAGAGGGTTGGGTGAAGAGCGGATGCCGACCTCATTTTCTCTGGTCCTCAAGGCAAAGGGGTGGATGACTACCTGGCCCTCTTCTCTTGAGTTAATAGCTGCCTTCTTCCTACGATGACACTATCGTTCCCAACTCTTGTCAGTAGTGGAACCCAGAGGAGGCCGTGTGTGCCAGTACTCCAGTTAGGCAATTATAAATACATTTCTTATACCTCTGGTACCGGAACTTCCTTTTGGACTTGTAAGTGCACATGTCACCTTTCAGACCACCGTACATGTTTTCATAATGCAGTGGGCCCTTGGCTTTCGCCACCTTGTTATTCTACAACCAGTCTTTAAATTTTATAAAGGTCAGATCTCTGTTTTATATAGTTGATACAGCCTCGGGATATCGGTCTTGTTTCTTCTTGTTTCTTTTTTTTGCTATGAGACAATGCATTTTTGGCTATCTGAAAAAAATTCCACATCATAAATACTTCTTTGCTTTTGCTTGCATGTTCTTGAACTGTTTTGTTTTTTTTTTTAAAGATTTTATTTATTTATTTGACAGAAAGAGACACGGTAAGAGAGGGAATACAAGCAGGAGGAGTGGGAGAGGGAAAAGCAGGCTTCCATTGATCAGAGAGCCCGATGCGGGGCTCGATCCCAGCACCCTGGGATCATGACGTGAGCCGAAGGCAGACAGTTAACAACTGAACCACCCGTTCTTTAACTCTTGCATGTTTTATTTTCTCTTAATTTAGAAGACATTTATTTCTAAACTGCTCTCTCCTGAAGACCAGCTGATTAATAAACTTAGAAGTAAGAACAGCTCAGCAATGCTACAACTCCCTTGCTTTCCAAATGTAATAACTGAAAATAATAATAACAAAAGACTTATGCAAATCAAAGACTTGGTCAAACAGGTAATGTTGACAGTGGATAGATAGATAGATAGATAGATAGATAGATAGATAGATGGATGAATGAATGGAGTAATAGATCCTGGCATGGAGTTCTTTAAAGTGATCTACTTCTGTGTTTTGAGGGCCATTACATATGGGAGTTTTTAACTCCTTTAGGACAAGAAGTGTATTTCTCTTCTTGGGTCCAAGTTGAAATCATTACTTCAAATAATGCAACTTTTATTTTTTATTTTTTTTAAAGATTTTATTTATTTATTTGACGCAGAGAGAGACCAGAAGCAGGCAGAGAGGCAGGCAGAGAGAGAGGGGGAAGCAGGTTCCCTGCTGAGTAGAGAGCCCCATGCAGGGTCGGATCCCAGGATTCTGAGATCATGACCCGAGCCAAAGGCAGAGGCTTTAGCCCACTGAGCCATCCAGGCGCCCCCAAATCATGCAACTTTTAATTACAATATTATATTACTATTGAATTATGGCATGGCAAGCATAGCCAAGTGTAGCCCTACCTCCCTAGCAACACTGAGAGGTCACTATTATCACATTTGTGTCACAGATTAAGAGCCTGAATATGGGAGCAGTTAGAGGACCTTTCTGAGGGTTAGTCAGCTGGTAAGGATTTCTCTATTGAAGGCCAGAGCTTTTTCCTATAAATCTCTTAGCTGGTTTTGGTAATGGCATTATTTTGGTTTTGTATATGGAATATGACACTTGGCTTTGTAACAAGTGGGAAAGACCAGCAGAGTTATCTAACTTAAGTGTTAGCTACCTGAAGAGCAGTTACCTCATTAGTAAATTTAGTCTCTTCTGTGCAGTACAGTAGTTAAGTAAAAATAAAACAACCACCCAGGTATAAGACATCTGCTCCTTAATCAGGTGTGTTCTTATTTAAATGAGAAAAATCAGTGCAGAGGTGACATAATGGGAAAAAATAGACTTCGTTAAAGATGGTGAGTGATAACAGAGGTGGAAAGATAAATTATTCTGGTTAAGTTACATAAATTTCATTGCTGAGTTCTCAGTAAAATTCCAGAGGAAATAAGGCAAATTCTCTTGTAAAAATTCAATGACAGCA
Organism: Procyon lotor; assembly: GCA_028646535.1. Classification (NCBI taxonomy): domain Eukaryota; kingdom Metazoa; phylum Chordata; class Mammalia; order Carnivora; family Procyonidae; genus Procyon; species Procyon lotor. The sequence continues at coordinate 120,170,386 of CM053607.1, read as the reverse complement.
AATCTTTGCGTTCTGCAAAAGCTTCTTCTAATAGTCCAAATTTCCACCCTTGTCTCTTACCTGAGGAAAGCCACTCCATTTTTATTTTTCCAGGCTTATACATTTCCCTCTTGCTTTCTACATAAGCAGGCAAATACATAAAACTACTAGCACCTAAGATCCCCAGTATTCCGAAAATCCATTTTCAGCCTCCTCTCTTGTACACATACGTATACATCACACACACGTGTGTGCATGTGTGTGCACGTGTGTAATACAAAGAGAAGCTGAACTAATTCCTTCTCTTTTGTCTTCAAAGTTTCATTTTGACCTCTGGCTCATGGGTACGTACACACTGCCATGATTAAGGAGAATGAACCCTGGACTGTATCCTTGTTTCCAGGTATCCCCAGATCTGCATGATTTCCTGAAAGGTGGTTGTGGTGGTCGGGGGAAAGGTTGTGTTCCTGTCATGTAACTTTTCAAGATAGATGAAAAAATACAGTGCCCTAGAGCTGGTATGTCTGCCCAACTTCTTCAGGTTTCAAAGCTTGGAATTCTGGAAAAGTAATTTTTGTTGTTGTTCATTTCACTTCGGAACAAAATGGGCATAAAGGATGAAGATGTGGGGCTCTGTAATTCACTCAGCACATTTCTATTAACAGTTAGAGCTTTCGGAAACTGAGCTTACTTGCTTCCTTCCTAGTTCCCTTAGTTCCTTTTCCCTCCCTCCCGGCCTCTCTCCCATTCTTTTTCTCTTTCTCCTCCATGCCTCTTTCTCATCTAGTGGAAAGTGTTTCTCTAGAGTGACCTGGTATCTAATGCGGGTTATTTCAACCGTAGATAACATGTAGAGAATTAGGGAAGAAGCATTTAGATTTTGGAGTCCTGAAAGAATGAAAACTTCAAAGCCACAAATTAAATTTTGACAAAACTTCAATTTCGATATTCCCTAATTTGTCGTTTGATGCTTCTCACCCCATTGTATTTTGCCTTAGCTTTCTCTAGATAATGGTTTATCAGATGACACTTGGCATCCATTTATGTTGAAAGATACATTTGAGAGGAAACTTAGGAAAGAAATTAAAGAATCGAAGCAATCTAGCATAGCTGTGAAATGAAACAAGGCTCTAAAAGAAATTGAGGATGAGCATTTTGTGATTGGACCTTTGTGGTCATAATACAACATGCATTACAAATGAAAGCATTGGGATTCTGTCTTTTGCTATGTTAGTATCAAGGTAAAGTGTTGCCCATCAGTATATGCACAATGGTCTTTACTATTTCCAAGAATCATGCATGCACAAAGTTGCTAAATAAAAAAACCAGACGGTAAGTCTTTGCATATGGAAAAATTGGAGCTATTTTGACTGAGTGCAAAGCAACAAATCCTCACTCTTTCTGTTTTTTTGTTTTTTTTTTTCATTAAAATGTGCATAAGGAGCATAGAGAACACTTTTGGGATTTATTTTCCCCCATGGACTCTTGCAGTTATTGGATTACATTAAAGTAAAAACAAGTGAGTGACTGAAGACAGAATGCTAGGAACCTAAAAATAATAATAAAAAAAAGTGTATAGTATTTAATAGGAAGCATGGGTTGGTGAATGCTCCCAAAGCAATATCAAATAATTTATAACTATCTAATTTTAATGAGGTAGCCTAGGGCTCAAAATAGATGATGTAGCATTTTTTTTAAATAATGGGTGAAACATATAGATAATATAATATGATTTAGCTTTATGAATGTACAGTTCTCATGGATTTTTCACAAGAAACTCTCATTTCTTTTTTATTTATCTGACAGAGAGAGAGAGAGAGAGAGATCACAAGTAGGCAGAGAGAGGGGGAAGCAGGCTCCCTCCTGAGCAGAGAGCCTGATGCGGGGGCTCGATCCCAGGACCCTGAGATCATGACCCGAGCTGAAGGCAGAGGCTTTAACTCACTGAGCCACCCAGGCAGCCCCAAAACTCTCATTTCTTAAAGGGTTATTCTAATCATAGAAGTGAAAATACTGTATTTTCAATTCATCCTCAGGTTTGAAAATGAGTTTAATGCATTAATTCACTCAGTTAATAAGGTACAGTCATTAGCTGAATAATTCCATTCCTAATGAGAAAACCTTTTTTTAAGCTTTACATTTCATTGTGTCTCTACAATATTTGTTATATCCAATTTCATCTGGTTTTGATCTGCTTTTGTTACTTCAGGATATATCTCTTATCATGCTAAATTGTAGATGTGAACAGAAAAGTTTCTCAGTAGCTGATTCACAACAAATGAAATCCTTTGGTCTCATTTCTGCCAGTGGATTGTGTTCACTTAGTAAGACTAGCAGACTTCGTGGTATTTTTTTTTTTAAATTTTTTATTTATTTTACTTTTTTGGTGTTAAATTTGGCAAAACCAGGTTTAAAAATAGCCATAAGTGGTAATGAACCACCTCTTGAGTATGCTTTGGATTTATCTTTTGTATAAAGCAAATGGCTGGGGGCACCTAGCTGGCTCAGTCTGTAGAGAACGCAGTTTTTGCTCTCAGGGTCATGAGTTCAAGCCCCACGTTGGCGTGGAGATGACTGAAAAGCAAAAACAATACAAAAAATAAAAACTCCAATGGCATGACATCAGGACAAAGACTAAGATTGTTCTTAATACATAGCTTCTTGTCTGCTCTCCCTATTTCTGCATATGTGGGAGTTGAGTTTCCTGATGAGAGTAGTGTCTTCATTCCCAGACTCTACCAGGCATAGTTTTGGTACCTGCATGGATCTAAAGCAACAAATCCATGGCAAGTTTTTTTTTTTTTTTTTTTTTTTTCTTAGCTGTCCTTTTAGCTCACAGAGCTGAATTCAGCTTTCCCCTTGAAGGTCAACAAACACAATCTGTCGCATTGATCCACCCACCTCCAGGATGAAATTTGTGAGATTATATCCATTCTTAGTCTCTATTTGCCCACACAAAGTAGAAGGTTAATTCAAGCATTATTTCATCCATCCATCCATCCGAATAACAGGTATTAGACACATACTATATGGCTCTTTTTGATCTTGGGGATCCAGAGTAGCCATGTCTATTTTCAGAGGTGAACATAATGTAGTGGGAAAGGCAGGTAGATAAGGAGTGAAATTACACCATTAAAGTACAATGTAAGTACTATAAGAGCTACAAGTAAAGGGCCGTGGCGGCATGACTCTGGCTGAAGAATTGGGGACTTTTTTTGAGCCATATGGCTGCCATGAATTAGAGTGAAAATGTCCTTTACAGCCCAAATGCATTATTAATCATACCTATCTTCCTAGGTGCCTCATTATGACTATACTTTTTACTCCAATCACTTGGAAAAAACCCACAAATTTAAATAGTTGAGTTCCGACAAAATTTGGATTTTTGGACATTTTAATTATGTATTTCTATTTTTATGCATATCAATCCTGGATATTTCTTAGGCTACAAATTCAGAAGCAAAAATTACATTGATTTCCAGTTAGATCGACCTTCCATGTGTTCCAGCACAGTTAGTTTGTCTCCAGCATTTCATAAAAGGTGTTAATTAGCTAACCTATTTTAAAATTGAGTTTGAAGGATGGAGCAGAATAATCATTTAGTGTGAGTGAGGAAATGCCATTTTCTACTAACAGCTCTATTTCTGTTGTGATTAGGACAAAATGGTGGAATCCAGTGGGCTCACATCTTTAAACTGTGAAATGGGATAGAGGATTGTTAAGATCACTTTTTTTTTTTACATTTTTACATTTTTACAACATCTGCATTTTTACAACATGTACATTTTCTACATCTAACATTTTTACATTTTTACAACATCTAACGCACATTTTTATCGGTAAAAGCACCCCATGACGCTCACCCATGGAGATTCATGACGACATGATAAGCAGCTTGAGGGCTTCTTTGTGTGTGCACTTTTATTAATTTTTTAAAATCCATACCATAAGGAGTGTAGAAGTTTGTCTTACTATAAATATTTGAGGAAGGGAAGAAGAAACACATTGAACTCAAAGCCATAAACCTAATATCTAGGGTGATGTACTTCAGACTGTGGAGGAAGGAGTCCTCCAAACCTACCCTCCAATATAAAAATGATGACTGGCAAATATTGCCAAAATTAAATCTTTTGGAACTCTGGAAATTAAATAAAAGCTTGCAACAATCCAAGGAGTATTTATTCACGAAAAACGGTGGAATCTCAGTAAGACTAGAGAACTTTGCGGTATTTTAACTTGCCCTTTTCCCAATTCCCTCTTCCAAGTTCTACATTAGTTTTAAAACCCAAAGCTTTACAACCACACCAGCTGTGAAGACCAGTTGTCTGGCAATACCTGAAGGGACAGAGCAAGTCTGAAGCTCACCAAAAGCCTCATCTGGAAAATTGTCTCTACTTGACTTGCAGGGCGGCGGTTCCCTCAAGAGCTCCATTGTCAGTCAAGTCTTGTCTCTGTTTCACCAGACTGCAGCACTTGATCTGTGCAAGTAGCCATAGCCTTTCTTCTGCCTTATTCTCAGTGCGTTTGTGAAAAATAATCAGCAGAAATTGGTTGATACTGCAGATGCCTAAGGCAGTGTTACTAGCTGGTACTAACAAGAAGCTGACCAAAAAACTTCAAGGAAAAAATCTGGAAATGGAGCATTCTTTGAGGACTTTGGAAAGCTCTTCTGACACACACTTGGGAATCTAAAAGAACACTTCTGTAGCCAGAGCTGTGCTCATTCCCAGGAAAAGACCTGAAGAGGATGCTAATCTTTCCCCTCAGACTGAACTTCAAGCTCTGAGCAATCAGGAAGTAAAGGCTAAGGCAGAATTGGAAGGTTCCTGATGGAGCATTGAAGATGTGTTTATATATAGAAGCTCTTAACATATGCTGACAGACTTAATAGTTCAAGGTCTTTAAGGTAGTTTCTGATCGATTGCTAGCTGATCACAAGTAGACATATCGTAGTCAAAAGGTTGAAATCCAGACACAAAGACAATAACTTAAGCTGTAAGAGGATGTGAATTTGTAGTTAGGCAGCAAACGGTATCCCTAGATGGATACCATGGCAATCATATTCATGCCAGTAATACTTAGTGCTCACAGGAGAAACAGATAATGATATGGCTTCACAAAAATGATGGCTTGTGGGAAAGGCAGTATTACTGGTACATCTCGTATTAGATTGTTCCTCTGTAAAGCTATGCACGACACTTGTAAATCAATGAATCAGGACATACAGTTAGTGTATTTAGGAAGCTTTGCAGATACTTAGAGATCATAAATACCCCAAACTGCCACAAGGAGGCCTTGCTCCAAAACTGACACATCCCTGGAAAATGTTGATTAATCAAACTCAGCTCTCTTCAGATTAGGTCATTAATCAAAATTAATTTTCCAACTGTAATAAATGGGATTTACAGGAGAGGAGATGCAGAAGGAAGTAGGTTCTGATAGGAAAATGGAAAACTTGATGTCCTCTTCCATTTTTGACAGGAAGTTGAGCTGAATTTAAATAATGAATAAATAAATAAAAATCACCGGGAGAGAGGTCTGTTAAGCCTGTCTAGAAAACTTGTCCAACAATTACATATTTACATGCCCTCAGAATTGGTTAAAAAAAAAAAGTCATTATTTAATTTTCCCAAAGTACTGATTCTACTGGGAGAAGGCATAATATGGACCATTGTTTAGGACATACTGAATTCTTGAAATAATAAAAGTGTATAGTTAGCATTGTTTTAGCTCAACTCTGTATAATGTAGTAACTAGAAATCTGTAGATCATACAGGCACTTTGGTAAAAACCTGTAAAGTTTAATAAAGGGATAGTTCTCTCTTCCCCCTCCCCCCCCCCTTTTTTTTTTTACAGTTGCTAATGTTACACACTTGTCTCTATATTCTTTCAGAACTGGTGAAAAATACCAGGGCTGTATGTCTAAATTGCCAAGAGCAGGATTAAAACCATGAACATTTGTTTTTTTGCAAGGCTTGACTCTACTTAAATTAGGTTGAAACAGTTTTGGAAATACATTGGCAATTAGATGATGACAGGGATCCATGGCGGTTTTTTTGTTTTTGTTTTTTTTTTAATTTTGTTGGGATTGCTAGTGTTTCAAGGACTTTGGAACCACTTATGTATAATCACAGAGGCTTAAAACCTCTTAGCGTAATACTGTAATTCTGTGTCCCCTAAATGGACATTTCTGCTTGTTTACTGTTGATTTTACAAAAATCAGAACCTAACCTCATTTTAGCCAAGGGCTTCTAGCCAGAGCTAACACTCAGAAACTTACATCTATTGTGAGTGAGTAAGCCGTTAAATTCCGAAGTAATTAGTAGAGAATCTATTGTGTCTTTAAAAACTTCCACTCTTAAAAATATAAGTGAAGAGTTGGCTTTGTACATGAGGGAAAGAGAAAAGAACCATCTTCGTTTAGTATCCTCTTTGTGCCAGTTTTCGTGCTAGTTGCAATGTCTGTCATTTTAAAGCTAGGAAGTTGTATCTAATGTTGTTTATAGATAAAGCTAAGAAAAAAGAAAGGT
>CM053607.1:120149977-120163777 GCA_028646535.1 Procyon lotor | reverse complement strand
TCGGGCTCTCTGCTCAGTGGGGAGCCTGCTTCCCCCTCTCTCTCTGCCTGCCTCTCTGCCTGCTTGTGATCTCTCTCTGTCAAATAAGTAAATAAAATCTTTTTTTTTTTTTTAAAAAGAAAGGATTCGTAAGGTTAAGTAATCATTCTGGATCCCACAGCTGGCGAACATTTAAACTTAGATTGGTCTGATTCTCCAGAGCATGCTCTCTCTGCTGTCTTTCACAGTTCATGGATAATGCCATTAAAATCAGTAAAAATCAGCTTAGGGAGCTACATACCAGCTTTTCTGCATGTATAGTTCTCTTTTTTTTTTTTATTTATTTGACAGAGAAACACAGCGAGAGAGGGAACACAAGCAGAGGGAATGGTAGTGGGAGAAGCAGGCTTCCTGCAGAGCAAAGAGCCTGATGCGGGGCTCGATCCCAGGCCCCTGGGATCTGACCTGGGCCGAAGGCAGACGCTCAACGACTGAGCCACCCAGGCGCCCCTATAGTTCTCTTTCATCTTCCTAACAGCCAATGAAGTATGTGAGTCTTTAAAAGTTAGACATCAGTTGTTCTTTCTGACTCCAGTGCCCTGAGCCAGAATACCCACTTTTCCTAAAAACCCTAATTGATGTTGGAGTCTGGTATTCTACTTTGTGCAAATATTCTCTGCAATGTCACTATATTAACTAGTTGCGTTAGAAACTCACGCAAACAAGGTGTGTAGAGCTGCCACCGTGTTTAAGCCCCGAATTGGTGGTGCTCAATTCATTTTTTGGGGTTTTCTTTCTTTGTGTCATAGAAACCATTAGATTGACTTGTTTTGTTTTGTTTTTTGGAGAGTTTTTTGGTGCCTAATGGACTGGCATCATACAGAATATGACTGGAAGAATAGGAAGGCTCTCACAAACAAAAGAAATTAGAGATTGATTAAAAAATGGATAAGTACCTAAAATTCTTGAGAGTACTATCTTTCAGGCAATTATAATCTTTCTGTAGGTTAAAGCTCATAACATGTATTGAGCACCTGTGAGTCTGAAACCTGTAAACCAGCAATCTTATAGTTTGATAAGCTTCCAATAGAATGATAGATAAATACATCAGTTACATGGAACTACCCCAAGGCCCAGCAGTTGCACTATGATGTATTTATTCAAAGGATACAAAAGTTGTGATTCAAAGGGACACATGCTCCCAAATGTTTATGGCAGCAATGTCCACAGTAGGCAAATAGAAGGAGCCAAGCTGTCTATCAACTAATGAATGGTTGAAGATGTGGTGTATATATAAATAGAATATTTCTCAGCCATCAAAAAGAATGAACTCTTGCCATTTTTCAATGACTTGGATGGAGCTAGAAAGTATATGCTAAGCAAAATAGCTCAGTCAGAGAAAGACGAATACCATACGATTTCACTTATTTGTGGAATTTACGAAACAAAACCGAAGAACATATGAGATGGAAGGAAAAATAAGATAATATAAAAATGGAGTGGGAGGCAAACCATAAGAGACTCGTAACTATAGGGAATAAACAGAAGGTTGCTGGACGGGTGGTAGGTGGGGATGCAGATAATTGAGTGATGGGCGTTAAGGAGGGCACTTGTAGGGAGCACTGGGCGTTGTATGCAACGATGAATCACTGAGTTCTATGCCCGAAAGTAATAATACATTGTATGTTAACTAACTTGAACTTAAGTAAAATCTAAAAATAAAACTAGCTGTTATTCCGTAAATTACCAGTAGAACTATATACTATACTTATGTATAGCGGTCACTTAGAGCAATTGCTGATTAAATCTGGATGAGTGGTCAAAGGTGTTTTCTGAGCTTCTTTAAAAGCTTAAAGCTTCTTTAAAAAGCAGTAAAAAATGTTTCAAGAGAACAGAATTGGGGCAGATTTTCAGATACAGACTAAAGCCATAGCCACAGCTCCATATTGGAAAGTACAGATCATATTCTGGAAGTGGAAGGATGCTAGGGTTGGATGGTTTCTGGAAACAAAGAGAGGAAAGAGAAAATGGTGCCTTGGATATTATGCTATACAATTTGGAATAGGTTTTCTAGATCTGGGAAAAGAAATGACGTATTTGCAGCAACTTAGTGACTCTATCAAGCAAATGGTTCAAATATATGTTAAAGACAGAAGTTGGAGGCAGAGAAGGTAGAGAGGTTAAATGAGATGATATTATAAGGAACTTTGTGGAAGAGAATGAAGACTAAAATCATTTGATAGCTTCACCATAGAGAACATAGAGGTTAGTTGTGGAGGGTCTGGATTTGGGCGAACTGTCCTGGTTTTGATCTAATGAACATAAAGGATGGTCTACGAAATATCTACTGACCATATTTAGCACAGAGTCTAGCACCAGAAAAGGAAATGTGGGGCCCATATTTGTTTTAAAAGTACACATGCTTGCAGGAGTTGAAGCCAGTGAACACAAAAGCCAACCCAGGAAGAATGTGTAGAGTAGCTAAGAAAAGAAGAGAGTGAGGAAGCAAAGAAATCTTAGGGGTGAGTTGAAGGAGTCACTTCTACAGCAGTTGGACAGAAGGAATATTTGCACTATTGTGAGAATTCCTTCATTATGTTAACTTCTGTCTTCATATCTTTTTATTAAAAGCCTTAACCTTTAATGGATTTTCTTGATCTCATTTGACTTTTCTCTCTTGTGACTTAAAATATTCCTCCCCCAAACCACTCCCTTCATCATTTCCCATCTGTTTCTCAGTAGATCAGTTGGTCTCTTTATTAGGCATTAGATTACTCACCTCCCACATCATAGCTCATTGTCCTGTCTTTGAAAATTAATCTCAAATTCAGATCAAAAGTCACACGTGGACCAAAGTCCTCCTATCCATGAGATTTAAGGATAATTTGCCCTAAATCATTCAGTTTAATCTTCGCCTCACTGTGGGAACGAGTCTTCCATGCAGACATTTTCCATCATTAACCTAAGACTAGGCCGTTCTAAATAGACAGTTATTTAAATTGTTGCCTCCTTGATTGAGAATGGAATTTCCAGGGCCTCTATGTGGCTCCATCAGTTATGCATCTGCCTTTGACTCAGCTCATGATCCCAGGATCCTGGGATCGAGCCCCATGTTGGTCTCCGTGCTCAGTGAGGAGCCTGCTTCTCCCTCTGCCCTTCTCCCCCACTCATGCTCTCTCATTCATTCTCAAATAAATAAATAAAATCTTAAAAAAGGGAAACTGGGAATGTACTTTCCTCCTTTTTTTCCTTCTTACATGGAGGACTCTCAAGTTTTAATTCAAGTCCTGTCTCTTGCATTAGAGCATTTCTTACTTCACATTGACCTGCCTCTTAATTCTGTCTAAACTACACAGTTTGCGTTTTTCTTATAATTGTTCTCTTACTGGAATATTTAAATGTGCTGTTAGCTCTATATTTCAGTTTTACTGTAAAAAGGAGCCACGTTTTTTTTACATGAAAAACCCTACTGCTCATCATTAAGCGCATAGTAGAGACTCATTAAATGCTTGCTGAACTCAGTTCCATTGTAATGGTGCCTTTTCTCTCCCCCCCCCCAATATTTATTGGGCTTCTGTATATCACGATTACCATTCTTTGTAAAGACAATCCATGTTGTGGCATGAGATCTGGAAACTATTCTAGTCAGTCCCAACTGAGCCAGGAAGTGGAAAGTGAAACACTCAATAAAGGTCATGTGGTTTAAGGGACAGGCACTTCGTTTACTTAAAGAAAGCAAGTCATTGCTTTTTAAGTTTATAAGTAGTTTGTGACCAAATTTCTCTGTTTTCAGTGAGATAGGAACAGGAGGAGATGGGTTTATGCTAGAGCCTGGATTTTGATTGGACATAGGAAAATGCTATTTCTGTACCAAAAGACATTAAACTGAATAGATTTGCAAAAGGGGGGTTTTTGGGGCGAACTTTGAAATCAGTTGCCATCTGTCAGAGATGGCCTGCCTTTCGGAGCTCTTCTGGAATCACTGACCTTTCCAGGTATTTCCAACTTGAGACTCGATCTCAAGACCCCTATATTAAATTCTAGGTCCTTGCTAAGCTTTGCCATAATTAATCATAATTAAACCCTGGAAGATTATTGTCACAGCTGAGTTCAAATAAATGTTGGCAGAATTTACTCGAAATGAAGTTAGTTAAATGAATAAGCAGCTGACTTCCTTAATCTGTTCACCACCCAAAATGCCTTATAAAAATATCTTTTCTGATGGAGGTTTAGGATTTCCTGTTCTGGTCCTGAGAAATTTTTACTGCTTACACCTTTTGGGAATGTTAGGGGGAAAAAAACGAAACAAAACTAAGCCATGATATTAAACGCTAGGACATTTTAAAGTGCTCTATAAATATTAAGTAATGACCAAATTAACTGTAGGAGTTCCAAGTAAGAACAGAATTGGCTAAACAGGTTAGTACCTAAAGGAAAGCTTGACTAAAATTGATTTTGCTACAAAAAGAAAAATCTCTTGCGTTTTCTTCATACCTCCTTTTATCCATCCTTTAAGTGTAGAGCACATTTTGTGTTTCTAATGAGCATTCGATAATTGAATAATTTCGAGGGAAAAAAAAATCTCTGGACAAGGGAAACATGTATTTTGCCTTAAGGTTATTGTTTATTATATATGAAAATATTTATGGCTAACAAACCACAGTATTTGCCCAAAGATAGGAAGTCATGTTGTGAGAATAAAAAAAAAAAAAATCCCAGTCTCATAAAAATATGAATAATGTAACAAATACGTCCAAGGGCACGAGTTAGCATTGTTGGATTATTTTCCCAGTTAATGTATTTTGTAGTTTGTCCTAAATAAGCAGAGGTGTTTTGTGATGTGTGATTTCATTGTCTCCCCTATCAAACCACCTGTGAGTCCTGTTCTGCCTATTCCTGGTGATTCTCTCAGCGATTCTGGGCCCTCTGGCGTAGCAGAGACAGCAACCCTCTGGAGTCTTTAGAATAATCCGATGCCTTGATGTCTTTGGCAGTCCTCGCACATACTCAGCAAGACCTCATTTCCTCCAGGAGTCCTTGTGGAGTGTGCCCGGGCCTTTGACTTCCAAGGCTTGCATCAATAAGAACTTACCTCCTTCCCAGGGGAGCCCTTTTCCTGACGTATTTGCTCAGCTCGCTCTTTGTTCGTGCCTAATTGGGGCATTTGGGCCCCAAGTGGGGACGGTGCCACGGCCAGTTGATAGAAAAGCCTGGCCAGGGCTTTCCAGGCAGCTTGTAGCTCATGACTCTGTCACACCTGCCCTGTTAGCCTTGCCTTATGGAAAACAGCCCGGAAAGCTTCTAGAGTCAAGCCACTGAAGTCTTACTCATGGCCCCTGGCAACCTGAGTGACTGGTGCATTTCATGGTTGACTTCTCTCGCGTGATCTCAGAAGTTAATGAGGGAGATTCACAGTCCAGCAGCTGGAAGCAGAAACCCCCAGCACTCTATTTCTTCTTGGGTCTGCTCCTCAGTTATGGTTAGGCTTAGAGTGGACAGGCTGGGTTTGGCTTCGCAGAGCAGCAGGGCCCGATGGAGTCTCAAGAAGGAAGCACAGCCAAGGAGACCGCTGATGGGTTCCGTTAAGCAGGGCTCAGACCGTTGATGGGTTCCGCTGAGCAGGTCTCAGACCACTGATGGATTCCACTGAGCAGGGCTCAGACCGTTGATGGGTTCTGCTGAGCAGGGCTCAGACTGTTGATGGGTTCCACTGAGCAGGGCTCAGTGGCATCACAGAGCAGAAACTAGGCAACATTTCCTGCTACTTGGATCCTCAGAATGCTCCCTGACTGTCCACGCTCTTGTCCTTTCACACCTAGTGGCTTTTAATTCTTCACACATGCTCTCCCTCTGGTCAAAATCATACCCTTAGACAGGGAAACTCGGAGATGTTTCCACCTTTAAGCAGGGATTTGGGCAGGCAGAGGTGCCTAAGCAGCAAGGTTGACTAGGGAAATTGATGCCCCTTGCTACCATTCTGCTTGTTGATTGATTACATGAGGTGTTTCTCTTCCTTGGGTAGTTTTGGAAAGACTGTAGAACCTCCATGCTTTGTCCTAGGTGGCACTAGGCCTCCAGCTCCAGTAGATACGTTCTGATAATGTCTTCAGCCAGGAGTATGGGATCACTGAAAAAACTAAGTGACTAATTTCCTCTTTCTCTGCAGCTAGAACTTATTTCAAGTATTACATATCAAATATAAGTGAAAAGCTATTTTCTACCTGATGAATAAAATACATCCATAAGGATGTGATGTTCTATCACTCAAGATCTTGATACCCCCTGATGTAGGCGGTAGAAATACAAGGAAAAAGTGACTCAGATGGGAAAAGATCATGAAAAGTTCATGAAGTAGGGCTGCTTCATGAAAAGCTAGCTGTGGAAAACTCAGATCCAGCTGATGTGGCCCTAGGATTGCTAGTCTTTTTGTCAAAGAAAAGACAAATCCCCCCTCCCCAATTTTAAAATACTAACATAACTTTTACTTTTCAAAAAATTTGGTGGTTGGGCCCCCTGGCTGCCTCAGGCAATTGAGAGGCCAACTCTTGGTTTTGGCTCAGGTTGTGGTCTTGGGGTCGTGGGTCCAGCCCTGCAAGCGGCCCTATATTCAGTATGGAGTCACCTTATGGATTCTCTCTCGCCCTGTCTATCCCTCCCCCCACCTCTCTCTCTCTAAAATAAATAAATCTTAAAAATAGAAAATGCTGGTGCTGTATCTGATGGATGGGACCGACCCATGAGTTGTTGGTTTATGACCTTTTTCATAAAGCCAGATGGGGAACACTGGAGTTGGATTGTAAAATTATTATTTATGACCTAACTTTCACAGTAAGAAATACCTACAAGTTACTTCATGTAGAGCCTTTATTATTCCCTCATTTGTTTTTATGGTATTAAAAAATAAAAAGGGATATCAGAAACCCTTTTAGGGGAGGTTACTCTGGACCACATTTCCTTTTTGCCCTTAGTAGAGTAGTTGTATGTCTACTAACCCTTCTCAAATTGCGATCTAAAAAATTATTTCTCACTCAGCTTCCTTCATAACATTCTCTTAGATACCAAGAGCAAGGCTGCCCTTAGTGGAGATAAATCTTCCCTTACCCTGGGTATCTTGAGCACAAGAAGAGGAAAGGGTATGGTGCCATGTGCCAGGAATGTTCATGGAATATAGCTCCCTGCTTCAACCAGAAAAGGCTTCCCAGCCAACTGGTCTGATGTCACTTGCTCCCTTCTCCTTTAAGATTCATTTTTCTTATTTCTTCTCTGAGTTCATCATCAACAGACATTTCCCTGCACTACATCCTAGTGCTCTAAGCAGCTATGATTTTTGGCATCCTAAGTCATTTCAAATCCTAGAATGTGGATATCTTTGAATTTAGAAATGCATTGGAAATTTTGTCACGTATGCAGAGAAGATAGGAGCTGTCAGTTTCACTCCTAGCTCTTTTAGACATGCCTCCTATAAAGACTGAGACACATCCTCACGAAGTCTTCAAGCCACTTTGGGGGGATGAGTTTTCTTTTGTACCCTGGTCTTCCAGTGCACATGCTGTTTGCTTCCTTAGGAAATTCATGGTCACAGTAGAAGAACATTGTGATTGCCTCTACTATGTATGGTTAGTCTACATATTCCCTCTTCTTCCCCTCCTTTTTAGTAAAGGTGGTGGGAGATATCGCTCATGGGAGCACCTTTTAGACTAAGGAGAGAGAATACAAGCAAAGACAAATCAACCAAATAGTGATTTAAGTTGTAGTCACTTAACGTACCTTGATTTGATCAGTGATTTTAGTGTATCTAATCTAGATCAGGTTTACAGTTTCTATGAGATGATAATGTTCATTCTCAAGCCAATTAGAGTTAAGTCTTCACTAAGATGCCTTGAGGCAATGTATTATAAACTTTAGCAATCACCAAATCCATTTTACCTATTGCATTTTCTTCATGTAATAATTGGGACTCTTGGCAACAAAACCAACATGGAAGAAATCATTTCACCTCCTTCTCCATATTCTGTTTCCTTTTTGTTTGGTTCTTTTCCAGGCCCTTGCAAATAGATCTCCCTGTGTCTTTCTAATAATATAAATTTCCATGATTTACATCCTAATAATGTTTGTGATTGTATCCTGCACTCCCAGATGTTTCGAAAACTCTATTCCCTTAACTTCCCTGGCTCAATTGACCTCTGCCCATTGTTGTACTTGGGGCCACAAATTCCTACCTTTTTTTTTTTTTTTGAGATAGAAAACTCACACTGGAAACAATTTTGGTTATCACAACTTGCGTTTACATTCTTGCATGCTCATAAGTAATAGCACGTAGCACAGAAATCTATGTGGATATCCTCTAATGCAGAACAAAATAGAACATATGTGACAGATGAATGTAAATTATAAACTTTCCCCCAAATGTCTCAGTAGAATAAATCACTGGAAGAGCTGCCTGTTTCCCCTTGGACACGGAGATGTCTCGTTTCAAAAAACTCCTAACTCAGAGTCAGCTAGTGACTGCTCTGTCTTCTCTGGAGTCCCCGTCATCAGCACACAAAGCCTGTGTCCCCTTTGTTCAGCATGGCTTACAATTTTACACATCTCCCGTCGTTACTAATCTCCACAAAGCTGAAAATTAGGGAAGTGAGATGACATCTTCAGAGCCACAGATTTTTCATTTGTGGCCTTTCCATATTCCCGTATATTTCTTGTCCTGTATTACCATCGTTTATTTTTTTAAAGATTTTATTTATTGAGTTGTCAGAGGCAGAGAGAGAAACCACAGGCAGGGGAAGCAGAGGGAGAAGGAGAGGGAGAAGCAGACTCCCCGCTGAGCAAGAAGCCCGATGCGAGACTCCATCCCAGGACCCTGGGATCATGACCTGAGCAGAAGGCAGACGCTTAACCAACTGAGCCATCCAGGCGTCCACCAATATCCTATTTTAGCACTAAAATGCCATATTTGAATCCTCCCCCTACCTTCCTTTGTTTGTCTCACTTGAAGCGAGAAAATACAAGCTTCACTGCTGGGATGCCTAATTTCAAGTGACTGGCAGTGGTAGATGTGAATGACCTGAAGAAAGCCTAAAGCCAGAATGGTCTTAAACCTCTTTGAACTCTACAGCTTGAGTTTCATTTTTACCTTGAAGCATTCTTTACAGTTTTCTAGACTCTTCCCCCCACATTTTTACATCACTGCTCGTTCAACATACATTCCTTCGAAATGCCACCTTCTTGAGTATTAATGCAAAATAATGGGTGTGGGGGGGGTTTAAGATTATTTTTTAAAGAGAGCGCACATGAAAGTGGGAGGGGCAGAGGGAGAAGGAGAGAGAGAATCTCAAGCAGACCCCCCTGCCGAGTGTGGACCCTGTGTGGGGCCGCGTCCCACAACCCTGAGATCATGACCCGAGCTGAAATCAGGAGTCGGCTGCATAACTGTCTGAGCTACCCAGGCCCCATATGTATGTGTGCTTTGGCATGTGGTGTGTCAGTTAAAACCATGGAAACTGGGGTTCCTGGGGGGCTCAGTCATTTCTGCATCTGCCTTTGACTCAGGTCATGATCCCAGGGTCCTGGGATCAAGTCCTGCATCGGGCTTCTGGCTCAGTGGGGAGCCTGCTTGTCTTGTCCTTCACCCTTGCTTGTGATCTCTCTCTCTCTCTCTCTCTCACTCACTCAAATAAATAAATAAAATCCTAAAAAAAATAAAATAAAGTGTGGCACTGCTGACGGACAATAAGAGAACACGGAATTTCTTTTTAGGATTCGTTTATCTTCGATCTTACCTGTACTATAAGTCTTCCTCTTTGAAAAGGCAGCCCTGCCTTTTTTTTTTTTTTAAAGACTTTATTTATTTGACAGAGAGAAACACGGTGAGAGAGGGAACACAAGCAGAGGGGATGGTAGCAGGAGAAGCAGGCTTCCTGCGGAGCAAGGAGCCCGATGCGGGGCTCGATCCCAGGACCCTGGGATCATGACCTGAGCAGAAGACAGACGCTTAATGACTGAGCCACCCAGGTGCCCTAGTCCCGCCCTATTTACAGTGCTTCTGAAGAGGCAGAAAGTTCTGTGCCTGACAACCTGTTACTGGCCTTCTTCCACATGCAGCCCCTGTGACTGACTTCTCCTCCAGCCTGTGCATCTAGCTCTTGCTTGCTCTCTACCATTTTAACTCAGTATTAGCTCGGGCAGCCGTCTTTTCCATCCACACACATTGCTGTTTTTTCTTTTCGTAGCTGGGCCTTAACTAGATGCGAATGCAAGGTCTGGTGATAAGGTCAGCACCCAGATGGTCTGTTAATGGAGGCTGTATTTGGTGGTTCGGGATAATGAAATTATTATATACCAGGGAATCCAGATTTGTGAAAATTTGAAGGGTTCGTGCTCAACTGTTCATTTTCAACTTAGAAATGGAGTCCATCTGTTTTTTATTCTGTTTACTCGTAATCCTTTACAACAATCGTTAAGGAGTTGTGCGTGTTTCCTTTGGAGATCTTTTTAACATTTCATTTTGATAAATGTCTACCATACAGAGAAGTAGGCAGAACGGTCCCATGGGCCCCGCGCCCTGTAACCCAGGGCAGAAACTTGAATCTCTAGCCGATACTGCTTCCTTCATACCCTCACCTACTTCCCCCTCCCCTCCTCATCCACAGCAAGCCCCTGACAGTCTTTAAATTATTTCACCAACAAATCCTTCAGTTTGCACTTGCACAACAAAAGTATTCTCTTTTCAGAAAGTTAACAAAGTACCACCTCACTCCCCCAAGTTAGTGAATAGTGTTAAATAACGTCAAATAGCCAGGAAGGGTTAAAAATCATAATTATCTTGCAAATATAATAGTCTTTATTTTTTTAAAAGATTTTATTTATTCATTTGACAGAGACACACACAGAGAGAGGGAACATAAGCAGGGGGAGTGGGAGAGGGAAAAATGGGCTCCCTGAGGAGCAGAGAGCCCAATGTGGGGCTCGATCCGAGGACCCCAGGATCATGACCTGAGCCGAAGGCAGACACTTAACGACTGAGCCCCCCAGGCGCTCCTGTAATGATCTTTAAAATATGAGAATTTGTGTGCCTGGGTGGCTCAGTTGTGAACTGTCTGCCTTCGGCTCAGGTCACGATCCCCAGGTCTTGGGGTTAAGCCCCGCATCAGGCTCCCTGCTCAGTGGGGAACCTGCTTCTCCTTCTCCCCCGCGACCCCCGCTTGTGTTTCATCTCTCTATGTCTCTCTCTCTCTGTCAAATAAATAAAATCTTTAAAAAAATAAAATAAATAAACTATCAGAATCAAATAAAAGACCCATACATTTTAATTGATATGTTTCTGAGTTCTTTAAAAAAAAAAAACCACTTAATTTTGGAATAGTGGGAATATTTACAGAAAACTGCAGAGATATTGCTGACAGCTTCTGCGATGGTGAGTTTCTTTCCTTCTTCTTCTTCTTCTTCCTCCTTCCTCCTTCTGTGATTGTTAATTTTATGTGTCAACCTGACCGGCTATGAGTTGCCCAGAATAAACATGACTCCTGGGGATGTGTGGAAGGATGTCCACGTGAGATCAGCATTGGAATCAATAGACTCAGTCCATTGCCCTGCTCATTGTGAATGGAGGCATCCAATCCACTGAGGGACTTGAGAACAAAAGGGAGAGGAAGGAGGAATTCACTTTTTTTTTTTCTTTCTTCGCTGGATTTACTGGGATGGCTCATTTCATCAGCTGCCCTTGCACTGGGTTGGATACCATAGATGCCCCTAGTTCTTGGGTCTTTACGCTCAGAATGAATTATACCACTGGCCTCCCTGGGTCTCCAGTTTGCCTGATAGTGGGGCTTCTTGGTCTCCATAACCACATGTACCACATGGGTACATATATGTCTTTTTGGTTCTGCTTCCTCTAGAAAACTGGGACTAACGTAGATCCCACAGCTCCTGTAGGCTTTAAATCCAATGTAGGGAGCACTCCATGCTTTTCTGTTTAAATCTCAGTCTCTCAGCGGTCTTGTGTCCCAGTGCTGTGACTTTGCAGAGGTGATTTTCTAGTGCTATCATTTTGGGATTTTTTTCCCCCCTCTCTTTTTCTCACCTTGTGTCCTACCTTCCTGGCTGCGGCATTCTGAATTTATTATTTTTAAATTACCAGTCCCTGTTGACTCGTGTGTGTGTGTGTGTGTCTGTGTGTGTGTGTGTGTTTTTCCTTTTTTTCTTACAGCAGAAAAGGAGGCGAGGGAAGTATTAGTGCTGCAGGAATTCTGTTGCCCCCGGTCAGAATAGGCTCTGGCCAAGTCCTTTCTCCTGGAGAATGGATCTTTATTTTAATCTCCCCCAAAATGGTTTGAAGTAATATCCTTTTACTTCCAGCTAAGACTTACAAGGTAATTGGTAAATTTCCTATTCTATTTTTTTTCCCTATTCTATTGTTTTTAAGACTTTATTTATTTGACAGAGAGAAAGAGAGAGAGATTGAGAGAGAGAGATCACAAGCAGGCAGAGAGGCAGGCAGAGAGAGGAGGAGGAAGCAGGCTCCCTGCCGAGCAGAGAGCCTGATGCAGGGCTCGATCCCAGGACTCTGAGATTATCACCTGAGCCGAAGGCAGAGGCTCTAACCCGCTGAGCCACCCAGGCGCCCCCCCACTTCTATTTTTAATGTGTTTTTTTTCCCATCCTCCCCTGTTTCGGATAGATGGCTATGTCCCTGTTCTCAGAATATATAGCTGCTCCATATTACAAGGCACCTCTTAAAACCATATTTTTTCACAGTACTATGCAGGTTATATACACATTAAATGCTTATCACCAGGCCTCTTACTGTAGGTCCTCCATCCATTCTGCTGTCTGAAGTTCACTGTCTGATAAATTCTTTACCATGTGCTAGTGGGAACAGAGTGTCCTAAACACTAGGTTGTCTGAACTATTTATCCGAAGACCTTAGAGTTGAAAATCAGTGCGGCTGGATCAAATCCAAGGCCCACATTTCCTCTTTGTGGGTATTAAGTTTATTATTGGTGTAAAGAACGTTATGAAAAAAATGAAACAGGAAGGGATGGGGAGGGAGACAAACCATAAGAGACTCCTAGACTCAAGAAATGAACTAAGGGTGGCCGGGGGGGGGGGGGGGGGGGGGGGGGTGGGGATAGGGTGGCTGGGTTGTGGACATTGGGGAGGGTATGTGCTGTTAAGTGCTGTGAAATGTGTAAGCCCGAAGATTCACAGACATGTACCCTGGGGCAAATAATACATTATATGTTAATAAAAAGTGAGCAGTAAAAAAAAAAGAAGTTCAAAAAAAAAAAGAACGTTATGAAAAAGGCTGATGACAATCTAATATCCTTTTCTGGTGCTGTCATGGTTTTGTTGGGTTTCTAGCAACGTTTTTTCTTTTAATTTCAGTAGCTCGACTAGAATATGTCACACTATTGGCAATTCTGGGTCTATTTTTCCCTATTTGTATTGTAGTCCTTTGCTTTCTAGTTGTGTCTTTTTTAAGTCTCAGGAGTGTTTTCTTGTATCGTAACATTTAGTATTTTGTGTTCTCTGATTCAGACTTCTTTTTCAGGGAATGCCTAATCTACATGTTTTGGATCGTTGTCTGTTTTCTTAAATCTGCTGCCTTTTCTCATACTGTTTAATATCCCTTTTCATTTCTCTTTGATTTCTGACAATTTCTGTTTACCTTCTGTTCTTCGAAGTCATCATCTGTTATGCATAGGTGTTCTCCATTTTTGATAGCTGAGTCTTCAATTCTGAAACAGTTTTAATTCTTTCTTGAACTTTATTGTATCACTTTTTATTTATTTTTTTTATTTTTACATTTCTGATAGGGTTCTTTCT
>CM053607.1:120093243-120142549 GCA_028646535.1 Procyon lotor | reverse complement strand
TACTGGAAGTTCACATCAGAGCAAAGAAACCGAAGTCCTAGTTTTCTAGACAGATGACTAGAAAGGGGAGCTTTGAGAGCTGGAGAGTCTCAGGAAAATTACAGAGAAGGGACAAGTCAAGAAAGCGAACCTCCAAAATTGATGATGTAGGAATTCCTGGGCTCACTCCAAAGTGAGCAAGTGTCTGACCGTCATTAGCACACCAATAACTTTTGAGAACATCAGAGTGGGCCTTGGATGGGACACAAGGTCAGGACACAAGGGACAGGGTCAAACAGCACTTTAAAATGTCCAGGATCCAATCAAAAGTTCCTAGGCCACAAAAATGCTGACACTCACAGAGGAAAAGGACAATCCAAAGATGCCAAACCCAAGATAACTCAAATGTTGGAATGATGAGACAAAAACATTGAGGGAACCATCAAATCCTTGTTCCAAGAAGGGCCAACAGTCTTAAAATTTTAGACAGAAACAGAAGCTGTGGAAAATCTTAAATGCGAAAAATGCAATAAACCAAATTTTAAAAAATGACTAGGTGAGCTCAGTGGTAAAATACTGATGTTTTTGAAAAAAATCACTGTCCTCTTTCACTTTTTTTTTTTTTTTTTTTTTTTTTTTAGCTCTTTGGGTTTCTACTCTGAACAGAGCTAACACTTTTACATGAAGATTTCTCATAGTAACTTCTTAGAAAAATATCTTAGAGTGGAATTGTAGAATGAGTATTGAATTTTATCAAATGATTTTTTTCCGCATCTTTTGAGATGATCAGATGATGTCATTCCCTTTTATTCTGTTAACATAGTGAATTACATGGATTGATTGTTGAATATTGGGCCACCTTTGCATTCCTGGGATATAATTCACTTGTTAGTGTTGTATTGCCTCCTTTATATATCACTAGACTCAATTTGGTAATATTTATTAGGAGTTTCTTAGTGTTCATGAGGGATAACGTCCTTGTCAGGCTTGAATGTTAGGTTCATACTAGTCATATGAAATCAGCTAACCACTGTTACCTCATCTTGTCTGAGAAAGTAGCATGAGATCATGCAGCCATTTAGCTCAAGAGTTTTCTTGTGGAAGTTCAATTTTATTTCGTTGGCTCTTGGGGTTTGGTATTCCCTCTAGTATCAGTTTGTATTTATTGTGTTTTTCAAGGACAGTTTTTGCATTTTCTATAGGCTATCCTATTCATTAGCATAAATTGTTCATACTACTCTTATTACTTTTTAATTAATGGTGATCTAATATGCACATTTTAGTACCTGTTATTGGCAATTTGCACTTTCGTGTGGTTTTTTCAGTTCAATTTTACTACAAGTCTATTAATTTTACTCATCTTCCCCAGATGACTGATTTTTAGATTTGTTAATATTCTTGTGTGAATTTTTATTTTATTGATTTCTGCTTTTATCCTTATTTTCTTTGTATTTACTTTGAGATTAATTTGCTCTCTTTGCTTTCTTAGGAGAAACTTAAGCATTTAAGTTCATAATTTTCTTTATAAGCCCTGTTGTAGCTACATCCTCCATATTTTTGTTATCATTCCTTTTGGATTATTTTCTAATTTACCATCAGATTTTTTGTTGACTCATGAGTATTTCAAGAAGCCTGCTATTGAAATTCTAAGTAATGGAAAATTTTTAAATAATGGACTACAACTGATTTCTAATTTTACTTTATATTTGTCTGAGAGCATTATAAAATTTCTACCCTTTGAAATTTATTGGCATTTATTTTTAGGGCATCACATGTGGTCTAACATGATAAATGTTTCATGTGCACTTGAAAATCTCATCTGTAGTTGTTGAATGTGGGCATTTGATAAACACCCATTAGGTCAAAGTGATTGATATTGTGGTTCAAATAGTCTGTGTTCTTATATTCTGTCAGTAACTGAAGTTTCCATTGTGATTGTACATTTGTCTATCTCTCTCTTTAATATTATCAAATTTTGCTTTTTGTATCCTGAAGCTCTATTATTGTATAATGTATGTGTACATGGTTACAGTCTTACTGATGATTGACCTTTATGTCATTCCAAAAATTCCCTGTTTATCTCTGGTAATATTTATTGGCTTGGAACCTACCTTTTCTCTAATGAAAAATCTCTTCACATGAGATTTTTTTATGTTGAGTCAGTAGTGTATCTTTTCCAATCATTTTACCTTCATCTTATTTGTGTCTTTAAATTTACAGTGACTTTCTTCTGGAAAAAAACATAATTCTTATTTTTACATCCATTCTGATGATATCTGCCTTTTAATTTGAGTACATTTTTCTATATCACCTTACATAGTTACTGATATACTTTGGAGGGGTCTCCTCTTTGGAAATTACTTGATATTTGTTCATTCTGGTTTTGCTCTGGAGTTAATTCTTTCCTACCATCTTTTATTTTGCTTGAATAATTTCTATTCCATTTTATTTAATTTTTTTAACCTCTTGATTACTGTGCATTTAATGCTGCTCTAGGGTTTAGAATACATCCTAGTATCTAGTAAGTCTACTTAGAGTAAATGTTGTTGCATTTCAATGAAAATGCTAAAGTGGTGACAATATAAAGCATTTCCTCCTCCTGTTTTCCCTTAAGGGGTTTTGTCAACCTCAAGCCTCACAACACAGTTCTTGGTTTAAATAGTGTTGTGCAAAGTAATGAAGATAGGAATATCCATATGTTTACTATTTCTGATACTCTGTTTTTCCTGACTCTCAGTAATTACAGGGTAGTCATTATAATTTTTCTTGTGAGGCTTATGCTATACCTGCCAGTTATCAGTTTATGGCCAGTCAAATTTAAATCTACCTTCTTTCTCATGACTTTGCTATTTTGCTGGACTTCTGTGTACATTTTTTTTAAGGTTCTTCTTTTTTTTAAATTCAATTTATTTATTTATCTATTTTCTTTCTTTTCTTCTTTTTTTTTTTTTATTCTAGTCACCATAAAATACATCATGAGTTTTTGATGCAGTCTTCATAGATTTTATTTATTTATTTGGTGAAGAGAAAACACAAGCAGGGGAGCAGCAGGCAGAGGGAAAGGGAGAAGCAGAGTCCCTGCTGAGCAGGGAGTCCAGTGTGGGACTTGATCCCAGGACCCTGTATCATGACCTGAGACAAAGGCAGGTACTTAACTGACTGAGCCACCCAGGCACCCTGTACATTTTGTCTTTGCCATCTGGCTAAATGTCAGGCTCTGTCAGTTTAGATCCCACAAGATGGGATTCCCTTTCTGTTTCTCTGTGTGGTTTGGGTGCTGGAGTCAGCACAGGAAGGCAGTGCCCATCTCCTCTGCCCTCATGGACCTGCTCTGGCCCATGGCCTCTGCAAAAATTAATTGTTTCAGACAAACTACTTGTTCCTGTGGCAGCCATGCCCTCTCCAAAAAAGTCTGAATCCCAATGTTGGGCTCTTAGAATATTTTCTTTCTTTCTTTCTTTCTTTCTTTCTTTCTTTCTTTCTTTCTTTCTTTCTTTCTTTCTTTCTTTCTTTCTTTCTTTCTCTTTCTCTTTCTCTTTCTCTTTCTCTTTCTCTTTCTCTTTCTCTTTCTCTTTTTCTTTTCTATTCATTCATTCATTCATTCATTCATTCATTCATGTTATTTCTTGGATAATTTATTTAGCATTTCATATCTGCCTGTTTTCTCTAATATACATGTCCTAGATCTGTCAGACACACTAATGGATCTCCTCCAATAATGAATCAGGTACAAGTCTCTTCAACTTTTTGCATTTTTTCTGGAGGCCTTTGAGCAAGTCCGTCTTCTTGTGCCTAAACCTTGTTGTGTATGTGTGTGTATTTTTTTAAGGTTTTAGGTTCACAACCAAATTAAAAGGAAGGTGCAGATTTCCCATACAGCGTCTGCCCCAACACCTCCCCAGTCTCCTTCATTATAAACGCCTACAGGGTAGGACATTTGTCACAGTTCATGAGCCTACACTGGTATATACAAATTGTGCAAAGTCTTCAGTTTACATTCACTCTTGGTGTACATTCTGAGGATTGAGACACATGTCTGGTGACAAGTATCCAGCATTCTGATGTCATACAGAATATTTTCAGTGTCCTAAACTTCCTCTGTGCTCTGCCTATTCACCCTCCTTCACCCCCTGGCAGCCACTGATTTTTGGACAGTCGGCATAGTTTTACATTTTCCATATTGTCACACAGTTGGAATCATAAAAAAACATGGAGCCAGTTCAGATTGGCCTATTTTCCTTAATAGTAATATACATTCAAGGTTCATCTATGTCTTTGCAAAGCTTGATAGCTTTCTTTTCTTTTCTTTTCTTTTCTTTATTTGCTTTGCTTTGCCCTTCTCTTCTTTCCCAATAGTGAAAAATATTCCATTGTCTAGATGTATAACGGGTTCTTTATCCATTCACCTGCTGAAAAACATCTTGGTTGTTTCCAAATTGTGGCCATTGAAAAAACTGCCATATATGTGTCTATGTATGTAGGGTACATATGCATCTCACATACACACACCTACATGCAGTTTTTTCTGGTAATAGAAGTTTTAATATAAGTTACCATCATGCGGTAAGGTCGTGTGTTTGGCTTGGTAAGAAACCACCAAACTGCCTTCTAAAAAGTGACCATAGCATTTTGCATTCCCACCAGCAAACAAAGAGCGTTCTTGTTGATCAATATCACCCTCACATTTGGGGTGGTCATTGTTTCACACTGTGGCCATTCTCATCTGTAGGTAGTCGTATCTCCTCATTGTGTCAATTTCTTTTTCACTAATGACACAAGAAATGAAGACTCTTCTCATATGCTTATTTGACACTAGTGTGTGTGCGTGTGTGTGTGTGCGTGCGTGTACATATATATTTGATATCTTTTAAGATCTTCGGCTCCTAATTATGTTTTTTCCCTACTGTTGTGTTTTAAGAGTTTCTTTGTTTATTTTGGATAATAATCCTTTTTTTCTTCAAGTTTTATTTAAATTCTAATTCATTAACGTACAGTGTGAGGCTAGTTTCCAGTGTAGAATTCAGTGATTCATCACTTATGTAGGTGAAGAACACTCAGTGCTCTTCACAAGTACCCTCCTTAATATCCATCACTCATTTAACCTATCCCCTTGCCCACAAACTCAACATTCAAAAAACAAATAATCCGGTTTAAAAATGGGCAAAAGACATGAACAAACATTTTTCCAAGGAAGACATCCAGATGGCTAATAGACACATGAAAAGATGTTCAGCATCACTCATCATCAAGGAAATACAAATCAAGGGCACAATGAGATAGCTATGTCAGAATAGCCAAAATTAACAGTGGAGCAAACAGCAGGTCTTGGCAGGGATGGGAAGAATAGGTAACACTCTTGCACTTTTGGTGGGAATGCAAACTGGGGCACCCACTCTGGAAAATAGTATGGAGGTATTTCAGAAAGTTAAAAAATGGAACACCCTGTGATCCAGTAGTTGAATTACTGAGTAGTTACCCAAAGAATATAAAAATAATGATTTGAAGGGGCGCATGCACCCCAACATTTATAGCAGCATTATCACTGATTGTTCAATTAGAGAAAGACCAAATGTCCACTGACCGACGAATGGATAAAAAAGATGTGGGGTGTGTGTGTATGTATTTGAGTATTACTCAGCCATCAAAACGAAATCTTGCCATTTGCAATGT
Organism: Procyon lotor; assembly: GCA_028646535.1. Classification (NCBI taxonomy): domain Eukaryota; kingdom Metazoa; phylum Chordata; class Mammalia; order Carnivora; family Procyonidae; genus Procyon; species Procyon lotor. The sequence goes on along the minus strand of CM053607.1, from coordinate 120,136,900 downwards.
CTTGGATGGAGCTGGAGAGTATGATGCTAAGTGAAATAAGTCTGAGACAAATACCATATGATTTCACTCATATGTTGAATTAAAGAAAAACAAATGAATAATGGATAACAGTCTTTTTATCAGATGTGTCTTCTGTGCATACTTCCTCCTAACTGGGGCTTGCCTACATATTCTCTTAACATTATGTTTAACATAGCAGACTTTTTCTTTTTTAAACTTCAACGAAATCTAGCTTATCAATTACTTCTTTTACGGGTTCTGTTTTTGGCCTTGTATGTAAAACCTCCTCACTATATACATGGTTATTCAAGTATTCTATATTATCTTCTAGGAGTTTTCAATTTTGTTGTTTTACTTTCAGGTCTCTAATCCACTTTGAGTTCATTTTTGTGAAAGATACAGGATCTGAACATCCATGTTTTCACATGTGAATGTCTAGTCATTTCATCACAGTTTAAAAAGATACTCTGCTTTATTGTATTTGCTGTTGCTTCTTTGTAAAAAAAAAAAAAATCCATTATCTGTATTTACGTGAATCTATTTCTAGACTCTTCTCTTCCATTGATCTCCTTTCCTGTTCTCTTGCCAATACTACACCGTCTTGACCACTGTAACTTTAGAGTAAGTCTTGAAGTTGGGAAGTTATCAGTCCTCTAACTTTGTGCTTCTCTCTCCTTCAGTATTGTGTTGGCTATTCTGAATCTTTGGTTTTTCTGTATAACTTTACAATCATTTTGTCAGCATCCACAAAATGGCCTGATGGAATTTTGATTGGTTGTATTGTCTATAGATAATGTTGCCAAAGACTGACATCCTCACAATATTGTGGCTTCCTATCCACTATCCACTATTTATCTTAGCTTTTTGTTTGTTTGTTTTCTTCACATAGATTTTATAAATATTTTGTTAGATTTATACCTAGGTATTCCAATTTGGGGGAGGCTTATGTAAGTGATTTGGTCTTCTTTAAAGAACACTTTTTTTTAGAGAGAGAGAGAGAGAGTGTGGTGGGGAAGGACCAGAGGGAGAGCAGACTCCGTGCTGAGTGCAGAGCCCAATTGGGCCTCTAACCCATCATTCTGAGATCATGACCCAAACCAAAATCAAGAGTCAAACACTTAACCAACTGTGCCACCCAGGCATCCCAGTGATACGGTCTTTTTACTTATGAACTTTATTTGTTCATTCCGGGTGTATCTTAAAAACTTTTTAATTACTTTATTGCTCACTGTGCCTTAATCCTCGTAGAAGCTACTTCTTGCTTTAACTATTTCTCTACCCTGTTTACTCTGTTTAGTAGTTACTCACATTTTAGCTGGTTAACACTGCTTTAAATCACATGCTTTGGTTGATATTACTGATGAGGTTTCTGTCTTTCAATTGGACCCTAGGTAACATAACATATAATAATATCTAAGGTCCAGTAAATTGACTTACTCAAGATGACAATTTTGGTAACTGTTTGTAGGGCTTGGAATCAGAACCAGTTTTACTATTGGGTATCTTTCTCTGTTCTCCTTGGTGCTATGGTAGGCTACCTGTATCAGTGGACTTCTTTGTCCCTGATGAGTTGATGGCAGAACCTAACAGGAGACCAAAAGGAAGGAGGAGAGTGAGGGGCTTATTGTCCCAGCCCTCTCCTTGAAGAATTGTTGAATTTTGGCCATGCTACTTGATAAAAGATCTTACTTCGTATTGACGGACTTCTCCAGGCAGCCCCCATGTTTCTTTTCTGATAACACTTCCTCCCTAGCCCTAGTGAGTTAACTTAGAACTAACTATAGAATACTGCACTGTCCCTGAGTATTCCCATCCTGACAACACCTTTATAAAATATCTCTGTATTAGGCACTCCTTAAAGTATTCTAATTTAATTTTGCCATCTGTTTCCTGCAGGTATCGTGATCAAAACAATAACATTCAAAACTCTATGCTCTGTTAACTGACAGTGCCTCATTGGCTGCCAGATATCATGCTAAGTATAAGAATTTTTCAGCCAAAAATTAAAAACTTCGTGTATTGGATTTGGGATTTGGTCAATTTTGAAAAGTCTTCCAGAGATCAAAATCCACTTTGGTAATTCGAAAAACGTATTTAAAAATAGAAGGAAGTTTATGAGGACGTGGAACTATTTTCCATCTGTATCTTTCAAGTATTCATTTTTCCTCCTAGAGGTAAACAGTATTAGTTTTTTGTGCTCTCTTCCAGAAATTACTCATTTACAAAGATAGAGCAATAGATTGAAAGAGGTAGATCAATAGATGATAGGTATGTAGAAAATCGTAACACCCATGGGAATATAATATATATGATAATTTAGCTTCAAAGCTACCTGGGACTTTTTTCTGTATCTGTCTTATTTTTTAAAGTAGCTTTTTAGTAGTCTACTCTGTAAATATATCATAAATTGTTAGTCATCTCATAATGGAGAATTAGCTTATTTCCAGTGTTTTACTAAAAACAACAAAAAACTGTTATAAAATGCCACAGTGGACACATCTTATGTATTATGTGTGTATATGTATTCCAACATAAAAATATATATTTTAAGATTAGACCTAAGGGTAGAATGTGTACATTTAAAATTATGACATTACCAAATTCCTCTCCTTTGAAGTTGTACACTAAATTATATTCTCATCAGTAATAGTGTTTCCATTTTCCTACACAATTTCCAACACACTCAAGTAGGTAAAATCATAATGTCTCTCTAAAGACATTTCTCTTTGGATTTGCATGAGTCATATCATGTATCTTTTCTCATATGTTTAATGATTATTTGTATTTTTTTTAAGTAAACCTGTGCTCAGTGCCCTTTATCCACTTTTGTACTGTGCTTATTTTTTGGATGCATTATTTTCATGGAGCTTTTTGTATATTAAGGAAATTAGCTTTCATTTGAAATACCTAATTTTATACACACACACACACACACACACACACACACATATATGTATACATATATACACACACATATATATATGGTTTGGGTTTTAGTTTGTATTGTTTTTTAAGTAAGGTCTACTCTCAACATGGGGCTTCTACTCAAGACCCTGAGATCAAGAGCTGTGTGCTCTACTGACTTAGTCAGCAAGGTGCCCCTGTATAATAATATTATTTTCTCAGTTTTACTGCTTTTGTTTTGACCAACTTTACAGTCTTATTTTTCCATTAAGGTAGTTTTTGGTTTTACATGATCAAATTCATTAAACTTTTATGCTTTCTGGGTTTTATATTCTACTTAGAAAATCATGTGTTCCCCAATATATTTCACATTTTCTCTATTTTTGGTTCATCTGTACTTTTGTATGGATTTATATTTATCATTCATTCTGGATTTATTTCAGCATAAGGAATAAAATATGGTTCCATATATTCATTTTCCAAAGTGACCATTGACCATGTAGCTACTAAAAAACCAATTACTACAAAACAACCTTTCACCATTTACTGGCAAAATTGCTCTCAAACATGTATTAAAGTCATGCACATATGTATTAATATATATGCATATATACAAGCTCTTCTGTACTCTTTGTTCCGTTCTACTCTATTCGTGATTTATTTACCATTGATTTATAACATATTTTAAAATCCAGTAAAGTACTTCTTATTTTTGCATCTTTATTTTTCCCTGTGGATTTAGATTTTATTTTTCTGAATCTAATATCAAAACCCTTTTGGCATTTTGATTGTGACTTTCTTATTTAAAATTCAGTACCGAATATGCATGTAAGTGTTCTTTCAAGAATGGGATATAGAGGGGCGCCTGGGTGGCTCAGTCGTTGGGCGTCTGCCTTCGGCTCAGGTCATGATCCCAGAGTCCTGGGATCGAGCCCCGCATCGGGCTCCCTGCTCGGCGGGAAGCCTGCTTCTCCTGCTACCATTCCCTCTGCTTGTGTTCCCTCTCTCACTGTGTTTCTCGCTGTCAAATAAATAAAATCTTTAAAAAAAAAAAGAATGGGATATAGAATGGCTTCTCAAGAACTTTAGGATATATCTCTTACTCTCTTATCTCATCATCAGCGTAGGTTATATGTGTGTTTAACAAGTTGTGTGACAATTGTACTCCTGTTCTTGTCCCTTCTGATTTACCCTGAACCTTATCTTTCCTTAGCTCGTAGCAGATAACCTACTCTCTGCTTCACAGAGTAAATAAAATCCACACACAAAAAAAAACCAACAAAATTTCTTCAGTTATTTGCCGCAACATTCTTACTTGATTCTGTACCAAAGCTTGCTTTCTTCTTTTCTTTCATAACAAATAGAAATGGTTCTGTTTTCTGAGATAGGCCTTATTTGTTACCCAAATCCATCTCTCCTTGCTCTTCAGAGTGGCTTCTTGCTGTTTGTATCTTAAGTATTTCCTCTCCATATTTTCACATCCACCTACTTATTCTCACCTCTGCCACCATCATTATTGTCCAAGATACTGGGATCCTCTGCCAACAGTCCAAGATACTGTTGATCCTTTGGAACAACTTGCTAACTGATCTGCACCTCTCTACTTGTGCCACTTCCCCCCCATTTCCCCTAGTTTCTTTCACCAATTTTCATTCACAGTATTCTTGTTCCATTCTACTTTGGGTTCTTACCCTGTTGTGCTGAAAGTCCTTCATTAGGTTCTCATTGTCTCTGAGGTGAAGACAGCTCTTGACCCTGATTTACTAGAAGGAGCCCATGCATTCTGTTCTGTCTACATTTTCAGCCTATGTTGCTGTGGTTCTTCTCACCCTCTGTAGGCTCCCAAGGTAGCCAATTCTGTCTCTTGAATCTTAAATCTGCCAGGCTCTCTATCAGTGCAGAATTTTGGCTGCTTTTCTTTTCTTTTGGAACTTTCTTCTTTTCACTACCCTTATCTTCAGAGGATAGCTCTCTTAACTCAGGTCAATTTTACTATTTATCTGAGTTATTAGAGGCAGTAGAACATATGATAATAATGTTAAGGGTGTAATGTGTAAAATCAGAATTCCAGGGTTTGGATCCTGGCTCTCCCACTTAGAAAACTGTGTGATTTTAGGCAATTTCTTTACTACTCTGGGCCACAGTTTCTGATATAGATAAAAAGAGTGATAGAATCTACATTACAGAGTTATGGTAAATAAGAGGTATAAAATACATGAAGTACTTAGGACGTTGTCTGACTGTGAATAATCAGTCTATACTATTAACTTGTCTCCCTGTATCAAGTCTTTTCCTCTTTTTTCAGGCCATTCTCCACAAAACAGTGACTTCCTCAAAGCAGAAATCTACCTAAAAGTCATCAGGACCTATTCAATATCTATATGATGAAGAGCAAATCAATTGTTGTGATTCAACACAAATTTGTTATTAAGAGCCTATTATAATCAAGGGACTCTGTGGGATATTGCTAAAATTGTGAGTGGGCAATGCACTGCCATAAAGAGTCCACATTCTAATAGGAGAGACAGACCTACAATGGCCGTCTAACTTTCTTAAATCTAAAGGAGGTTTTTAGGGTTTTCTTTGACCTTGAAAAGTTTTTAGGGTTTTCTTTGACCTTGAAAACCTACTAAAAGAGGTTTCTCGTCCAAGGTTTCATTACCTTGAAAGAGTTAATCCCTGTATCGTGAACCCTCATGGTTTCAAGCCCCAGAAATAGTCTCCTTAAGCTATAGCTGTGCCTGATGATGTGAATAGGGTTTATCATGGAGGACACTGGTGATGACGGAAAAGTAGATTGAACTTACAGAGCTTCATTGTGGCTTAAGAATCCTTTTCCTGATTTTGCTCTGGTTAGTTTCTCCAGCTGCTTCTATTGTTATTGCCCTTCCAAAAATTTTGCTTAGCCCATAAAAATTACCTACATTTCTCCAAAGATACTGTATCCTTATGACTTGAGACCTTTGTGCATGTTATTCCCTCTCCTTTATTTTTCTCCCCTGTTTTTCTTCTTCTTCCTTAGACTACCCTCTCTTTCTGCAGGTCTCAGCTTGGATATTTCTTCTTTTGGCAATGCTTTTTAGACCTCTGAATGTTGAAATGGGTTTTTCTTTTCTTTTCTTCCTGTATATCTAGGTTTTCTAATACTAGTTTTGTTGAAGATAGTAAGTATCCTCTTATAAATAACGGTGTACTGCGATTGCCTCCCTAGTTTGTAAAGTTCCATGTAGACAAAGCCAGATTTTTTCTGTTTTGTTCCTTTAGTCCCAAACATAGGACCTGGTACATTGTGGATGACTACTAAACATTTGTTGAGTGGGTATCTGAGTTTAAAATATAAACATAAAATGCATCACACATGTAAATTAGAATGCAGTATTTTCTAACACATTGTTGAATAATTTAATGTGTGCCACGACTTAGGAAAGATGATGCTACCTTTTATCCATTCAAACCATAGAGTGCTGCCCGCTTCAGAACAACAACGACCAAAAAAAAAAAAAAAAAATCAGGAAAAAATTACAGAATAGAAATGCCTTTGGAATGTGAACTGTTAACTTTGAATAAATACCCTTTGTAGAAAAAAATCCACCACTTCGAGAAATAGGGGAATGAGTACTTCCTCATATCACAAATGAATGTGCATAGTCTCACATTTAAAACTGATGTATTAATATGGTTCTAGCAGGATTTAAAGAAACAGTCAAAACCTATGCCCATACAAAGGCTGAAACAAAAGTGTTCATAGGTATTTATTACTCATCATTACAAAAAGAGAGTTGGTAGCAGTCCAAATATCCATCAACTGGTGAAATGCTACACAAAGTGCATCATATTTATTCCCTGGGACACTATTTAGCAATAATAATGAACAGACTGCATGGACATGCTAGGACATAGATAAGTCTCAAAAGCATTTAAAATAGTAAAAGAAACCAGACACCAAAAATTGTGTATTGGATGATTCCATTCATAGAGAATTTCTAGAAAGGGCAGATCTCTAAGAGACCAGAAACAAGGTTTGCCTGGGATTGAGGATAGGAGGCAGGATTGACTGCAAATGGCCAGCAGTGAATCTTGGAGGACGATGGAAGTATTCTACTACTGTGCTGATGGTTGCACGACTGCATAAATCTACTAAAAGTCACTGAAATATAAATGTCAATGGGTGACTTTTATAGCGTATAAATTACACCTCAATAAAACTCTTTATAAAAAGATCGAAACAAACACATCCTAGTGCCTTTTTGATTGGAGTATAAAATTCATACAGAGTTTTGGAGGACGTTTTGGTAACATTTATCAAAAGCCAAAAAAATTACATTTTCTTTGGCATAGCGATAGTACTTCCGAAATTTTGTCATAACGAAACAATTAAGAAATGACAGGTCAAAGTAATTCACAACTTTGGTCAAAATAATTCCATTTCAGCATGGTTTTTTTTTTTTTCCTTGTTAAAAAAGTTCTTGTCATGATCTTCAATTCCGTCTTTGGGTTTGCACATAATTAGTGCTTTAGTCAAAGATACAAATTCTGGTTTTCGGATGGATATCAATAGTGAAAGAACATAGAATTAACCTAATCGTTCCACGGGAATAATGGAAGAGGTTGTGAGCTCTTGCCTATAATGATGATCTCCTTTTAAACTCAAATAACGCAACTCTTTTCGCCCCGACTCCCACCATCAGTTTTTTCTGAATACGTGGCCGCAGGGAGAAGAGATTTCTTTTCCTAGCCTATCCCCCAGCTAGATATAGGCATGGGATGAGTTGTGGTGCACATCTGGCTGTGTGATGAATTAAGAACCTACATGAATAAAGTTGATATGCCCACTTGCGAGGTCATGCCCCTTAAAACTGCTTCTGCTCTACTCCTTTCTTTTTCCATCCTCAGAATTAGAGTGGAAATGTGGTGTGGGTGAGACAGTTAGTATCATGCGGGTGAGGGCAATATACTGTAGGTCATGACCGAGTAACAAGACAGAAGGCACCTGGGTCCTGAATGATCTCATGAAGCACAGTCAGCTTCATGTCAGCCCGCACTGGCCAACCTGCTGACTTAAAAGGGAAATACACTTAGATTGTATTTGTGATGCTGTAGTCTTTGTTCTCATTGTTGCAGCAGCTTTTAAGAACACCTTCTAGCATAGGAGGGGTCAGATGAAAATGATACATAATTCCATTGAGATGTAGCCATCAGTTATATATTAACAGTTGACTAAGGATTTTGGACATTGGAATTATATATGCTGTATTTTCAGCTGAAAAAGAAGTATTATTCCATGATTCCGGTGTTTGGTATTATGTATCATATTCATATATATATATATATATATATATATATATATATATACACACACTCTTTGTAGAAAAACTCTACCACTCTCAGAAATACTGGAATTACTATTTTTTCATATCATAAATATGTGCATATGTATATTTGTCTTTGTAAATATATTCACATATATTCATATATATGTGTGTACCTATATACAAACTGTTTTTTTTTTTTAAAGATTTTATTTATTTATTTGACAGAGAGATCACAAGTAGGCAGAGAAGCAGGTAGAGAGAAGCAGTGCTCCCCGCTGAGCAGAGAGCCCGATGCGGGGCTCAATCCCAGGACCCTGGGATCATGACCTGAGCTGAAGGCAGAGGCTTTAACCCACTGAGCCACCCAGGTGTCCCTACAAACTGGTTTTATAACTGGTTTCTGGTTCCAGGTTTCTTTATATGTATTCGTGTGTATGTGTGTAAGAGCAGATGCAAGTAGATGTGTGTGTATTCATTCCAGCAATTGACACATCAAATTATAACAGCATTAAAATTGGCAAAATAAGGAAACAGTTTGCCTAGTGAAGATATTTGAGATTTCTAAGATAAAAATGTATTATGTACGGTATGATTAAATGATGCAAAGACACTTATTTACGCCTCATATAACATTCGACAATGTGACAGTGTGACATTTTGCATTCCCATAAGATGCTTGATCTTTGAGAACTCATTAATTTATGGGAACTCCACTCGCACTGCCGTATATGCTGTTGATGCATCTATTTCTCCAAACCTCACGATTCCTCTTCATTTGGCAACCTAAGGGACGTACAAAGTTGAGGCAAGTTTTTTGTTTTTGTTTTTGTTTATTTTTCTGTTCATGAGAAACAGAATTAAACTTGACTCCAAGGAATTTATTTGGTGCCTAGGACCAAAACCTACAAGGTGGATCCTAGATTGATGTTAGATTAAATGATGAAAGTGATCACAGTATGATCTGAATTTCCTACGAGTTAGTGGGGCTCTCTGCCCTCTGACAGGCTAGTCAAGTACAGAGCAAATGAAATGGCTCTTTTGGCTTCAGTGACCATCCAGATTCCTCATTACCTTAGAGGTCCCCACTTTGTCATCGTCCGTGTTCAGACCATGCCTACAAAAGACTATGAAAAAGACTGCCTTTTTGGCTACAAAAAAGACTACCTCTCTGAAATAATAAGTCCCTTAATTTTTGAAACTTAACATTGCATATGAAGCTTCAAAGTCTAAGCTGGTTAGATGAGGGCATGTCTTCATAATCAGACTTGTAGCTAGATTGACCGGAAGCTCACTGCTGTAGGTGCCATTATTGGGCACTATTTTGTTTTACTGTCTCAGGACCTCAAAGGCTGACTTTGTGGGAAGATTTTTGCAAAAACTACATGCATTCCATACAGAAAAACAAGTATATTTTTTTTGGCTTCTGGAAAGTTGACAGTTAATGTCTTGCTTTATGAGGCCGGTCACCATTCATAAGTTTGCGTACAATTTTATATATGTTATTAAAAGAACAAATTTTCCATGTCGGTGTGACAGAAGACAAAGAATGTTGGCTAGAAATATACTTAGGGAAAATCTTTGAAAATTTTGAGGTGGAAACAGCTGCTTTATCATTTCCACTAAAATAATCAAGGTGCTTAAGTAAAATCAGCAAGCACCTCTGACTCTCCTTGCCTATTTAAAAATTAAAATCCACATACTGATTTGCAACATCCATTCTTTGGGTTTTCTGTAGTCTGGTAATTTGGCCACGAGAAAACGCTGACTGCTTTCTGCTTCTGAAGTATTTAGGAAGGCCAGGGACAACTACAGGTTGTAATTCAGAAATCCCATGGCTGAAAAAGCCTAAAAGTCAGGAAGGGCATATTTATCACCACGGGAAGACACCATATGGCCTAAATTAGCCTGAGAGCCTACTCAAAGACAAAGTGAAAATGCTAAGCATTTAGGGGTCTTCAGATCTAATTCATCTCCCTCAACGGAAAAAGTGCCTACATAGGAAAAAAAAAAAGAAAAATGCCCAGCCACAAAGGCAGTGGCCTGGATGGCGCAGGTAGGACAGATCTGGTTACCTCCCCCCACAACCCTCGCATCCTCCCCCCCCAACCCCCCGAAACCACGTGATAAACTTGCACAGGCCAGCCGTGAAGTGACCTGATGAGCCCTATGCTCCGGAAAGATGTCTTGGCTTAACCCATCAGCAAAGTAAAGGCCGGCCGATGCTCTTCCTCCTGAAATGGCAATTCCTTCTGTTACCCTTCCTCCAAGCTGGCCATCCTCTTCTCTGAACTCCCCGCCGCATTTTGATGAAGCTGGTTAAACAGTCCCTAGCTCTGCTCTCTCCACCTCTCAAAGCAAAAAAAAAAAAAAAAAAAGCACATTGCAAGGATGCTTGCTGCTCCATGAGTAAGGGCAGCAGGTGAAACAGAGTGAAATGCACGTATTTATAGATGACCCTGCACGACTTAGAAGGTGCTGCCAGAGCCTCTCCCGCAGAGATGTGGCCCTCTCGGGTCGGCGCCATTGAGATCAGCTCAGGGCGGCTGACTGGTTTTCTATATGGGGCCCCGGGAACAGCTGTTAAGTTTTGAGACAAGAGCATTTAAAATAAGGCTTGGACCTGTGAATGTCTAATAACTAGAATGAGAAATTGCAGGCCTGGGAGTGGAAGACGCCACGGTCCTGACGTTAGGGAAATATTTCCCGGCGAAATGATTTTGTGTCAAGCCGCAGTTATTAAAACGAAAATATTTAATTATTTTTGTGGTCTGAGTAACAAGTAGAACAAAAAAATCAATGCAATAAAGTTTATAATTTTGATTATGTGGCTCTCTCGTCGAGCAGCACTTGAGCAGAAAGGCAGATGGGCTCTGATTAGGCGTATAAATATAGAAATGTATTGATCATCCAGACAAAACTCCTTGAAGGGCTCCCCGCGTGAGGTCAATGCATCTTTCAAAAGGGAGAGAGAGGTTGTAGTCTGTCTTTCCAGGCTCCCACTAAGTTTGCGGAGCTGACGTCTCAATAAATTACAGAGCGGTATTGACTTCTTTACGGACGATGCACAAACAGAAGAGGATTATGTTGAGTGGCATTTAGACAAATGCACAGAACCCTGTTGTGATTCCAGTATATGAATATAAATTTTGTCAGTGTTGAAAGAGTCCAGAGAAGGGGAGCGAGCTGGGTTGTAGACATATTTGCGTGAGGGAACGGGGATTTCAGCAAAGTCCAGACTGTCTTGGCCGCGACCGCTTCTGGCCCATTAACCTGAACTCCCCTCTCTTCTGTACACCCAGTGCATGAGATATGTTTTCACTTTCTGATATTCCTACTCACCCCTATTTTTCATGCCTCTGAATTATCTCGGAGCACACTCACCCCAAACATGAAAACGTTCCTGCGGAACATCATCCTATCACTTCGGCGTCCCCTAAGAATTCTGGAATCTTGATGGGAACTCTCTAATAGGGCCCCTGGAAGCCTTCTCTTCTCAAATGTTTATCTTTGGCTCCATGCCTCGTTTTCCCAGGGCAAATAAGGAACTCTATCATTTCTCCTAGTAACCAAAAACATATTTGTCATAAAATTATATGTATGGGAAGCTCATAGAAAACATGGAAGAAAACTAAGCACTTCCACATAAAGTGGCCCCCATGGCCTACAAGTACTTTTGTGAGAATATCAATGATGCCAAATATCTCAATTATTTTCTTTCTGGCTTGAAAACTCTAGGAACGCTTTCAAGCACAGTACTGTGGACATCCACAGCTTTCAAGCAAAAGCTGACCTTCACGTGTCCTGGTACCATTTCCAACTCACTCGTACATTTTTAGGAGCAAGACTCATCCCTACCCATCTTAGAGCAGGCATGTTATCCAGGCTGTTAGAAATGTAACTCAGGGGGCGCCTGGGTGGCTCAGTCATTGAGCGTCTGCCTTCGGCCCAGGTCAGATCCCAGGGGCCTGGGATTGAGCCCCGAATCGGGCTCTCTGCTCTGCGGGAGGCCTGCTTCTCCTGCTACCATTCCCTCTGCTTGTGTTCCCTCTCTCGCTGTGTTTCTCTCTGTCAAATAAATAAAATCTTTAAAAAAAAAAAAAAAAAGAAATGTAACTCAGCCCAAAATAAATGAAGCTAGGTCTAAAGGGATTTATACTAAAGACCTCTCTCTCTTAAAACATGAGTATTGAAATCTTAGTCCCAGCTATAGTGTCTTGTTTCCAGAGTCACTTGATAAATTTTATATGATTTACTATTCTGTAGTAAATACACATCTTTTTGTAGTAAAGATGTAGTAAATTTTGTAGTAAATACACATCTCTGTCTTAAAGAATATTTGGAGAAACTTAGGAAAAATAGGGGAAAATCAAGACATGTAAAATAAACCTAAAGAAACATTGGAGATTAAAAAAAAAAATACAAGTCTTTCGTTTTCCTGTATTCATTTGTGTACCACATTCTAGGAAGATAGCATGTTAAGGGATTTGCAAATCTCATCTATCTTGAGAATTCTTTTTTTTTTTAAGATTTTATTTATTTATTTACAGAGAGAGATCACAAGTAAGCAGAGGGGCAGGCGGAGAGAGAGGGGGGAAGCAGGCTACTCGCTGAGGAGAGAGCCCGGTGCGGGGCTCGATCCCAGGACCCTGAGATCACGACCTGAGCCGAAGGCAGAGGCTTTAACCCACTGAGCCACCCAGGCGCCCCCTATCTTGAGAATTCTTTAAGGTTGTTATTCCTAACATGGCTCCCATTTCATGAACGAGAAAACTGAGTCCTAAAGAAGTTAATAACCCCACTTGTAAGTAGCAGGGCAAGGAGTCCTATTTATCTCAAAACGCTTTAATACTGAGTTCTGTTTCATGATGGAGAACAAAGTAACACAGTCCAGGCCAAACAAGCTAAAGTCCACGATCTAGCAGGTGGCAAACTAACAACAGAGGTGGGCATCCTGACTCAGGGTCATTGATATATTTTTACGATGTGAAAAAAAATTTTCAGTTTATTTGCACAAATACGGTGTATTAAACTTCCATCTTCTAACTGGCCAATTGTATTTAAACCCTTACATAACGGATATCTTATTATCAAAACAATAAAGACATGTTTAATGGTTTATGGTCTAAATGATAAACTCTGCAGTTTCGCCCACAGGTGGAAAAAGGGCCCTCAGATACATCGCTGCTATATATTCTACCAAAAACCTTATGGAAAGTCCTTGAGAGAATTACTCAATAATCAATGAGTCATTTGCCGTTTAGGGTGGTTTATTTTAGTTGAATAATTCAATTACTCTCCTTTTAATAACTAGCTGGATTTAATTGCATGGAAGGCATAGGCACGTCATGGTCACCATTAATTGTTGAATTCATTAATTTTGGGTTGGCGTCGTGGAGGGATTAGGAAGAGATTTGATTTTGCTGCTCCAGGCGATTTGTACAGAATAAACCTGGATGAGCTTCAGCTCCAAAAGACTGGGTCTAAATGCAAAGTCAGAAACGAGAAAAGGTGCCAAAAAGGATGTAAAAGGCACCACGGATCCTTGAGCTACACGTTCACTCTGCCAGGGACCCTGGCCCCAACTCGATGTGATGCCATTGGAGACCCCGAAAGACCACATCCCAAATACATAACAGGCCATTAGGACTGTGAGGGGTTGACACTGAGAAGTGGCAACTTTGCCTTTACTCCCACTGCTCTCTCTTTCCGGGACACCCATCTGTCTCTGTCCATCCACCTGTGACAGTCCACTGTCCACACACAGACTTTTTCTTTCACCAAGCTAGCAAAACAGGCCCAACATCCTGCCGCTATTTTTTTTTTTAAGATTTTATTTATTTGTCAGAGAGAGAGAGAGAGAGCTAGCTCGCGCACACACAAGCAGGGGGAGCAGTAGGCAGAGGGAGAGGCAGGCTCCCCGCTGAGCAGGGAGCCCGATGCGGGACACGAACCCAGGATCCTGAGAGGATGACCTGAGCCCAAGGTAGACACCTTACCAACTGAGCTACCCAGGCAGCCCCTCGCCATTAATTTTACATAAGGGTTGGTAATGTGCAGTGCACGCACACACACAAATGTCTTCAGAAACCAGGCAGGTGACCTCGTTAGTGAAGCAGGCAGAATTACTCTGTGGAGCGTGAAGTGGGCATCACTTCCAGATGCCAAGTGGACAACATTTACTTAATCTACCTGATTTGAGATCTGTTTGGATGGGTGTCATGTCTTTCTATGCTAATGTAACAGGACCTCCTGAGCCTCATGACCCATGATCCCACCCCCCAGGGAAGTCAGTTACCTTCTTCCACCATGGTGCTAAAGCCTGGAAGGTGCCGACCTGTTTCTTGGAATATGTTATTGCTGAATGGCAATAATTTGGCAGCCCTTGAGCTGGTATCTTAGAGATTATTTCCAGGTAGTTCATTCCTTATTCAATGTATAGGGATTGGTTTCTACTAGCCTTTTGGGAATGTTTTCTTTTACCACTTTTATTTTATTTTATTTTATTTTATTTTATTTTATTTTATTTTATTTTATTTTATTTTATTTTATTTTATTTGTTTAAAAGATATTACTTATTTATTAGAGAGATCACAAATGGGCAGAGTGGCAGGCAGAGAGAGAGGGGTAAGCAGGCTCCCTGCTGAGCAGAGAGCCCCATACAGGGCTTGATCCCAGGACCCTGCGATCATGACCCGAGCCAAAGGCAGAGGCTTTAACCCACTGAACCAGCCAGGCGCCCCTCTTTTACCTTTTAATCTGCTGCTCCTCATGGGTTGTGGCCTGGGACTTTGAATAAGTAGCTTTTTGGAATTTTGCATAAAACGAGAAGAGGTTTGAGCGAACAAGCTTAGCATTATCGTAAACTGCTGGATACATTTTTAAGGTAATATGTGATAGGTATGAAGTAATATATATAACCTCTAGGTAAATTTTAAGGTTTAACATTCAATAGTAACTGTGTTTTTTTATTTCTTTTTAAAGTAATCTCTATCCCCAGCGTGAGCTTGAACCCACAGCCCTGAGATCCAGAGTTGCACACTCTTCTGACTGAGTCAGCGAGGCACCCGTAAATAGGAATGATACACTATCAAATGTAGGAATGTTAAATAGTAGTACTTTTGATACTCTTGGTTCCTTCCCCAATTTCATATCTTAGTTTCTCTACCAGACCTAACTACTACTCTGAATGTTACGGGTATCCTTTATTTGTCATCGTTTTTAATACCACTACATATTTAATACTACTAGACAACGTGGTATCTAGTTTTCTTGTTTTGGGGATTTACAAAATTATAAGGCATTATGTTATCCGCCTTCAACTGCATTTTTCCCTTGTTGGTTTGCTTCTTACACCCATGCACATTGTTTTATGTTGCCACAATTCATTCTTCTCATTCCTTAATAAATTCCACTCTGACAGTTGTAAAATGTTATCCCTACTCTTATCGATGTCTTGTTACTTGGGTTTTTTTTTTTTCTACTGTGAATAATCCTCAGTTGTGAATTATCCTCTCAAGTGTATATAGGCAAAACTTTTGCTATCTTCCAATAAATTTTCCTGTTTTTTTCCAGAGTGCTTTAGTCTCCTCTAGTTTGTATTTCCTCCTTCTGGAATTACAACTGAAAGGTGGAACTTCTCATTTATCCCTTACTTCTCTTTTCTAAGTTTTATCTTTCCTTGTACCCCCTTCAGATCTCTCTTCCAGTCCTCTGATACCTTTGAGTATTAATTGTGAATTTTTATGCTAGAATTATGCTTCTCTTCCAAGTCAGTCTTAAAATAGCTTCATATTGATTATTCTCTTAAAACACTTGCATTTGGGGACACTGGGGTGGCTCAGTCGGTTCAGCCTCTGCCTTCAGCTCAGGTCATGATCCCAGGGTTGGGATCATGGGATGGATCCTGGGATGGAGCCCAGGAGCCCTGGGATGGAGCCCAGCATCAGGCTCCCTGCTCGGTGGGTGGGAGTCTCGTCTCACTCTCCCTCTGCCTGCTGCTCCCCCTGCTTGTGCGCTTTCTTTCTCTCTTCCTCTCTCTCTCTCTCTCTCTCTCTCTATATATATATATATATATATATGTATATATATATATATATATATATATCTCAAATAAGTAATAAAACCTTTAAAAAAAACTTGCCTTTTCCCTCTTAAATAATTTACATTGTTTTATACTTTCTGATCTTATTGTCTGTAGTCTTTGGAGATCTAAAGTTGTCTTCTGGTTTCTGCTGACTCTCCCTCATGTCATTCTATTTGAGAGGGGTGTTTTTTTGTGGTTCAGAAAAATTCCTACCTATATTCGGTTGAACTTAATTTGTGAGAATACTGTGGTTCTGACTGAGGGGGAGAATTAAATGTGCTTTTGCTGAATCCCAGAACTTGGAGGTAACATGGGGCAGCACGGTAACCTCCTCTGAGTTTCCATCTTAATTCAGATGTTCTAGATCCAGCCCTGGAACCTGCAGCCAGTCTGAAGGCATTGGCTCTCACCTCCGCATCGCTCTGGGTATTAGTCCCCAGGACTGTCTCAGGCCATTCACAGCCACCTTCTCTGGCTACAGTTTACGGTCCTTGTTATTTTGGCTTAGGTTTCAACCCTTGCAGATTTTTTCTGGCTCGTCACGAATCCGTGAATACTTTCGAAGCATGTTTCTTCCAGACTTGAGTTGTATTGTGGTAGGAAGGCTTTGGGGTCACTAGTCTGCCCTTGCTGAGAAAGTGAGGTCCAGAAACACGGTTGACGTGAGGGCTCATTCACATCTCCGGACTGAATGATGCCCTTTGTCAGGAAAACGGAGAACTCTATCAGCAGGATTGAATTGCAGCTTCTGTGTGGAAAGGGTGGGAAGCGTGTTTGTGCACGTGGATTGGACCCAGACACATAATATGTGACTTTGGAAATCTGGTATTAATGAACTTCTTTGGGGACTAGTTGAGTATTCACAAAAGAATAACTGATATTTTGATCCGCATATGATCTTGTGGAAATGGTAATAAGAATCAGATGCTAATTTCCATTAATGAGACGTCCCCGAGGCTACAAAAAAGAGGTTTTTGTTTCATTGATGGCAAAGCCAACTAACAACCCTTAAGTAAGTCAATCCTTTTGCTTTTTTGTGTCCACGTTAAAATGAGAAGGCAAGTTCTTTCTGGAAATACACCGATAGCATTTCCTTCTTCCAATTAGTGCGACACTTCTTTTTCCCTTTGGATCACCACTTGGGAAAGAAAATGTAGTGAGGTGAATGCCAGGGTTTTTTTTCCCCTTAGGATGAAAAGGGATTTCATAGTATCTGAAAAAAGTGTCACCTATCTCTTTATTACATTATGCCATGGAAATACCACGAGTTATCCAATTAACCTTAAAATCCTGTGGGTCTTTCAGTGTATGCTGCCCGTATCACCTTCTGATAGACGATTCTGCTTTCGTGCTGGTTTTGCTTTATCGTCCTGGCAAGTAAGGTCAAGTTATGTGCATGAGTGGGAATGGCTGACCGTGTTTTTAGGACGTGTCCTGAGGTGGTGGCAGAGAAACCAGAAGGCGGAGGTCGAGAAACGCGATGCTGTTGAGGCACAAAGCTGGTCCATTACTCCCAGGGCAAGGAGCTTGGGTTCAGGGAGCATCCTGACATTAGGTGTCCAAAGCATCCTGTGCCTAGAAGGCTCGTTTTGAACAGGCAATTAGAAAGCTGTACAAATTTTGTCTCCTGGCTTTGTCTTTTTTGTTGTTGTTGTTTTCCTGAACCAGCACTGAGTATGTATTCCTTAGGTGACTATGCCTCAGCTTGGCACAGGGGGGAGATTACTTGGGACGGTTTTATACAGGCGTGTTAAAGAACACATGGGCTTGAACTAAAGCCAAAAGAAACTGAAATGTTTATACTTTCTAGCCAAATAATTAATTGCTTAATATATTCAGCACACAGTCAACTCCAGGGAAAAGAGGACTATTGTATTTGACCCAGGGTCCCAGGGAGGCAACTCTTTCTAAGTAAGTCTGTGATGCTTACTTAGATAGACTTGACTGAAGTTAGGAACAAACAGAGCAAAATCTTATTAAACTTAGACATATCTAGGAATAATGTTAATTATAAGATATATATATATGTATATAAATTACGGAAAGTGCTAAAAATAATGAGGCATTGCTAGACAGGTACCTCAAATTAAATAAATTCTTCTGTGGTGTGTGAAAGTAGTTTATTGCATTAACTCTTTCTAGAGCTTGAGGTTTTGATGATATTCTTAATGTTAATTATTGGAAGTATACTAATCATAGGTATCTAATTTACACAAAACCGTGTAAAACCAAGTTTATAAAATGAATTAAGCAAGGTGCTGTGAATTCACTTCACTAAAGTATAGTGTAAAATACTAGAACTCTCTTGTCCCTTTATCATAAAAATAGGTATTGTATAGTGAGTTCTCCATAAAAATTCTTCAATACACCTAACAGTCTTTGTCAAATATAAATATTAGAATTACTCTTCTGTGCTTAATTACAGAAAAGCAGAAGAATTTAATTCTCTACTTAAGACATGCAATGCAAGAAATTGAACTCAGGATATAGATCAAACAGCTAGGAGAAAAACCCATGATTAACTTGATAAATACCTTATTGAGAAAGGCACAAAAGAATTCTAAAAATATAGATTGTGATACATGCAGATAATCTAATTGCTTGTGTGATGGGAAAGTTTCAAAAGGCAATGTGTTTAGTTTTGCTCACATAACAATTTGAGCCTGAAACTCCCAACTGCCTTCAAAAATATGCATACTATAGATGTTAATCATTCCATTTTTCCATATGCGACAAAGAAGAGGTTTAGGATGAAAGTTAGGTGTATGAGTTTTGGCAAATGTCTCACTGTTGAGAATCTGGGTAGCTGAGCTCAGTGTTGCTTATTTTCCTCTGGAAATAAGAATCATGGGTCACAACACAGAGGAAATACGTTAAAATCAAACTGGAATTTGCAGTGAGAACTTTCTAAGACAACCAGAAAGCATGATTGAGATAAGAGGGAAGAGAAGGCCTTAAAGACCATTGTGACATACAGCTTGACTGGGGATAGCCAATTTCAGAAAGCCTAATGTAACTACGGGAAGATAAAGACAGCAACAATTATGGACCAAATGGACAGGAAACTAAGAGAAATGAAAAAAAGTTATTTTTGTAAAGTTGTTGAGTAGTTGGTGAAGCTACAGGCAAGCTACATACCTTAGATCATTTATGTAAATCATTTTAACTTCCCACGAAGACAGAAGCACTAAATACATGTGGCATAGTTTCTAGGAGGGAAATTGGTCTTATTGTGGTGACTAATGACTTGTATTTTATGACTCAGCAGCTTTTTTTTTTTTTTAACAAATCATTTTATTTATCTTTTATTTATTTCTACTGGTTTTTAGATCTTTTTCTTTTTTTTTTTTCTGAGTTAACATATAATGTATTATTTGCCCCAGGGTACATGTCAGTGAATCATCAGGCTTACACATTTCACAGCACTCACCATAGCACATACCCTCCCCAATGTCCATCCCCAGCCACCCCATCCCTACCCCCCACCCTTACCCCCCAGCAACCCTCAGTTTGTTTCCTGAGATGAAGAGACTCTTATGGTTTGTCTCCCTCTCTGGTTTCATCTTATTTGATTTTTCCCTCCCTTCCCCTATGATCCTCTGTCTTGTTTCTCAAATTCCTCATGTGGGTGAGATCATACGATAATTGTCTTTCTCTGATTGACTTATTTCGCTTAGCATAATCCCCTCTAGTTCCATCCACTTATGACTCAACAGTTTTGTTCCCAGACATATATTCTGTATATAATCCAAGGAAATTTTCGTATGTATGTGTGAAAGTGTTAATTATGACAGTGTTGATGGTCAAAAATTGGAGAGTTTATAATTAAATGTATATCATGGTGATTCTTTCACTGATTCACAACTGTGAATTAGACATATACCTAGCAATGGAGAAATATCTTTGTTTTTTACAGTCAAGTTTGTTAAGGAATAATTCACACATATTAAATTTTACCTTTTTAAGCATACTGTTTGAGTTTTCACAAGCCTCTGGTCAGGTAAATGCAACACTAATCAAAATTAAGATAGGAAAGTCACATCACTAAGATGGTAACATAGGCCACTCCGGACTTTGCTCCCACTTATAAGAACAACTAACTATTTATGAATAAGACATTACTAAGAAATTCCTAGAACATAAAGGTGAGACCAAAGCACCACCTGTACCACAGAACCCAAGACAGACTGCACAGAAGCTAAGAGAAGCAGCTACATGTGGACCACATTGGTCCTCCAGGCTAGTGCAGCCCTACCTGGAGAGATTCCCTTGAGACTCTGGTTCTTCCAGTGGGAAAAGTGAACCCAAGGAGGACAGCCATCCCTTTCTGGAATTGTGGTTCCCTTTGTGGGGACCATTACTCTGAGCTTGCCCTGTGGGGGTTGCAGAGAACAGCCACTGGGAGTCTGTGATAGAGTAAGAGGAAAGAGCTTATAACAACTAGTGAGATCTTGGCACGCTGAGTTTAGACCTGCATTGCCCAAGTAGCAATCCTGGCAGCAGCTTTACTCCTCTGAGGAAGCAAGTCAGAGGAGCACTGTGGTTGGGAAGCTTGGTGGGAGGCGGGTTTGCCTGATTCTGATCCTCAGATAAAGATTTCCACTGGCCATAGAGTCGGCTCTGCCCACACCCTAGCAAGGAGCTGAATCACAGCCCATCTGCTGCGGAGTGTGCCTTCCAGGTCCATTTGAACAGAAAATCTGGTTACATCTGGAAACTGTGAAACCCATTAGTGCTTGAGCTGAGAGGTGGGCAGGCAGAGCTGACTGCCCCTACAGTGAAGCCAGGATGGGGCACGGAGGCCTCCTGTGCATAGCAGGGGCATTAATTCATAGCCAAGGCTGAGTACCTCCTGGCACCTCTTAACTGGAGAGCTGGTTTGGGAAATTGAGAGGAGGCCAGAGTATCCTGTCACCCTCCAACCAGGCAAGGGAGCTGAGACAGAGCCTCATCTTTGCAGAGATCTTCTGACTCTACCAGACGAAAAGGACTATAGAGGCAGTTCCTAGAAGCTTTGCTCCCCAGCAGTACTTTACCCAAGAGGACAAACAGAGCGGGGAGTTTGTAGAGCAAAGCTAGTGGCCCTGCTCACTCAGATACCCTGGGCTGTGGGTTGACTAAAGACGGCAAAAAAAGAGCTTTACAAGTTTTAGAGCTGATTGACCCATTGCACTCAAGCAGGGAATCTAATTCATAGCCCCGCTCATTGCTGAATACAGTCTTCAGCCTATCCAACCAGGAAAGCCAACCAGAACACGTGGGAAGCTAGGTGGTATATTCAGTAGGCCGACATGCAGTGGCCTTTGAATGGAGAACACAGCCTGTGACTTCGTCCATCTGCGGAGCAAAACAGGTGGACTCGCCTGACCAGGGATTCTACTGCACACTCAGGCCTGGATTCAGCCCATGACCAACAAGCTCTACAGGCCCTGGGCCTTGTCCTGTTGCCCTTCTAGGGCAGGGAAGGTCATTCATAGCTCTGTCTGTTACTGAATATAGTACCCAGTCCTGACTATTTAGGAAGCCTTACCAGAGAATTAAAGAAACCATGGGGCCTATCTTGCAGCCCCAGTTGCTAAGTCAGCAATCCATCCCAACTGTTCTCAGCCAGCGGTAAATCCTCTCATTCCCATCTTCAGAGTGTGATCAGTTGCTTCTTCCAAAAACAGACCATAACAGGTTCTGCTTGTCCAAAGACATTACCAGTAGACATACCTGAAGCTCAAACTGGCGGGCGGACTAGTAAAGCATAGTCTCTGAAAAAGCAAACTTGTAAAGTCTGGAAGAAGAACCCCATTACTCAGGTGCACAGGTACCAACATAAAGAATCAAGGATCATGAAATGTAAGTAAATATATTTAAATAAGACACCACTAAAGGATACTGATAAAGCTCCAGTAACTGACCCTATAGAAATGGAGATCTATGAGCCATCAGGCAAAGAATTCAGAATAATCCTCTTAAGGAAGTTTAGTGAACTGTAGGAAAACACAGATAACTAAAAGAAAAACATGAACTTTGATAAGGAAATAGCAACCATAAAAACAAAGTCAAAAATAGAAATTCTAGAGTTGAAAAATACGTTAACTGAGTTAAAAAATTTAATAGAGAATTTCAAAAGTTGATTGGCCATGCAGGAAAAAGAATCAGTGACCTGGAGAATAGGGCAATGAAAATCGCCCAAGCTGAGGAGCAAAAAGAGAAAAGAATGAAAAAGAGTGAAGGAAGTAAAGAGCAGGGGGGGAAAAGTCACATAAAAGAGAACTCCCTTAAGATCACAAGATTATTGGTAGATGCTCAACAAAAACTTTGCAGGCCAGGATAGAGTGAGTTAACATGCTAAAAATATTGAGAAATAATAATGATCAACCAAGAATGCTATACTCAGTGACTGTTCTTCAGAAATAAAGGAGGAGTAAAACCTTTCTCAAACAAACAGAAGGCGAAGAAGTTAATTACCACCAGACCTACAAGGCAAGAAATGCTATAGGTGTTCTCGGCAATGCAAGAACACTCTTTACCATTAAAAAACAAAACAAACAAAAACTAGTGTAAATTTCCCCGGTATGGTAAAGACATAGTGATAGTTAGAATCTGCAATATGGTAGTAGTTGTATATAACTTACAGCTCTAGTGTACAAGTTAAAAAAACAAAATAGCAAAAACACCCATAAATAGATGAATCTGTTACCAGACACACACTATAAACATTATATAAGTTGTAACAGTAATAACCTAGTATTTGAGGGGAGAAGTAAAACTGTGACATATATGAATTCCATTGAAGTTACGTTGTTATCAGTTTAAAATAGGGTGTCATTAGTTTAAGATATTTTATGTAAGCCTCACAGTAATCACCAGGAAAAATCTTGCAGGAGTTACAAGGAAGGACACAATAGAGAAGTCAAAAGGATTTCCCCACCAAAGGACATTGAAACACACAAAAGAAGATAGCAGGATCAACAAACCAACAAAATGGATCTATAAAACAACCAGAAAACAAGTACCACAATGGAAATAGTAAACCCTTACCTATTAGCAGTTACTTTAAATGTAAACACATTAATTTCTCCATTCAAAAGACACAGCATGTCTGAGTGTATTAAACAAAATCCAACAATGTGCTGCCTACAAGAGATTCACTTTAGCACTAAAGATAAGTATATAATGAGAGTGAAGATTGGATGGAAGGAGATATTTCAAGCAAATGTTTCAAAATGACAACAAAAACCAGAGGTAGATCTACTTATATCAGACAAAATAGACTGTAAACTAAAAATAGGAAAAAGACACAAAAGAGATCATTCTGTAATGATGTGAAGGGGTCACTCCATGAAGAAGTTACAATAATTATATTTACATGCCCATAATTGGAGTACCTAAACATATGAAGCAAAAGCTAACAGAGCTAAAAGGAGAAATAAACAGTAATATGATAATAGTTGAGAATTTTAATACCCCACTCTCAACAATGGATAAATCACCCAGACAGAAAGTCAATCAGGAAATTGCAAATTTAAACACTATAGACCAAATGGACCTTAAAGATCTACAAAATATTCTATCCAATAACAGCAGACTACTCTCTTCTCAAATGAACATGGAACATTTCCTAGGACCATATGTTAGATCATGAAATAAGTCTTAGCAGATTCAAAAGGTTGCAATCATACTATGTATCTTTTATGATCACAGTGGCTTAAAACTAGAGATCAGTAACAACAGGAAGACTTGACAATTCGTGAACACAAGGACATTAAGTGATACTCCCAGAACAACCAATAGATCGAAGAAAAAATGAAGGGGAAATAAAGTTTCTTGAAACAAAGATGGAAAAGCAACATTCCACAACTTAGAGGTTGCAGCAAATATAGTTCTAAGGAGATTCAAAGCAAGAAACACCTCTAGTAAGAAGCAAAAAAGAACCCAAATAAACAACCTGTCTGTGCCTTAAAGAACTAGGAAAAGAAGAACAAAGTGAACCCAAAGTTGGCGGAAGAAAGGAAATAGTGAAGATTAAAGCAGAAATAAATGAAAAAGAGAACAGAAAATCTACAGAAAAGATTAACCACACTAAGATGCTGTTCTTGGGAAAGATGAAAAGAATTGACAAATTAGCTAGACAAACCAAGGAAAAAAGTGAAAGAATTCAAATCAACAAAACTATAAATAAAAAAGGAGACATTACAGCTGATACCATAAAAATTCAAAGGACCGTAAGAGGCAACTTCCATGAAGAACTACACGTAAACAAACTGGATGACCTAGAAGAAATGGAAGAATTCTCAGAAATCTACAACTTAGCAAGATTGAATCAGGAAGAAGTAGAAAATCTGAGTAGACCAATTGTTAGTAAGATGATTGAATCAGGAATCAAGGGGCCCCTGAGTGGCTCAGTGGGTTAAAGCCTCAGGTCATGATCCCAGGGTCCTGGGATCGAGCCCCGCATCGGGCTCTCTGCTCAGCAGGGAGCCTGCTTCCCCCTCTTTCTCTGCCTGTCTCCCTGCCTACTTGTGATCTCTCTCCGTCCCATAAATAAATAAAATATTAAAAAAAATAAGGAATCAAAAACGTCCCCAAAAGGCAAGCCCCAGACAAAATGGCTTTGCTGATTAATGTTACCAAAGATTTAAAAACTTAACATCTATCTTTCCCAGACTCTTCCAAAAAGTCAGAGTAGAGAATATCCTCGAACTCATTGTACAAGGCCAGCATTATCCTGATATCAAAACTGAAAGGACAATACTGTAAAACTATAGACACATATCCCTGATGAATACGGAGGGAAAAATTGTCAATAAAAATACTACCAATCCACGTTCATCAGCACACTGCAAGGATCATGCACCATGATCAAGTGGGATTTATCTCTGGGATGCAAAGTTGGTTTAATATATGTAAATCAATCAGTGTGATACATAACATTAATAAATGAAAGAAAATGATATGATCATCTCTATGGATGTATGCTGATGTGTTTTCTATCCCTGGAGTTTTGCTTCTATTTACCATATTATAGAAACAGAATCATACTTGTAGTCTGTTTTGCCAAGATTTTTTTCTGTTAACAGTATGTTTTTGAGATTCTTCTGATATGAACATATCAACAGTTTTTGGTATTGCTGAGTAGTATTCTGTTATGGGGTTGAAACCAAAGTGTGTTTCTTCTTCCACCAGGTAAAGGGTATTTGGGTTATTTCCAGATCTGGCCTATTTTGAATAAGTTGTTATGAACATTTGCACATAGATACTTGTGTGAACGTATGTTTTCATCTCTTTGGAGTAAATACCTAGGAGTTGAATAGCTGGATCCTATGGAAAGTGTATACGGAAATTTATAAGAAACTGCTGAAGTGATTTCCAAGTGATCACATCATTTTCCATTCCCACTAGCAATGCATAAGAGTCCCCGTAGCTCAACCTTTACATCATCATTTGCTAATGTCATGCTTTTTAGTTTTAGTCATTCTAGCAGATGTTTCCTAGTATATTGTTATAGATTTTATTTACATTTTCTTGATTGCTAATGCATTTGATTGTCACTTTCACACACATTATGAGCCATTTGTTTATTGTCTGTGTTGAAGTGTCACAACCAATCCTTTGTCCTTTCTGTATTAGCTTGCTTATCTTCTTACATTCAATTGTAAAAGTTCTTTTTTGTAGTGTGGCTTTCGGTCCTTTAGTAGATATGTGTTCTGCAAACATTTTCTCCCAGTCTCTGGCTTCTATTTTCATTTTCTAACAGGATCTTTGAGAATAGACATTTTCTTTATTTCCATGTAATCCAATTTATCTAATTTTCTTCTTTTATGATTTTTGCTTTAGGTATTGTATCTAAGACATAATTTGTTGTAACAAACAATTTTCAAGGTTTAATTCTATGTGTTTTATGACAAGCTTTGTCTATAATCATTTTGAATTAATTTTGGGGGTCAGGTTTTAGGTAAGGATCAATAGCTTTCTTGTTTATTGAATTAACTTGACACCATACGTGTATGTATTTTGTTCAACATACATGTATTTTGTTCCATTGACAGATCTATGAGTCACGCTCTCTCTCTCTCACTCTCTAATTTCAAATGATGTATATAAGACCTTTAAGATATACTAATTATTATAGCTTTATAGTAAGTATTGACATCAGATTCAAAGTATTCAGCTTGGGGCACCTGAGTGGCTCAGTCGTTAAGTGTCTGCCTTCGGCTCAGGTCATGATCCCAGAGTCCTGGGATCGAGCCCCGCATCGGGCTCCCTGCTCGGCGGGAAGCCTGCTTCTCCCGCTACCATTCCCTCTGCTTGTGTTCCCTCTCTCGCTGTGTTTCTCTGTCAAATAAATAAAATCTTAAAAAACAAAACAAAACAAAGTATTCAGCTTTGTTTTTTTCCACATTATTTTTTTTGCAATTTTCTGTCTTTAGCTTTTCAATATAGTTTTCAGATTCAGCTTCCCAATTAACACAAAAATATTCCCAGATTTTTTGTTGAAATTTTACTGAATTTTTAGGTCAATAAATATGAAGAGAACCATCTTAAATATGAGACTTTTGATGATAAATATGGATCAGTTTCTTCATATACCTGATTACTGTCAACAGTGTTTTGAGTTTTCAGTGTATAGGTCTTACATATATTTTGTTAAATTGCCCCTTAAGTATTTCATGCTTAGTGATGAAATGTTGTGAACATATTATTTTTAAAATCTAAAGTTACTGATTTTATTTGCCAGCATATAAAAATGCAATTGATTTTTGTTTCTTGATGTGTATTCTGTGACCTTGATAAATCCCTTACTCAAGTGGCCCTTCTCTGGATTTCTTGGGATTTTCTATGTACAGTATATGTTGCTGTCAAATTACTTCTTTCCAATATGTTCTGCATTTATTTTTTTCTCTAAGTGATTTTTTACTATAATAGGGAATATTGCTCTCAACTGCTTTACTTTGGAAATTAAGATAGTCTTAACATTATGTGTATATGTATGTGTGTGTTTGTATATGTATGCACACATATGTATATATATTTGGATATATGTGTATATATGTACACAAACATGAAGCATAAGTACATATGATGTATATATACATAATAGTATATATAAATATATAATTGAAAATTTAATTAAAATACATATCCCTTTAAATCTCTATAGTTTCCTGTATCCTTATAAATCTGTTAATAAAATATCATATTTAATTTGTAATAGCTTTATTGACTTCTGTCACTGTAGATTAGTTTACATTTTCTAGAGTTTTTTATAAATGAAATCATAGCATATACTCTTTTTTTTGTTTTTTTTTTAACTCATCATAATTATCTTGAGGTTGACCCATGCTGTTACATGTGTTAATAATCACGTTTTATTATTACTTAGCTTTCCATCATATGGCTATACTTGTTTGTGTATTCATTTACCTGTTGAACATTTGCGTAGCTTCCAGTTTTTGACTATTACACACAGAGGTGCTATAAACATCTAAATATAAATCTTTGAAATGACACATGTTTTCTTTTATCTTAGGTCAATTTCTAGCAGTGGAATGGCTTGATCATCAACTGGTGAGTCCTAACTTTTTAAAAAACTACTAAACTGCTTTCCAAAGTGATTGTGTTATTTAACATGCCCCATCCACCAAGGATGAGAGATTGAATCACTTCACATATATACCAATGCCTGATATGGTGGGGTTTTTTGTTTGTTTTGGTTTGGTTTGTAGCCATCCAATTGCGTATGGTGGTTTGATTTGCATTTTTTAATGGTTGAATATATTTTTGTGAGCTTACTTGCCATATATATCCATTTCAGTAAAATGTCTCTTCATATCTTTTGCCTATTTTCTTTTCGGATCAGTTGTTCTTTACTATTGGGTTCTGAGAATTGTTTTTTTGTTTTTAGTTGAGACAAAATTGAAATATACTAGTTTTAGATGCACAGCATAATTACTCAATACATGTATGTGTTGTGAAATAAACACACCATGTGTCTAGTTAATCTCTCTCACCACTTAAGTAAAATTTTTTGTCTTCTGACAACTTTTAAGACCTCCTTTCTTAGCAACTTTGAAATACACAATACAGTGTTATTAACTAGGCACCAATCTTTATATTATATCCCCATAACATTTATTTTACAACTGGAAGTTAGTATTTTTGGACCACCTTTACTCATTTCCCCATCAACTTCTCCCACTAATTTTGAGTTTTCTGGAACTTCCAGTAGAAGTCTAATGAGAAAGGTAAGATTGAACATTTTTGTCTTTTTTTAATCATAGAGGTAAAGAATTCCATCTTTCACTACTAATTAAAATATTCAGTGTTGGCTTTTCATAGAAGACTTTTATTAATCTGAGGAAATTACCGGTTTCCAGAGAATTTTCATGATCAATAGAATTGGAACTTTTTTCAAATGCTTTTTGTATGTCTATTAAAATGATCATTTGCTGTTTTTTTTAGTATGTAGTTATTGGTGAATCATACTGATGAATTTTCAAGTGTTACAAAATTATTTCGTTCCTGGATGGAAGCTACCAACGTATTGTTTTATATATTGTTGAACTTAGATAATACTTTGTTAATGATTTTGAGCCTATGTTATAAGCGATATTAGTCTGCACTCTTCTTAAAATGTCTTTATTATCAGGGTAATACGGTCTCATAAAATGTGGTAGGAGGTGTTATTTAATGTTGTATTGTATAGAACAGTTTGCGTGTAATTGGCGTTTAGTCCTTAAATGGTTGGTAGAATTTACTGTAAAAGCAACTGACCTTGGAGTTTGATTTTTGAGAAGTATATATTTAATTTCCTTGATATTCATGTACATATTTGTTCTTGAGTGAGATTTGGTAATTTATATCTTTCAATGAATTGTCCGTTTTATATAGTTCTCAAATGTATTGTCATAAAGTGCTTTATATTATTTCCTAATTATTCACTTAATGCCTTTAGGAGATAACAGTGCTATACTTTCTTTTTTCCTTTTTCTCCT
Organism: Procyon lotor; assembly: GCA_028646535.1. Classification (NCBI taxonomy): domain Eukaryota; kingdom Metazoa; phylum Chordata; class Mammalia; order Carnivora; family Procyonidae; genus Procyon; species Procyon lotor. Next base: position 120,107,615 of record CM053607.1, on the reverse strand, counting down.
GACACTAGTAAACTCTATTTTTCCTTAGAAATCCGCCTAGTGTCTTATCAGGTTCATTAATCTTAAAAATATTTTTGTCTTTTTTATCCTTTTCTTTGGTTTTAACTTTTGGGGGTGGTTGTTACTGCTTTTCTTCTGCTTGCTTTGCAGTTACTTTCCACTCTTCCCAGTTTATTACATTAGGAACCAGTATCATTATTCTCAAAATTTTCTTATCTTATAACGTAGGCATTTATTTTATAAATTTGAATCTAAGTCTTGCTTTAGCTGTGTTCCACAAATTTTGGGTTAGATTTTCATATCCATTCAGTTCAAAATAGCATCTGATATCCCTTGTACCAGAAAAGGTTTCTTTGTACTAGAGGCTACATGGAAATGTGTTGTTTACTTTGTGATTACTTGAGACATTTCCATACATATTATTATTTATACTCATAGTTCAGCTTTGCTGCAGTCAAATAATGCATTTCGTCTGACTTCAGTTCTTTTACATTTGTTGAGATTTGATCTTAATGTCTCTCTTGTTCAATGTTTTATGTCTTGAAAAAAGAATGTTGATTCTCGTGTTGTTGCGTTGAATGTTTTTTAAGTATCAATTCATTGATTTTACCCTCTGGTAAGATTTCTTGTTTTTAAGTATGCTTTTTTTGATACTTACATAGCTACTACTATTTTCTTTTCATTTTCCATCATGTTTCCAGTAGTTTGTAAATGTCCGTGTCTTTGTTACTTTAATTTTCAACCTCCAGCTTTTATTACAGTGTTTGGATGAATTACATCTGTGGTAATTACTGATGTGTTAGAACTGGTATGTCATAGTGATATGTTAGCAAATATTGATATATCTTCTTTTGTTTTTAATTTTCCATTCCTCTTCTGTTCTACTTTCCTCTTTTTGTGACTTGTTGGTACTGTTTTCACTTTTCCATTTTCTCTCCACCAATAGCTTATTGGTTCTACTTCTTTTCATGTCTTTAATGAGTGTTCTAGGGTTTCCAGTATATGTCTTGAGAGGACAGTGATCTACCTTCAAAGAATATTGTACTGCCTCACATATTGTGTAAGAAACAAGAGTACACTTGTACTTTCCACCATCTTTGTTTGCATTATTGCTGTCATATGTTTTACTTTTACACATAGCACATTCCTTAAAATATATTGTTATCAGTTGGTTTGAACTTTGTCTTATAAAGAGATTAAAAATAAGGAAAGTACGATTTATATTTTCTTATATTTTTACTTAACACTTGTCATTTGATTTTTTATATGTAGTTATAAGGTTGTCTGTTACCATATTGAGTTTGAATGACTTTTCTTGACATTTATTTTGGAATTCTGGGTTGACTGTTGTTTCTTTCAGTATAAAATGTCTTTACAGTCTTCTGGCTTGCATACTTTGTGATGAGATGTCTGATGTGACTGTGGTCTTTGTTTTTCTATCTGTAATTTGTTTCTAGCTTAGACAAATTTAATAATGTCTATTTCTCTTTGATTTTTGGGGAGTTTTTTTATGCTGTACCTGTGTATGTGATTGCTCATTTCATCTTCCTTTGCATTCTCTCAGCATCTCATATTTATGATTTGTTGTCTTTCGTGAATTTTGTGAAGTTCTCACCCATTATCTTTTCATGTGTTTCTACAATCCTGTTCTCTTTCTCTCTTCTAATATTGGGACTCTAAATACAGTATACACTCGACTATTTGCTAATGGTCTTGGGTATTTTGTTGTCTTTTTTCTGTCACTCTTTTAATATTTTTATTTCATTTTGGAGAATTTCTACCAAAATGGGCTCTAATTCACGATTATTTCTAATATGTCCGCTCTGTAAAGAAGTCTATAATTTTAACTTTGATAGATTCTTAAAAAAAAAAAACAAAACTGTCATTTTCTATTGATGGTCCTAACACATCTATCTTTCTGTCAGAATTCCCATCTGTTCATCCATGTTCTTATTTTCACTAGATTTTTAAACATAATTATTAAGGTTCTTTTAAATCCATGTCAAATATTTTCAGCATATGGACCATCTCTTAGTCTGGTTTTGTTGACTGCTTTAGCTTTTGATGGTAAGTCCTTTTTTCATGGTTACTTGTGTCTCTTGAAATCATTTTTTCATTCGATTTTGGATATTTGGAAAAGAAGAGTAGAAACTGAGGCATATAATATTCACCTTTATAAGTCTGTGTTCCTCTGCTGTTGTGAGGCTGTCGGGCATTGAGACAGTGCACTTGTTCATTCCTGTGACCCTGGACCCTAGGGACTGCAGAGGGGGCTCACTCTCAGCATTTTTCTTTCTCCCCACATAGCAGTCAAACTGCCTGTCATCGGTGGGGAGTCTGGCTCAGGGGTTTTCAAACACAAGCTTATTCCCTGATTCTTTTCCATTGGCAATACCACTCTGCTTTGCACTTGTGTAGGATGTCTGAAACAAAAGACTTTATACCCTTCTAGTAGCAGCAGCTAACCTTTGCGTAGAACAGGAATAAGGGAGATTTTCTGTTTTCCCTAGAACAGCTTTTGTTTCATTCCTTCTCCATTGAAAGCTCACCTATTTCTGGGATCACAGGGAAGGAAGGCTTCCTTCCTTCCCCATATCTAAAGAAGGACAGCTTTTGCTTTAAATGAGAGAAGAGTCCTAGTCACTTATGCATTTCATGCCTCTTCCACAAGTGATCGTCACCTCTAGGTTTCCTTTACTAAGGAAAGCTTTCTCAGGTGTCCTTTCTCACCTCCCTTCCTTCTCATGGACATGTGCTGAAGGGTCATGAGAAAAATCTAGTAGATAACTAGAGATGACTTCTGTTTCTGAGACTCTAAGGGATTTGTAACTTGTCATGCAAGCCCATATTCTGCTTTAATGTGTTTGCTGACATTTCAGGTTTGTTTTTTTTTTTCCTTATCTACTATAATGGGTACTATTTTTCTGTCTTGGTCTTTGCCAGTGCAAAAATAGTTTGTACATCCTGTCTTTCCTTGGAGGAATTGGTCACCCTTTGAAAGTCAATGCACCTCATTTCCTTGAGACTTCAGCCCATTGATAGAGTAAAGAAAAAAATCTAGCTCCATATATTTTATTTGATTTTCTTATTATTGGGGTAAGAGCAATGTTCTCTTGTGGTTTTCACATTCCAAACAAAAGCAGAACTCCGAATGGGTCTTTAAGCATAATCCTTAGTGAAAAAACCGGTACTATAATGAGATACATAACACAATACCATTTAGGTAAATTAAAATATTTGCACATTATACAATTTGCATTTTGTAAAAGCATATTCAAATAAACAGAAGCACATTGAATATATTAAAATTGTTGCCTGGGGATGAAGGGGAAGGAAAGTGGGATATAAGGCCATAAGCATAAGAATTAGAGAATGAATGAATGAATACAAGAGAGGAAACTTTTATTAAGCAAGGTTGACATGGTGCAATAAAGCTCAGGAGTTTGATAAACGTAACCCTCTATATCTAGGTTCCAGAACATAATAATAAACAGAAAACAAATCAGTTAATATGGCATTAATAATTCCTTTCAACTTGTGTTGTAAGGAATTGCAACTGTACAAGCATATCTTCTTTGTATGAGACAGAATATGTTGCCCATAATATGCTATTTTTATCATTTTGATACTAAGTACCTTTTAAAATACAGAATTTGACTTATTGCCTTGTTAAAATACTTTAATAGGGGGCACCTGGGTGGCTCAGTCGTTAAGCGTCTGCCTTCGGCTCAGGTCATGATCCCAGGGTCCTGGGATCAAGCCCCACATCGGGCTTCTTGCTTGGCAGGAAGCCTGCTTCTCCCACTACCATTCCCTCTGCTTGTGTTCCCTCTCTCGCTGTGCATCTCGCTGTCAACTAAATAAAATCTTTAAATTAAAAAAAAATACTTTAATAGAATTTTTTAAACTATATGTAGCTCATTGGAAAAGAAAGCATGATGTTTGATTAACAGAACATAAGAATTACTCCATTTGGGAGAAATGAGTAAAACAAAATACTGAAAACATCTCTGAGGAAGGAAATAATGTATTTATTGATTTAATGCTGAATTACCATCCAGAAATAATGATAGTTCTATTGGTCCTTTGGAGATAAAGACGATAGACAAAGTGATTTGTCAATACTGTGAACCATTTGGACTACCTTGGGCCAGCTATTTTTACAGCTTTAAGACTCAGCCCTTCTCCTCCCCCCCGCCCCCCCGCTGGACTCATAACGTGGCTAGATTATAAGGTTATTTCCAAATTTTATGCTCAGGAAGACCCAGAAGGAAAATGACCGGCCGGACAGCAGTATGGTTAAGATACTAGGAAAATACAACCAAAGATAGGACACTTTGATAAGGAAAAAAAAAAGAAACATTTGTAGGCTAAGATTCACTGAAATAGTTTAAAGAAGCCAAACACATGGAATGTTACCCAGAAAAAAGGAGCATCTGTCACTGATGATGTCTATAGATTTAAGTCTCGAATAGCATTGAATAAAATCTTTACTTTCCTGTGCCTGGATACACACCACTGTATGAATCTTTTTGGCTGTGAGATTGAGGAAATAGAGTTCTACCACCAACCTACTACCAGTATTTGTGAATAGGATTTAGACGCCCCTCTAATTTAGCTTGGGTTTCTACTAAAAGCAGAGGCTGAATTCTAAAGATTTGTATGTAGATGGTTTATTTGGAAAGTGCTGGGAAATCTGGGGTGCCTGAGTGGCTCAGTGGGTTAAAGCCTCTGCCTTCAGCTCTGGTCATGATCTCAGGGTCCTGGGATCGAGTCCCACATCGGGCTCTGCTCAGCGGAGAGCGTGCTTCCCCCTCTCCCTCTCCTTGCCTGTCTGCCTACTTGTGATTTCTCTCTGTCAGATAAATAAAAAAATCTTTAAAAAGAAAAGAAAAGAAAGTGCTGGGAAATCAATCTAGGGAGCATACTAGGGACCAGCGTGAGTGAGCAAGGGTGGGTGAGGAGTTAACCCAAGAGCACATTACCTGATTGCTCCCTGGACATGGCCATTGAAGTTGGATTCCCACCATCATTTTTTGAGGAGTAAACATAGTATTTCTTAAACTGTCCACAAAAGATCTCCAAGGGAAAACACTTGGCACCCTTGCTTTTCAGAGTTTCCCTGGGTGGGTGAGCAAGTAATGTCTCCTGTTTCATGTGTGCATGGCATACTGCCTTTTGTGACAGCCTTGCAGCAGGGCATTGGAAAAGTGCTGAGAGAAAGCAGAAATCACACAGTGCATACCTGAGCCAGTGCACTGGTGGCATCACGTACATCAAATCCTGCAGAAAACTCTTGAGGGAATCAGATAGCAGAGAAGGATTATGGCAGATCATAAGGAGTCTGTGAGACCTCTTGGCCTCCTGAGGTTTTGGCAAGGCAGGCAGGCAGCTGAGTTCCTTCTCTCTGGGATATGAGAGGCAGATTGTCCTCCTGTGCAAAGAGTGGGGGATTGACTTCTTATTTTTCTCCTACCTAGACTCAAGACTGCAGTGTGGTCTCAAAACCATTGACTGGGTTTCTGCCTACTCTTCTCATATACTCAAGGATCTGTAGAGGGGTGTAGGGACGGGGCATTTTTCTAATATACTATGTTTCTATTTCATGGAAAAACTAATATATTTTTAAGCATGGGGTTTAGACAGGACACCGGTAATTTTCAGAGGTAAGCAGTCTTTGAAATAAGAAACAATATTTTTGTTCCCGTACACTTGAGAGATCCCTTTCCCCTGCTGTTTTCTTTGCTCTGTGCTCAGTTGGCACAGTTTTTGGTGCCTTTAAATAGCCTTCCAAGTGCCGGAGCTGGCTCACCCAAAGCTTGCTTTCCTTAAGTTCTAATAAGCCTAAATCTGTATTATCCTCTGAGTAGAAACTCATTGTGCTGGTTTTCAGCTGATTGTTATAAGGATTTTTAAGGATGCCTTGTTTCTGCCTCACTTGACTGGGCAGGACAGAAGTAAAGCCATGGCGACTTCCTCACCAATGGAAGGTTCTCTGCTAGACAGTAGGATCAGTTACTGAAAGTACCTGTGACCTCCATGTGAAAGATAATTTGGTGTAAGAAAGTCAAAGTATCGAGGTTTCTACAAAATTCCTTTTTAAAATCAGTATTTTGTGTATTTTGATATGTTTAGAAAAGCAAAGCCAGAAAGTCATTTAGAAAGGATAATGGGATGTAATCTTTGGCAGATGAAGGTTTAGGGACAAACTTCTAAGAGAAAACAGTACATTTGGCATCAATAAAAGAGATGTCAGTGGGTGAGTTTGAGGAGATTGGACACAAAATAGTAAGAAAGGGTGGAAGGAGTCAGCTGAGAGGTTAGATTTAGATCATAGAACTCCTAGAAAAATGGACCAGTCTTAGTGAAAACCTCACATTTTCAATAGTGAAAATAAAAAAAAGGGAAAGTCCCTGCTTCTAATTCAGACTTGAAAATATTAAAAATAGTAAATGCAATGTCCTTTGCGTGTTGTTTTATGCTTCTCGTGGGACTTACATTGCCATAAACGTTTTTTCTTTCTTTCATAATTATTTACACAGTGTGCTCTCAGTATGAAATGGAATATCATTTCATTACTTTTTGGTAGACCTTTATAAAAAGATTATGCTATGAACTAATCAACAAAAGGTAGACCTGACATTTAAATAGCCATCCGCCTCTTGCCATTCTCTACTGTGAAATTCAAAGAAAGAAAAGATGGAGCTAGCACTTACCTCCCACTGTCCTTGTCCCATCTCATAGGATTAAAAAAAATCCAACTCGGTGGCTGATCATGCTATTTAATTGCATGTTCTGTAGTTTCTTACACGAGTATGTGTCCGATATACCACTGAGCTTTGTTAACCCAAACTATTCTTAGGTTGCTCCTTTGGAAATCAGGGATGCATTTTCTCATAGAAGCAGTTTTATAGATTAAAATCTCAGATACACCCATCAGAGTGGTTTTCGCCTACATTTAGCATAGCTAGTGTATGAATTGGTTCAGTCTTACTGCTGAGTTTTGAATTGGCTTTGGTGATGGAATGAGCAAGGATATAGGGTCAAGCAAGTAAAAAAAAATATATATATATATATACATATATATAAGGAGTAGGGGAGACCCTCCCTATTCGGGGTTCAGGTTCAGGGTTCATCTGGGAAATGTTGAAATAAGAATTTAAAATAGAGATGACTCTTCTCTCAAGACTTGCCAGGTTTGTGCTCACCCACAGCCTGGGTTTCCCTCACTGGCAATTCCCAGGCTGCACAAGGTCCTCAAATAGGGTTAAGAAGAAAAGCATCTGATTCTGTCTAATTGGTTTTGACTGCTGTATTACCTTTAATCCTCTCTAGCAGCTGAAAGGAATTCTTACTAATCTAAAGAGCTGGAACTGGCTGCATTTTAAGAGTAGAGCAAGAGATGGGGTGCCTGGGTGGCTCGGTCAGTTAAACGTCTGCCTTCAGCTCATAATCCCAGCATCCTGGGATCATTGGGCTCTGGGATTATTGGGCTCCTTGCTTAGCGGAGGTCTGCTTTACCCTCTCCTTCTGTGCTCTGTCTCCCTCAAGTAAATTTAAAAAAAAAAAAAAAAAAAAGTGTAGCAAGAGAAGTGTAAACATCCCGTGGTGTGAAGGCAAAACGGTAGGTGGCTTCGGTGATCACCATGTGAGTTGGGCTACTTGAGCCCTCAGTTGACATCAGTGCTCCTTCTTTTTTTTTTTTTTTTTTAAAGATTTTATTTATTTGACAGCGAGAAACACAGCGAGAGAGGGAGCACAAGCAGAGGGAATGGTAGCGGGAGAAGCAGACTTCCCGCGGAGCGGGGAGCCAGATGCGGGGCTCGATCCCAGAACCCTGGGATCTGACCTGGGCCGAAGGCAGACGCTTAACGACTGAGCCACCCAGGCGCCCCCATCAGTGCTCCTTCTTACATGGGAGATCTTACTGCTTCATAAACTCCTGCTTGTCCCTGAGGGCAAAGTTCAAATGTCACCTCACCTGGCACCCTGTTACAGTCCTCTGTGCTCTCAAAACATGTGGCTGTGATTTAATTGAGCCAGAACTCTATATCTAATAAAGGAAGTTGGGGAGAAAGAACAGGGAGTGAAGAGGGGGAAAGGAGAAGAAAGAAGAGAAAGGGGGAAGAGTAGGAGGGAGAAAAGGTAGAGAAAAAAGTTTTCTCCTCTGCTCTCTCTCCTTTTCTCCTCTTGAGCTCTAACTCATATCCAATAATATTATTAATATGTGGTGATTACTTACAGTGAATTTTGCCTTTTAAAGAACTGATGATATTTGATACTTAGAAAGTGCAGGTTGTTAAAATCTTCATCTTAACCTATACATATTTTTGATTAATTAAAAAAAAAACAAATTATTCCCTAAAAGGCAGTCGCCTCTGGGACCCAGCTGCCTTGATACATCTCATCCTACTTACCTGTTGTTTTTTTTTTTTTTTTAATTTAAATATTTTATTTATTTGTTTGACAGAGAGATCACAAGTAGGCAGAGAGGCAGGGAGAGAGAGAGGGGGAAGCAGGCGATCGCAGGACTCTGAGATCACGACCTGAGCCAAGGGCAGAGGCTTTAACCACTGAGCCGCCCAGGCATCTCTGTTTTTTTATAGACTCTCCCATAGTATCTGTGGCTTGGTGGATGTTTATGCAGAAAGTGGCTAAGACATAGTCTGGAGCACAGGTCTTTCAGAAATTCCCACTCCCCTGCATTTCCCCAAATAAATAAGCAGATAAGTTGTGAGAATGAGTATTGAGAGTTGAATTTGGTGACACAGAATCACAGTTTTGACTATTACAAAATTCATTTCTTTCCTCCTCTATTCTATTCTCCCACATATCCAGGGTAATGTCAGCCATATATCAGTTGTGAGATAGACCAGACAAGGGTCACATTTAGGAGAGGTGGACGGGAGCATATGCTGATTAAAAACTGGGTCTCATTAAGTGCACTGTGTGTGTGTGTGTGTGTGTGTAATGAATTATTGTAAATGTATCTTATTATTTGATTTGGACATTGACTTTACACTGTGTATGGGGTTCATGTAAATGAGAATGAACATTCTGGCTTACATAATACTGAAACAGCATTTTTTAAAGGAATTCCATCACACTTGCCCCCAATTGGAGCAATCTCCTGTTCACAAATTATTGCAATTACTTGCTTATTCATCATCTCCTGCAGTAGACCATGAACTTCTAGAGGGCAAAATACCTTTTATCTTCTTTGTACTTCCCAGTACTTAGCAGAGTTCTTAATGTAAGACAGGTGTTCAATAAATATTGAATGACGGAATGGAAATTGTCCAAATGTTCTGCCTTCTGTAGAATCTTGTCTTCTTTCTGAATTCAGAGATCCTCTAATAGTTATTATTAAATTATTAATTCAATTAAACAGACACTCCCGTGGGGCTCCTGGAAAGGCCTCTACTCTGTAGCTGCAAAGTCAGCAAGCACAGTCACTTGTGAAATTATTGTGATGGGATGTTTCTCCATACCTCTGAGCCTCATTTTTAATTTAACAGACATGTCCCTAAATGGATGATAGGTTGTGATTTTTGTGATACTTACCTATTTGCTTCAAGGCAACTCGAAAAATTTCTAACATAGATATTCTTTATAACAAGTGGAGAACCGTGTCTCCCCATCCATAATCTGATTTTGCATCTTATGTGTGTTGTTGGGTCCCGTCAAGTCTTCTGAACTCTAGGTACACTTCATTGTCCAACTAGCAACATCCTACACTCTCTCTCTCCTGTTCTCACAAGTCTTAATTACAGACACACACTAAGAGAGCTTTGTGAAATCATTTTACTCTAGATTGTCCTTCTTCTTTCCATCTTTCCATAAAACCACACCGTAGCTGGACAAACAAAAGATCGATAACTACAGAAAAGAAGTTTGGGTTTAGGGTTCAAGAGAGAGTATATTGGTCTTCTAGATTCCACTGAACTCTGTGGGCTGGTGACAGTAATATATATATTTTTTTTTAACGGGGAGAGATGGACCTTTTTGTCCCTGCAATTGGTAAAGAGGTTTCTATCACCTGAGACATATAGTTCAGAAGATGGCTTTTCCCCAGGACCTTTCCTTACCGTCTTCCTTTCCTGGAGGTGGATAGCCTGAGTCCACTTAGAGCACAGCCAGGGGCATAGAGTCTGAGTCCTGGAGGGAACGGATGACACACAGAAGGAATGGCAGAAGTTGGCCAGTGTACACCATCAGCACCCAAGGGAACATGTGTGGGAGGGGTATAGTGACCTGGAGATGTATATAGGGTTTCTCAAAGTGTGGTTGGCAACCAGTAGCATCTGGGTCACCTCCAAACTTGGTAGAAATGCACATTATTTGGCCCACCTCAGACCTACAGTATTAGTAACTCTGGGGTGACATCCTGCAATTTGTGCTTTGACAAGCCCTCTAGGGGCTTCTGAGTTCTCAAATTGCCTGCAACAATTTGAGAACCTCTTCTCTTTTGAGCCACCTCATTTCCTTTTATCCCCGCTATGCCTTGTTCCAGCCACTGCTTCTGGCCATCTGCTCTGCATGGGCTCCAACAGATTTCCTACAGATACAACCTGACGGTCCCTTGCCTCCTGCTGTGTCCTGCACGCCATGCCTCCTGTCCTAGAGCCAAGCTTTGGATTCCCAAGACACAAAGAGAATATGGGCCTCAGCTCAATATCCATACATAAGCAATCTGAAAATACGGGGAATTCCCACCTTCTCTAAGGACCTATCTTTGCCAAATGGGAGATAGGAACTGAGGAATATACTCCACTCATTTCCTTTCTTGGGATAGGCTGTCTTGAGATGCACTTTGTATGGTTTCTTAATGAGATCAAGCAGTCAGTGGCCATCAACTCCAAGATATGTTCTTGGAGTTTTCTTCTCTGCTTTGCCTCACTCCCCTGTCCCTCAGAACTCTCAGGCATTGCATTTCCTAAAACACTATGAACACAGAGGCCTTTGCCTCAGGCTCTAATTTCTAGGGGAACCAGGCTGAAATAAAAGACGCCCAGTACATGCGCTATCATCCATTGTACCTTTCTTCTGGAGCTCCAATGTATCCCTTTCATATAGGAGAAATATGCAGAGTTAATGTTACTCTGATAAAATATCGTGGTAGAACTTTTGTAACCGTTAATATATTAAATGATGAAGCAAATGCAGGACAGCATGCTAAGATACTGAACGTGGTAAGCATTTAATTTTCTATTTGTTAGACAGGTCTGGGAGATAATCCAATTTTAACACACCATTTTCTCCTTTTGCTCAGGCTTGTCACAAAACAGGACAGAGTTCTGAGTTCTTCAGTAGAATCATAAATTTTCGTATACCTTTCTGGAATAAGGAGAATATTCCATCAGCCCTGGATTAACCTTTCTTTGAAGTGACCTGATAGTTAGGCTGTTCTTTTGGATTTCTTGTGTTAGGGGTTATTCACTTTGCCAATAAGGTAATGACGGAGAGTATACGTTGCTATTTGTTCTTCGGACTCAGTGGACCTTAACTGTAATAGAGTTCTAGCGTGATGAAATCCTTTCCAAAGGATGCCACTACACATATAAAGACATGATAATAATTTTGGTGATCTACCCAGGGGACGGAAATACTCAGTAATTCCTCAGGTGTCTGAAAAAGTCAGGATACTTCCTATTGTGCCTAAATCCCTGCCAGGGAAGTCATCCTGCTGTGGGAAATATATTTCTGAGATCACCCCATCTTTGTGATTTGGAAGATGGTTTCAAGAAGCCTCAAAAGTGAAATCTCTCCTTAACCTGTTCACCCCTGTGACTTACTATTTCCCACCAGAGATCCCCTAATTCCACCCCCCAACCCCCAGCCTTGAGATAGAATTGACAAAGATACTGTGTAGATTTAAGGGGTAGAGGATTTGGATTGGATTTGATACACTTACATACTTCAAAATGATTACCACCGTGAGGTTAACTAACACCTCTGTCAGGTCACATAATTGCTATCTCTTTTTGGGGTGAGAACATCGAAAAAGTACTCTCTTAGCAAATTTCAAGTTTATACTACAACATTAGTAACTATCATCACCATGCTGTACATTCGATCCCCAAACTGACTCACCTTCTAGCTGCAAGTTTGTTTGCTTTCCTCAGCACCTTCCCATTTTCCCCTACCCTGCAACTTCCAGTAACCACTATTTCAGGCTCTATTTCAGAAGTACGGCTTTTTTAGATGGCACAGATTTCTTCCTTTTTCGTTGCTGAGTAATATTCCATTGTGTATATCACTTTTTATCCATTCATCCATTGACAGAGCTTAGGTGGATTCCATACCTTAGCTCTTGTGAATACTGCCGCAATGACCACAGGAGTACAGATATATTTTGAAGATTCTGTCTTCATTTCCTTTGGATGTGTACTTAGAAGTAGGATTGCTGAATCATATGGTAGTTGCCTTTTTAGTTTTTTGAGGGACCTCCACACTGTTTTCTGCAGTAGCTGCATCACTTTACGTACCTACCAATAGGGCACAAGGATCTTGATCTCTTCCTTCACCTTAAGACTTGGTGTCCAGGAGGCCGGTATTAAAAAATTGATTATATCTGGGGAACTTGGGGCAACTTTAATTACTATATTGTGAATGTGGTTACAAATTAGTAGATACCAGTGCTTCAGGTGATAGGTGCAGTTAGGCAAATCTGAAAGGAGAGGGAAGAAAAGAATGTTTTAAGTATTTAAGTTTACTTCTTTGGCTATGCAAAACGGGTTTCAGTGGAAGAAAGATTTTTTTCTCTGTTACTTGAAACCATTGAAACCACTCCAAAACTTCTCTAAGCCCTCTATAGCTAGCCAGCTATGGTGTATTTGGGACATGCATTAACGTTTTTTTCTTGCATTCTCTGACTGTTTCATATCTCAGCATTTATGGTCTCAACCTAAACCTTTCTGCTTTTCATATTTCCTCCTAATGATTTTATGACCATTTCCCTGCTGCAACTTCTGATACCACTCCACAATTTATCTCTGGTCAACCCTCCATCTGTGATTTACTAGAGTCTTTTCAGAACTCTACACCATAATTCCTGAAATGAAGATCCATCAGTTAGGATGTCCTCACTAACTCACAGCCCCATCCCTAAAGTTCATGCCAACAAAGGGGTGATTGGATAAATGATAGGGATATTTACTGGGGGAGAGGAAGGGATAGATAGCTAGTCGTTTGGGATTTTACATCTTAGAAGTGGGAAGGGAAAATAAAAAGAGAAAAATTGTCAACCGGTCATGAGCTAGGGACAGACTAAAACAATACAAATGCCATTTATTTTCACTTAGTTGAAAAAAACTCGCTGTAACTACACACCTTTCTATGGATTTCCACAGATTTCTTTTAATGATAATTTTTATTAGTTTAAAAATATTTAGCCAATCTGCAAATGCTACTGGACTCAACCACTTGTCTATATGTTGATTCAGTTTTTTAAAGTTAGAGGATATTGCAGTGAAAATCTGGTTCTGCAACATTGTCGTCCTCTTGTGTGGAATTTTGGTCTTAGGTTACATATTCCCAAAGGTGGAATTACTGAGTCAAACTCATGAACATGGTGCTTTTGCTGCATACTGTGTATTATGCAACAAACATCTATGTTCAGTTGTATTAGTTTAATTATGATCTCACAAGTCTTGAATGCTTTTACCAAAGCAAAATTGTTTTGCCCATAGATGAAAAATACAGTGGTATCATAAAAGAAAGTTTTATGAAAATAATTTTTAAGAAAATTATTCTAATTTTTGTATTCTCCTTCTTGAATAACTGCCCAAATTGTGCATCACTCATGTCTTTATAATCTTTGCTTATATAAATTTTTTGCACGTATTTTTTTGCCTTATTTAAATGAAGAGCAGGACCCCATTAAATAATCTCTAATAACCACAAATTCATTGAAAATCGTGTTTGACGCATATGTTTTCCCAGCATGACTTTTATCTTAGTTGCTTTCATTTGTGCGTAATTTTTATTACTTTGTATTATTAACCTCTCGATTTGTTTTGAATCTCTCTTCTCCCACATTTCAACAAGCTGGGATGCCCATAGAATGAGTACGGGGTTTAATCCTTTTCTTCTGCATCGATGTTTATTCATTAGTGATTTTGTCTCTCACTCCTTTGGCCTTACATAGCATTTATACGTAAAGGGTTCCCAAGCTTTGTGTGTGATTCAGCCTTTCTCCTTAGTTTCCTACATAAGCTGCAACTGAGTTTCCCAGGCCATCTTGCCTTATCCGTCTGTCCCCAAAATACCCATCAGAGAGCAGAGTCAGGCCCCTTATTTGCAGAGCTCAGACGACATGATTCATCTACAAAAACCCTCCCATTGCCTTCTCGGTCCCCCATAAGATACAA
>CM053607.1:120070782-120092743 GCA_028646535.1 Procyon lotor | reverse complement strand
TGGGAATTTGGTGTGTTTCTGCTTCAGGAGATATTCATAACAAAGAATAATGCTGCTGTGAATACTTAGGTAAGTGTTTCTGTGTGAACATAATCTTTTTATTCAGGGTACAAACCTGGAAGTGGAATTATTAGTCATGTGCTAATTCTATAACTGGCCTTTTGAGAAACCACCCAGCTCTTTCTTTGGAGAAATACCTATGCAAGCTTTTTCCCATTTTTAAATTTCCCTATTTATTTAGAAAGGTGTGAATTGCGTCTTCTATTATCAAGTTGTGAGAGTTCTTTATGCATTCCAATACAAGTCCCTTACCAAACAGAAGATTTGCAAATGTGTTCTCCCATTTGATGGGTCGTCTTTTTAGTTTTTGGTGATGTTACTCAAGCCACGAGAGATGTATTTTTGAAAAAAAATTACCATTTTCTTGAAATGTTGATATGATGCTAAACTGATTAATTGGAAGAAGAAATAAACTGGCAACAGTTCTAGGATCATTTACTATAAATCCGAGGCAAGTTAAGAATTTCACGTTCAGTGGCTGTGCCTTGGTCAAGGATCGTTGAAACGACAGACTTGACGTTCTAAAATATTTGGAATGAGTGTTTACATCTGGTATCATGCATTCATACTTCTCAGTTAATACTCTCAGAAAATGTATAAATGAATGTTTAAGGTAAGACTTTCAAAGATTATCCCAGTCTTAGTTCATAGATGTAATAAGATTCTGCCTACTGAATTTTGTTTTTCTAATGAGATTTGGTTAGCCTATTCCCTAGCAAACTAGGACAAATTTCTGTAATTAGTATCATAAATATTTATAAAAGACTACAGTAGACACAATTGAGTTTTTTGAATTTTGCATAAATGCTACCTGATTCACTGTGTCAAGTATTTCCTTTGCAAATGAGTTTTTTCATACTACTGCATTCAGAATCAATAAGTCTCAGGAGATTTCCTACACCTATTAAACTAGAGATGACAAAATGCTGTCAGAATAAAATACAAGCAGATTCCCAATGTCAACATTTGTCTACATTTTATATAGGATCCCAGTAAAAGAGAAGTCTCATCACAAAACTGCCATAAATAATAGCAGTGTAATTTATTGCATTCTTTTATCCTGCTCTAGTTGACTTACTCATTCCGTTATCTAAAAAGTACCCACAACTTAAAACTCATATATCTGAAACTAATCATCATCATCTAGAGTTATATGACCGTCATTACTTTCTTTGTTCTTTTTGTGTTGAGATGGTGAGGGCTTTGAATTTTGCACAGTTGTTACAAACACCTTCAGCTTTGTAAGAAGCCCCTTACCTTTCAGTCAATGAGCATTCATTTGAGGGTAGAGTTAAATTTAATTGACAAATACCATGGGTTTGCCATTCTTTTGTATCATGACAATTATGTATGATATCTCTTATAATTTTAATAGTGGGGATAAAAAAAGAACCGGGCCATTTTTCTAGGCATCGTAAGTGATATTTAAGGAGAAATCAAGGCATCCTAAAGGATATTTAAGTGACTGAACTGAATGCAGTTACTGATCGGTCCCCTTGGATTTCTCCATCCTTTTCCACTCAACAGGGTTGTCTCCCTCATAAGTCTTCATTGTGAAATAGATTATCAATTTTTATTTTAAAAATACTGGGATATGCTCATCATAATTTGTTGTCCTTCCAGCAGTGACATCAAGTGATTGCTGTCTTCTTTACTTCTTACTTCTTTTACTTTACACAGTAAAGTAAACCATGCCAAGTGTAAGTTGTCACAGGTCATGGCAAACACACCCTCGGTGGAATTAAGGGATGTCATTGACAAAGGCTTTGTAACAAACTAGAGCCATAAAGAAGAAACATGAGATTTCAGTCTCATCCAAACCTCACCCCCTTCTCAAGGGAAAGCCTCCTTATTTACATGAAGCCTCTAATTTAACATAATGTGATTTGAATCCTGGCCCATGGAATGTTCTGTGCATCTTTCTTTTATTATCCTGGGCCCAGCCCTTGCTGGGACAAGTCTGCCCCAGGAGATTTCACTTGCCCCTTTCCTTCTGGCGACAGCTGCCAAGGCCTGCGTCTGCCTCTTAGGCCTGTGTTCACCAAAACAGTGATTATCTCGGACACTTGAGAAATCATGGAAACCTCATTTGCACCTAAATACGGTCTACGTACATGAATAATAATTGCTCATCTTCCTGGCAAAATTATATAAACACAGAGAAGGCACAATCTTAGACATATTTATGGCAGCTTGACTAAAAGTTTTCAAAAATCATTACATCAGGCTAATTAATCTTTCAAATTTTGCACAAGGAGGTCTGTCCACATGAACCAGGGCCAAACTTTTCTTCTCATCTCCTACTGTTCCACTTCTCAGTCCAAGCTGCCTCCCCCAGCCAAGGTCATTGAACACAGTCTTTATAAACAACATTTACTCAGCATTTGACATGCATGAGACGCTAGACTGAGGGCTTTCTGTGCAGGAAGAAGATTCTGTATAATCATGGACAGGTGATAATGGCATAGTAATGAAAACGCAGAGGTGGTATTTACATATTCTTGAGTTCAGATCGTGGTTACTGCTCATGCTAGCCTGGATTTAAGCTTTTTAAACTTCAATTGCTTCAGCTTTGAAGGAAGGTTGATAGTCACAACTGAGTGATTGTCAGTGACTTGTCCAAGGAAACTGAGCCAGCATGGGGAGAGTCAACATTCAAACCCGGGGCTAAGGCCCATGTCCTCCATCATTATGTCGTACTTCACCTTGTAGCTTTGCTGCTGATCACAAGACTGTTGAGTCCCTTCATGATTTTGAAAAAACTGTTCTGCTCGTATCATGGATAGGAATGGACTGACATTGTCTCGTATTTCTGGACAATTGAAATCCCACAATGCATCTTTTTTTTTTAAAGATTTTTTATTTTATTTATGATTTTTAAAGATTTTTATTTTATTTATGATTTTTTAAAAAGATTTTATTTATTTGAGAAAGAGCATGCATGCGCGTGTGAGTGCATGAGTTGGAGGAGGGGCAGAAGGGGAGGGAGAACAAGGGGGTAAGGATCCCAAGCAGAGTCTGGGCTGAGTGCAGCCCTGAGTGCAGGGCTTGAGATCATGACCCTGAGATCGTGACCTGAGCTGTAACCAGGAGTCAGAGGCTCTCCTGACTGAGCCAGCCAGGCGTCCCTCTTCTACGATGCGTCTTACTAGATATACCATTCTCCAGGGTTCCCCACAGCTTGTCCATCCCTATCTTTCCTATTGTTTTCCTTCCCTCTACTTTCAGAAAGAATTGTGTGACCTGTGCATTGCTAGGCACACGTGCAGGGCAGGGCACGGTAGGGTGTGTAGGGGAAGAAGTGCGGGAATGGAATCTAAGTAGCTAGTGCAAACAAATTAAAAAATACTTTGCTCCTTGTTCTTTCTAACTTCAAGCCTTGTTGTAGGTCCTCATCCAATAGGAGGACAAAGTGAGTTTTGGCATCAATGATTGTCTTTAAGGAACCCGAGCCTTTCAGCTTTAATTACGCTTTTAATTCTAGTACAGAATGTGACAAGTAGAGGTTAAGGAGGGGAGTGAATGAGAGAAGATAAAGAATGTTTTTTGCTGTTACTAAAAATCTGCGTAATAACTGTAAGGAGTTACACAAAGGAATATAAATCCATAGGTCTCTAGAATGAACTTGTCTTTTGTTCTGTTTCATGAAGAACTTGGAGTGAACCCTTGAGCTCTTATCATTGTACGTACTTCATCCAAAACCATCTGACGGACTGGATTAGAGGAAATGAAATGGATTTTAAAATATTATTTTAACTCTCTTCATTGGCCCTTGGTGCACACCCGACAATGTAACTCTACAGAGCCCTTGCATTGTCCACGATAACCTGAAGATGCTGAAGAGACAGATCTTTGGATTTCATTGGATTGACGCTTTCTTTTGTCCAGGGGAGTGCAGGTCAAAGGCACTCCATAAACTGAATTCGTAGCTGTAGGAAGCAGCGTTCTGAACCAGAAAACAGGAAAGAGTATTAATCAAAAGTGAAAAGGTTCAGCTGAGAGCAGGACAGCCTTGCAAAATGATTTTAAAGATCACTTGCCCTGCACACAATTATTTTGTAGTCGCAGCTCATGCCAAGATTTTAAAGAACCCTGATAGGAAATTTCATTATTCAAGTATGCACTATATATACAATGTAATCCCAGTCACTCACCAGGACAAGGCAGAGGTGACATAAAGACAGACTATTTAAAAAAATCAAATTGTCCCATATTGTACAAAGTGAGCTTTCATTGCAAATATTTATTTCCATTATGAGGTCTGTAGGGACATAATATTGTCAAAATGAGAGTAGTTTCTGAACTGAGTAGACTTTTATGGATATTTTAAAATATGTCTCTAAAGTGATGAATGACTGGTGCTTTTATTCCTTATTTTCATTTTTTTCATGTACTTTACCAGTTCAGGAAGGATCCAATTTAATATAAATTCCCATCACAGTCTGTAACTTCCTCTTCATTTTCTTCGTAGAAACCCGAGACCCTGCTTCAAACACGGTTAGCTGGTTAAGGGTGTTGAAGACACAGTCATGTCATTTTTAAACGACACTTATCCTTTAAAGAAGGGGTAAGGTTGATAGGCTGAAGATACTCTATATCCTGGAAAATAAAGATTTCTTTCTTTCTCTCAAATGCCAACCCAGTGAACCTCATACTTGGCCCAGAGGTTTCTACAGAAGGTCGTGAATATACAGCTGGAAATATCTGTCATTTCAGAAAACAACCAACCATTTATTAAAACGATAATAGTAGCATGAAGTGAGGAACCACTCATGAGGTTAAATGCATTGTTTTGTTGCTGTAACTAGTTAAACTGAAGATATTTTAGCAGTATGCTCCTTTTTTTTTTTTTTTAAGATTTTATTGATTTATTTAATGGGGAGAGAGGGAGAAAAGCAAGCACACAAGTAGGCAGAGAGGCAGAGGGAGGGAGAGGGAAAAGCAGGCTCCCCACTGAGCAGAGAGCCCAACGTGGGGCTCAACCCCAGGCCCTGGGGATCATGACCTGAGCCGAAGGCAGGCGCCTAACCGACTGAGCCACCCACGCACCCCCCAGTATGCTCTTTTCCATCGGAAACCAATCAGATATTTGTCTCTGCTCACCTGGCAAAATAAAGAGCTGTTGTGGAGAATTAGAAAATCAGTATAAATCTTCAAAGTATTATAAAATAGGCTTTCAAAAATAATCTTGTGCAGGAAAGAGGCCGTGTCTTCGGAGACTCATCCCTGATTCCAGGGTTTCAAAATTGAACCTAAGTTGTTCTGTTTTCCTCGAACCAACTCTGCTTCCAAATCTTATTCCCTGAAGTACAAGCGTTTAGGTCGGTTCTGCAAGATTTCTTCTGACTCACCCAGCACACAATACAATAAATACAATATGCTATACAATCAAGTCACTACATACCTCAGACATACTTTAATCTAAGTGGCATCAGATTTTTCCATGGTTACCTTAGTATTCTTCTGGAAAATTATCTTCATTTCCAGAGATTGTCTGCATTTTTATCTATGTATTCCTAGAGATTTTACATATATATATTTTTTTCCATCATATTAATGTATGGAATGTCAGTACATAATAAACTCTCAATAATACGGGTTTTAAAATCTTCTTTCCATATGTGTTTTCTACAGTGTATTTTTCGTTTTAATATGCTTTTTCATTCAATCATCAAATATTTATTAACTGCCAGCTATAGCTATGTATACGACTATAAGTTTTCAACAAGTGCTTCCTGTGTGCCCATGATGTGAAAGAAATACGGTGGGATTTGGGAATAAAAATACATAGTCTTGATGGTATTACCTTCCAAAAGCTTATAAAATGTAAGTTAATGAGCTAAGTACTGTTCACAATTAAAAGTCACTGTGTAATTTTAAATACTTCAGTGCAGCCGCTAAGGAAATATTACCATAGAAAATCCAATAGTTCATTGTGAGCACATTATTTACTTTGGTTTAGACGGAGAGCATTTAAAATACAGTGGTGTCGCACCTGACTTTAAATTGGTTACCTTAAATATTTTTTCAAATGTGAATGTACCTGATTTTGTGGACTCTATTAATTCCCCAGGACATTTCTCATTATTACTTTTAATATCAGGACATTGTAAAATACGCTGAAGGAGATTTCTTTAAATGGTCCTTAATGATGAATTCCTTGGTAATTGAAAGAATACCTGAAGGATTAGCCAGCAGAGGCAAACACAAAGTTATTGGGGTTTTGCATATATTTGGAAATTTTCATGTTGAGGAAATAACTACTAAAAGCTGCTATGGGTTTCTAGGACATTTTTTCTTCTTTGAATCAGTCATGTTTTAGCTGAAAATTTCTCTCTCTCTCTCTTTTTAAGTACTTGTTATCTATTTATTTATTTTTTATTATGTTAGTCACCGTACAATAACCCATTAGTTTTTGATATCGTGTTCCATGATTCATTGTTTGCATATAATACCCAGTGCTCCAAGCAATCTCTGCCCTCCTTTTTTTTTTTTTTTTTTTTAAAGATTTTACTTATTTATTTGACAGGGAGAGATCACAAGTAGGCAGAGAGGCAGGCGGGGGCAGGGGGAAGCAGGCTCCCCGCTGAGCAGAGAGCCTGATGCGGGGCTCGATCCCAGGACCCTGAGATCATGACCTGAGCCGAAGGCAGAGGCTTAACGCACTGAGCCACCCAGGCGCCCCCAATCCGTGCCCTCCTTAATACCCATCACCGGCTTCACCCAACCCCCCCTCCCTTCTAAAACCCTCAGTTTGTTTCTCAGAGTCCACAGTCTCCCATTTGTTCGTTTCCCACCCTGATTCCTCCTCTTCATTTTTCCCTTCCTTCTCTTAATGTCCTCCATGCTATTCCTTATGTTCCACTTATAACTGAAACCATATGATAAATGAGTTCCTCTGCCTGACTTATTTCACTTAGCAATACGCATCTTCAGAGTCAAAGTCTGCTTATCGCTGGTGCTTGAGATCAGGGGCCCTTACGCCATAAAGAGCTGTTGAACTACAGCTGCACAAGTCTTTCAGACAGGTGCCAAGAAGTGGCTAACCTTGAGGATGGAAGCTATAACTACATGCAGTGCTAGGAGAATGCTCCGCCATACTGATGGGAACTGAGTGAAAAACTAATAATATATGATACGTGTTTTATTTATTTGTTTGTTTATTTAAATTCATTTAATTAATATACCATTTATTATTGGTTTCAGACGTAGAGGTCAGGGAGTCATCAGTCTTATAAAATACCCAGTGTATTTTAAAAACAATTTACGCAATTTGAGCTAAAACCAAAAGCTCTTAGAAGGAAACGAGCAAGTATATCTTCTTGATCCTGGCGTCAGCAGCAAAAAATAGATGGTTTGGAATTCCATCAGTGTTAAAATCTTTTGTGCACCAGAGAACATTATCAAGAAAGCCAAAGGACAGCCTATGGAATGGGGTAAAATATTTGCAAATCATATGTCTGATAAGGGGTTAATATCCAAAATATATAAAGAACTCCAACTCGACACAAAACCAGGTCTCTCAATAAAACTTGGGCAGAAGACTTGAATGGACGTTTCTAAAAAAAAATATTTTAGTGGCCAAAGAACATACGAAAAATGCTCAACATCGTCAGTCATTTGGTAAATACGAATCAAAACTGCAGTGAGATACAGTATTAAACTTGCTAAGATGGCAGTTATCATCACCATCATCATCATCATCATCACACAACACGTCCTGGTGAGGATATGGAGAAATCGAAACCCTCATCCATGGCTCTTGGGGAAGAATATGGTGCAACCACCGGAGAAAAGATGGCAGGCCCTTTAAAAGCTAAATATGAAATTGTAGGATCCCATAATTCGAATACAATAGACGGAGCCTCACCAGAATTGAAAACAGAGACTCAGACAGATAGTTGTACCCCAATGTTCCTGTAACGTTATCCCAGATAACCAAAAGGTGAAAATAACAGCCTGTCCACCAACAGCAATGAAGAAACTATAATAGACACCTACCGTGTAATCGTGTTCAGCCATAAAAGAAATGAAGATCAGCTAAATGCTCCAATATGGACATTTCCTGAAGACATTATGCTAAGTGAAATAGGCCGACACAAAAGGACAGATACTGCATGAGATGTCTGGAGTAGGAAAATTTATGGCGATGCAAAGTCCATTAGAGGTGACCAGGGACTGGAGGTGTGAATGGGGAGTTATTGCTTAATGGTTACATGGTTTCTTTTTGGGGTAATGAAAACATTTTGGAAATAATCTGGATGATTGCGTGACATTGCGAGTGTACATTATTACCACTGACTTGTACACTGAAAATGATAGAAAAAATTACATGCACACACACATATATATAACCACAATATATATATATATTAATTTTCTCTGTTTAGTTCATTTTAACTCACTTTATCTACTTGGATAAACATAATAGCTCTACAAGGAAAACAAATGTATTATTACTATTCCTCTTTTCCACTAACTATGTCAAGAAATTTTATTGAGTGCTGTAATGTTCTAGGCCCTGATTGAAGAACTCTGCAATTATTAGCTTATGTATTACTCATATGAAGCCTATGAAGTAGGAATTTTTATTACTGTAGGCATTTTACAATTGAGAACACTGAGAGGGAGGGGTTAAGCAACTTGTTCAAGGCGCAGTAGAGAGCCAGTGATCAAGGAGACCAGTAAGTCAATCTGTCTGGTTCCAGAACTTTTCCTGACCTTGAGGCTTGACCATTTTGACATTCTGGACTTAATGTACTCATCTTAGAAGGAAATGTAGTGATCACGTGAAGTCCACATGCAAAGGATGTGCATTCTTTTTAGTTCTTCTGGACAAAATTCTTACGTTGTCTACTGATTCTCCTAGGAACTGATCTAATTGCTTCTACTACGAGTCGTTATTAGAAGGTGGTCAGTGGTAATCGTCGCTTTCACTTTCAAACTGTACGTGGCATGTCTCATTTTTGATCTGCCACTTGGAAATTGCTCTTTAGATGGTGAGCTCTGCCAGAGTGTGGGATGCCAACAGGACGGTTAGAATATGGGCTGTGTTCCTGAAGGAGCATTTTCCACTCCTTTTGAATTTTCTGTCACGGTCTCTCATCTTCACAGTGATATGAGGGCAGATTACATTCCTTCCTTGCATACTCTCTTTCACCTCTGTGCCATCTCTGTGTCTCCACCAGAGGGCTCAGGGCACGGTGCTTGGAATGAGTAGGTGCTAAGGCACTGTGGTTACATGAATGAATATAGGAATGGTGTAAATGTCCCTGAGTAATTTTCTTTTTTCTTAATTTTTTAAAAGGTTTTATTTATTTGTTTGATAGAGGCAGAGAGAACAAGTGGGGGAAACACAGAGGGAGCAGGAGATGCAGGTTCCCTGCTGAGCAAGGAGCCCAGTGCAGAGCTCAGTCCCAGGACCCTGAGATTATGACCTGAACTAAAGGCAGATGCTTAACTGACTGAGACACCCAGGTGCTCCTCCCATCCCCAAGTAATTTTTTATAGTCTCTTTAGAGTATTCTGGGGCACCTGAATGGCTCCGTGGATTAAAGCCTCTGCCTTCAGCTCAGGTCATGATCTCAGGGTCCTGGGATCGAGCCCCGCATCGGGCTCTCTGCTCAGCAGGGAGCCTGCTTTCCCGTCTCTCTCTGACTCTTTAGGCCTCTCTGCCTACTTGTGATCTCTCTCCCTCTGTCAAATAAATAAATAAAATCTTTTAAAAAAATGTATTCTGATCCATTCTCTGCCATCAAAGTTATTCAGAGGATCGACTCAGGTCCTTTATAGGAATGAATACACTATGCTTAAGTGAGACCTCTCCCGTATTTCTGCAGGGCCCACAATCCCACAATTACCCATTATGTTGTTCTCTCTTTGGAGTATACATGCTTTGAATTTGAATATTTTGGCGATATAAAATATATCATTAAATATAGAAGGAATTGAGTAGAAGGATAAATCATTTCTGGCCCGCATGAAGAACAAACCTCCTCTCTTTGCACTCCTTTGGGAGTCTAAGCAGGGCTAGAATTTGGCTCAGGCTGAGGGATGTGGGGTACCGCGTGTGCCCAGTGTGGGGAGGTACTCAGACTCGAGTTGTGCAAGGGCAAGGCTGGTACTGACGTGACTTTGACAGAGAGTCACAGTCTCTGTTGTTTGTACCCTTGGTGACTCTCTTGCCCTTAGAACCTATGTTCTAAAAATGGCGGGATTGGGCCAGAAGTAAATGAGTCGAGAAGACAGCCAGTGGAAGTTGAAAACTAATTTGTTGATGTAAGGAGCATATGGCAGTGTTTAAAACAGGACGGGTCTTGCAGGGTGCATGGCACCCTTCAACATATTTTGACCAGGCTCCTGAGCACTGGTGCAGATGGGCTCCCAATAAATCCCTTTGCTTGGTCAGCAGCTGCTTTGTCTCCATGTGTAGGTATCCCCTAATCGTGGCCTAAGACAGAACTTTACTCCTGAGGCAGAAGAGCTGGGACCAGATCAATAAAACCCGGAGGGGACTAAATTAATATTAACTTTGAAAGAAGCTTGAGTTCTGAAGATTAAAGGTTGGGGCTTGGTCTACACTTGGCGGTTTTAAGTAATTACGGAGGGTCCTGCGGTGGATATACTCGACGTGTTCTGTAGAATGGAGGATTTGTAATATTTTAAAATAATGGCAAAGTGCTGGAAGTAACTAAATGCCATTGTTTATCAAGTACCACAAAATAATTTTTGCACGTGGATGAGTACAACTACAATAATACGTGTTTATACTTGGCCAGTAACACTGTACTGAATAGTATCAGCGTATCTCCCAGATAGCCTCAGTTTCCCTTTCCCCCCGTTGTCGGGTGACATCCCACTTGCCAGCCTCCTTGTGCTTTCTGTGTGCTTTTGTTTCCAAGAACGTGCACCTGCTTCTCTTTGCAGAGGGCTGACCTTGGCTGCTAAGTCTTCCCGCGCCCTCCCACACAGAAAGCTAAGGGGGCCTGGGAGTTTCTGCCCCAAACCAGATGGAGTGGAGGCCACGCCCCTTCACATGTGTAACCTGGTTTTCCTGACCCACTTCCTGCCTCTCTTGTGAGAACCTCTCACCTTCCTCCCTCCATAATGCAATCATTCCAGTACCCTATCTATAGACCTGGGGTCCTTGTTCTAGAAGCAGGCTTTAGCTGCCCCTAGTCGTCCACCAGCTAACTCTGACTTATTCTTAAGGTGTCAGCGGAAAATACAATCTTACAGAAAATTTTCCTTATCTCCTGAATTTAGAAGTGCCACTCATGCCAGCCCCAAAAGGCTTTCTGCTTCCTGGGCAAATTCTCATATTTCTTCACTTTCTCCTCTACTGGCCTGTGACATTTGTGAGAGCAAGGAATAAAGCTTTTTGTCTCACTGTGGTAACCCGAGAGTGCAGCCCGGGGCTGAAGGAAAACATAACAAAGCCTGTAATAAAGATGCGCTGACTTTAAGATTAAATGGATGAATGTATTTGATTAATTGATGGATGTGAGGCTTAAAAATATAAATCACATGACACTATCTTCTTTGTTTATAGACTCATTCTCTAGGCTCTGTACATTGCCCCTGTGTATGTTCGAAGAAAGGTTGTTAGGACATGTATGACACTCTCCCTTCATGAAACGAGTACAAAGCCATTTTAGGAATGAACGCTTAAACACATAAAAAATTAAATGTTTAAAGATAAATTCCTATTGATTTTTCTGAGGAGTGAGGAGGTAGCCAAAAACTCATGCTTCTTCGCAGAACCTATTTCCTAACTTCGGTCAATACCTGGACCCAAAACTTATCCTTCTGTCTTGTCTCTCAGCTTCAATGCCCCCATTTAAATATTTCAGAATTAGGGTTGGGTTGGATCCAGTGCTACAGACACTCATTAAATAGTCTGTGAAGGTAACATGTCTTTCAGATAAAGTCGGAGAGACCTTTTTAAGATTTTTTGCTAGAGGGGCGCCTGGGTGGCTCAGTCGTTAAGTGTCTGCCTTCAGCTCAGGTCATGATCCCAGGGTCCTGGGATGGAGCCCCACATCAGGCTCCTTGTTTGGTGAGGAGTCTGCTTCTCCCTCTCCCACTCCCCCTGCTTGTGTTCTCTCTCTCAGTGTCCTGCTGTCAAACAAATAAATAAAAATCTTTAAAAAAAAAACAAAACAAAACAAGAGAGGGGAGGCCAACATAATGTGTTCTCATCCTCTGGATGCCACCATGGGGGACTGTACTTGAACTCTCTGAGGAACCATGGGCCTGAGGTGGGATTGGCCAGACTAAAGCATGGAAAGGGAAATGATTAGAACCTAGCTTGGGTGGCACCTTGGTCAGCGTTGGCTCCCCCTTATATTTCCAGTTACTCAAGCTAGAGTCCTGGGTGCGTCCCACAAGTGTCACCTGCTGAGTTGGGTTGGAAAAGCCCTGGGGCATAAATATGAAATCTATTCAGTGCTGCAGGGAAGAAAAAAAAGTGCCCCAT
Organism: Procyon lotor; assembly: GCA_028646535.1. Lineage (NCBI taxonomy): Eukaryota > Metazoa > Chordata > Mammalia > Carnivora > Procyonidae > Procyon > Procyon lotor. Next base: position 120,080,205 of record CM053607.1, on the reverse strand, counting down.
CAGTTGTGTTCTCCATACAGGAGATTTTCGCCTCATCAATGTCTGGATCAAAGTTAAGTCTAGAAGACATGAATGGGGAGTAAGAGTTACCTAATGCAGTTGGCCTTTGAGGTGAATACCTACACGGATGTCTTTTGTTTGCTCATCCCGGGATCTGATTTTCTTTGATTATTTGCCAGTGTTTAAAAATCAGTAGAGTTTACATCATAATATGCTTTGCTTCCAGAAGGTGGGGTTAGGTTAATATCTCTCCGAGATGCGTTGAGTTTGGTCATGCTCAAGTCTAGTTGTTTTCCCAATTACTTCCCAGCGTTTAAAGGTGAGTTCACAGAGTAATCTAGATTTTGTGCTTCACTTGCAAAAATGGACCTTGGAGAAATTCTGGGTCCATATGACCCCGAGGCTGGAAGGAAATGACATATGTGGCCTTCGTGACTTATAGACTCATGATGTTCCATCTTCCCGTTTGTGTCCCTGTCTGTCCCCTGTAGATTGCAGACAGCTCTTCTAAGACGGGAGCGCTTATTAAGGTAGATGGTTAGTGTGTGTGCTCACTCAGACTGCACGCCCATCTTTGCCTGCCTCTCTACCCTGCACAGCTGATTTGCACAGAGTGCCTCCCGAGGGCTCCATTTCCCATGTGGCTTTGGGTTGGTTCAGCCAAGAAGAGGCATTGCAAGAGATCCGAGGGCAAGAGAGAGAACAAGGCAGGGAATATTTTCTCCACTCCCCCCCAGCTTCAGCATCCCAGTTACAAAAATGGTGAGGTCCATGTCTAATCACCGTACCCCTGAGCTTTGTCTGATCCCTAGCAACACAAGGGTCTCTTGCTCCTTTCATGCAGTTCCTAGTTGCTCAGCATCTCAACATCCTTTTTGGGTTCTCTTGACCCTGTCCTCATTTCTGGAAGTTGTCCCCTCATTAAACTCTATTCAGTCAACCTCTTTGATGGAAATTCCCTTTGAGGCTGGGGTTCTGACTAATGCTGATTGTGATCTTATAATTATCAATAAGGGAACCACTCCCCTGGAGAGAAACCACAGACCATTCTAATCTGAGATCCTGCTACTGCTTCTTTTTTTTTTAAATATATATATGTATTTAAGATCTTTGCTTATTTGTTTGACAGAGTGATAGAGCGCATAAGCAGGCAGAGCCACAAACAGAGGGAGAGGGAGAATCAGGCTCCCCACTAAGCAGGGAGCCAGCCGGATGCAGGACTCGATCCCCAGACCCTGGGATCATAACCTGAGGCCATGGCAGCTGCTAAACCGACTGAGTCACCCAGGCGCCCTGAGATCCTGCTTCTACCATCATTGCTGGTCATGATCCAGCCCTGTTTTCCTACTTAGCTGACCATGTGCACTACCGGGGCTGAATCTGTGCCTTATTTTGGTGTGCGCTGTCCGCTTTGACCTGCCAGGGCCTTGACTGGACCAGGAGGCTCCGTGCTGGGCTCTCAGGTTTCCTGATGCCCTTGCCAGGGCTTTGAGTGGCCATAATGAGTTTCCCCACAGACCAGCTGCAGCTCACTCCCTCTAGCTGGCAGCAAGCAAGGGTAGTCAAGCCTCTTACCTTTCCTCCCCCCTCAGAGCCCCGTTTCTGATTTTTAGATTGTTTACTTTCTGGGTAACAATCCGCCTGAGAAGGCCTGCGGAGACCCTGTTTTGATCCTGGCACTGTGGGGCAAAGCTTCCTGCAGAAGAAGAAACCTTGGGAGCTTGATGGAGGCTGTGACTCTGATCCTGCAGAGTTTGGCGGGATGATAGCCTTTAGAGCACAATTAGGTCCAGCTAGCTGGTGATGGATGCCTTGCTCCCCGGGTGTCCGTTGGGTCCTAAAGACCGCCGGGTCCGACTCAGCTCTCTGCAAGCCCTCTCAGACCCATCTCAGATGCCTGATTTCTCTAGCTCTTCAAGCTTCTGCTCTTCACGCTGAGTCACAAAACCAGCACAAGAGAGGCTGGGCTTAAACACCTGCGTGGCCAGTTTGGACGAGCCACTTCAATGATTCCTCTCAGCCCCAGTTTTTCTGTCTTTAAAATGGGGATCCTCGGGGCTCCTGGGTGGCTCAGTGGGTTATAGCCTCTGCCTTCAGCTCAGGTCATGGTCTCAGGGTCCTCGGATGGAGCCCCACATCGGGCTTTCTGCTCAGCAGGGAGCCTGCTTCCCCCTCTCTCTGCCTGCCTCTCTGCCTACTTGTGATCTCTCTCCTCTCTGTCAAATAAATAAATAAAATCTTTAAAAAAATAAAATAAAATAAAATGGGGATCCTCATTCCATTTAGGAGGTTGGGAATTTATAAGTTACATCTGTTGCTTGTGCAGTGTCTGTTATATAAGGACCTTCAAAAAATAGTAATTTCTCTCCTAAGAGGAGATTTAAACTCTTCTTCCTTCCTAACTGTAGGATGCTCGCCACACATTGCCCAATTTTATTCAGCCATACATTGTAGGAAAAGTGCTTACAATTGCAATGTATAAAAGCCGTACGATCTGGGTTGACCTATGGCTCTGCACCTTTCTAACTGTTTGACTCTGGAAACGTGTCTGATCTTTGACATTTTTTTTTTTAAGATTATTTATTTATTTACTTATTTACTTATTTGACAGAGAGAGAGATCACAAGTAGGCAAAGAGGCAGGCAGAGAGAGGGAGGGAAGCAGGCTATGGCTCTGCACCTTTCTAACTGTTTGGCTCTGTAAAGTGTCTGATCTTTTACTTTTTTTTTTTTAAGATTATTTATTTATTTATTTATTTATTTATTTACTTGTTTGACAGAGAGATCACAAGCAGGCAGAGAGGCAGGCAGAGAGAGAGGGGGAAGCAGGCTCCCCACTGAGCAGAGAGGCCGTCGCGGGGCTCGATCCCAGGACCCTGAGATCAAGACCTGAGCCGAAGGCAGAGGCTTTAACCCACTGAGCCTCCCAGGCACCCCTGATCTTTGACATTTTAGTGTATGGTCTCCAGAATCATATTGACTTGGTTCACATTCCAGGTTTACACCCTTACTAGCTGTGCAACCTGAGGCACTGTCTTAATTTGCTTGTGCAACAGCTTTCTCATCGGTGTGTAGATCTTAACACTGGCTCTCCTCTGTCTCATTGGTTCTTGGAGATACATAAATGGATTACTTCTTACCGAGGGCTTAAAACCACCCTACTCGATAAAAGTCAGCCAAGACTGATTTCTTCATAGGGTTGGCATGCCGACACTTAACTCACAAAGTTATTGTGAGTGTTAAATAATAAATTGTGCAGCACCAAGATGAAATTGCCAAAATATGGCCATATGGCAATCTCATGTCTTGTAATAGTTATATACTGATATATTTAATAGCATATAATGCGTTAATGGCTGCAATGTGAGTGCTCAGTAAATGTCACGTGGCATCATCTCACCATCATGTGAAGATAACACAAATGACACTACTTGTTTAGATGGAGATGAGCCAATTAGGACCACATACTCTCTTCCCAATAACATCCCTCATTGCTCCCTGTGCTGCCGTATTATCACAGAGGTATAGAAGATGGGTGTCTCTCGTCTGAGTGTTAAAGGCTCTCTTTCCTTATGCATTGCATTTCTTGGTCTAACTGCTCATTGTTAAACAAACAATTTCCCTTCGTATGGCTTCACAGAGACTTGGCCGAGATCTTCCCTAAAGAACTTTGGGGTGGTATTCTCCCCCAGCCCCAAGCCTCTGGGAGGCTGTGTACTGACTGAAATTCCATCTGGTTTGGGCCACTTCCAACTTGGGGGCAAGTTAGGATTCTATGGCTAGCTTCAAGGTAGCTATTTGAAAACCCCCTTCATTCACCATCCCCAATTGGCTCCTGACCAACCATCCCCTTGAAGTGATGGTTATTTCCATAAAGAATTTATAGCTTTTGGTGTGAAGCAAGACAGCAGCTGGCAGAAGAAGAAAAAAAACAACAACACAAAAAAAACACAAAAACCCTCTACAGGCTCTTTCATCGAGCTTAGCTAAGCATGTACCACTTGAGTCCAACATCAGAAAAATGGGATGGTAGCCTCCCCAGGAGACAAGGCAGCTTTTACCAGAGCCCCAGGGAGGGGGTGGGGAGAAGTCACAGGGAAGCCTTGACAACCAACCCTTCCTGAGAGGAGGCCTGAGGAACATGTTAAAAGGACTTTTCGTTAGATATTTTGTTCGACAGTAGCGATGATACAGATGGACACAGATAGCCAAATGTATGCAACCAGTGTTCTCAATAGAACCCTGTGTTCAGATCTCTCCCCCTGATTCTAAGCAGGGCTGAATGACAGTCTCTGCAGAGGGTGTTTTAAAACTCATACGAAGTAAAGTGACTCGATGAGGTAATGGCCAGTTCCGTAAAAGTGTGCCGGGAGATTGCAAGGAGAAATCCTCGCCGTAAAAATATTTTTATTTAATAATTGGAAGGATGGAATGAAACACCTGCACTTTATAAATCAAAGTTACCATATGGCATATAACATTTGCTAGTAAATTCTTATAGGCACCATCCTAGGAGCAAAGCCTTTCTGAAAGGTTTGCGCTAGTACAATGCCATTTTATACTGGTTTACTTCGTCCCGCACACTTTTTAATTTTTTTTTTCAGACTTGAAGTTAATAGGTCATAAAATTGTACTTGAAAGTCTATTTCAAACTCTTAGGAGTGACAAAAATATACAGCAGAACAAATTACGGAGGCATGGAGGGTAGTGATAAATTAATGGTTGAGACATTAGAGTGATCTTTATCTTTTCCTCCACTTTTTATGTTGATTCTTCAGGGTCACTGGAAGCAATACTTTGTCACTGGCAAGGTGGCCATAGCTAAGAATGTTTTCATTTTCAGATACTGTGTTGTGGACAGCTCTGGTAAACAGTATTTACCTGATCAAAAATTTTTTCCAACCGTTCTTTCCTCTCTTGGGAAGGAAAAGCAGTAGAAAAATGCATTACGGTCCCTACTGAAGTCCCATTTAATTAGTCTTACTTTTGGTATGTGGAAGAATAGTTTCTCTCTCTTGTCTTTCAAAGATTTTATTTATTTGCCAGAGAGAGAGAAAGAGAAAGAGAGCACAAGCAGGGGGGGTAGCAGGCAGAGGGGGAAGCAGGCTCCCGACTAATCAAGGAGCCCAGGGCAGGGCTCGATCCCAGGACCCATGGATCATGACCTGACCCCGAAGGCAGACACTTAACCAACTGAGCCCCCCAGGCACCCCTATAGTGCCTCTTTTAAAGACAGATAGTGTGTCAATACCATGAATCAATACAGTGAATATAGTCAATACAGTGAATCAATATAATGAAGACCTTCCTGGGTCCACACTATCATAGCCCCAGGGGTCAAATGTCCTAATCCCCATTTACTTCCTGAATATTTCGTGCTGATTAATTCTCATACCTTAACATCAACACTGACTCAGCAGTGTAGGCACACAGTTATTAAAAACAGGTTTTAGGTGCGCATCTGAAAGAGGGCTGCTGTTTCTGGCGGAGTCCAAGTAATGCCAGTTTTTAAGGTTTCTCAGTTTGTTGTGAATTGCCTTGGGTGTCTTGGCATATGCTTTCGCATATCTGTACTGATTCTAGCTCTTTGCCCTCTGATGGTGGATTTAGTACTTGCAATTGTCTAAAGGGCTCCGGAAGCCAAGACTTGTACGAAGGAGCATGGGCAAGCTTTCTTCGAAATAATTGCACTTATAAAATATTAAATGCATTTCTTCCATGCTTGTAAACTCATGAGTCATTTACTGTTAAACAACGGAGTGTATTGCCACGATGGTAGCTTAACCAGAAAACTTCTACAGAGTTATTTGTGGCAGTTGAGTTTCCGCAACCAGACTTGCGGAACCAGGAAAAACTGAAGATGAATAAAATGGATGCTCCCGATCTGCTGGTTATCCAGCAATAATTTTATTTTCTGTATAAGTTCTGTGTTGGAGCAAATATTTATAAAAGTCCTGGGTAAAAACTCAAAGCTTAATAGGTAAAAGGTGATTCTTACTGAACAAAAAAGATTACTCCTGGCAGCATGTCAGACAAAATGAAATGAATTGTGTTAGAAAATCTCTCTCATCTCTAAAATTACAAGGAGATGTCAGTTTAAAGCCACACGTCAATCTTGGATGGTTTGCGCACACACAGAGTTTAAATAGGCAGCAGATGACGTACTACAAACAAGTTTTTGGTGAATTTTGCTTTATGTCTGTTACAGAAAATATTTTCACAATTAAAAGTAGGATTTTACACTTATTTTCATATACTTTCTGTATCTTTTTCTCTGCCTGTTCTTATTTAGCCTTGCCTATTTAGCCAAGTTGTAAAGTGGCAAATTATCCATCTATAATAACTCCATGAAAATAGGTCAGAATACTATTTGCACTCTTTGCTACAATTTATTATAAACTGTCCATTAAAATTAAAATGGAAGCTTGCAAAAATATTCTTTGACCTTGCATATCCTTAAATGGAAGAAAGTATGTTCTTTTTATTCCCGGCTAATAATTATTATTGTGCATACTTTAATTTCCCCCCTCATTTTCTCTTTTGAATCTTTTCCTCTGAATTAAGTAGAAATTTATGAATTTGTCATTTTAAAAAGTTTGCATTGCGGTAATTGCGATGGTAACACAGTTATCTGACCAAATTGTTTTTTCATACAAAACCTCAAAATACGAGAAGTAGTTATTAATAACCAAGTTTAAAGTATGCACGGATCCAACATTTAAAGTTAAAATCTCAGTAGACCTCTGAAGCTCATAGGAAGTCATGGAAATCTTGTCTGTCACATCCAGCTCTCATGAAGTCAGTTTTAATAGACCTCAGCCTAATGCAAGCCCTGGTGACTCTTACCTCCAAAGCACCATACGATTTTCTGTCTCAAGAAAATGATGTAAACATTTGAATAAATTACCTTCAGAAGAAAAACACATAAACCAATACTCTGCATATTCTTCATCCCTCCTCCTTGAAAGACAAAGAACTCTCTATAAATTGAAACCTCACAAAGGACAAAGAAATGATAATGTCTTCCAAAATACTATGGGCTTCGATTTGCTTTCTAACATATTTTAACTTTTTTAAAAAATGGTAATAGAAGGAAATAGAAGATCTGGTTTACTTTTATTTCTCACGAGGGAGAAAAGCTCATAGGAATGATATAAATGAGCTCAGTAAAAAGAAATGGTAAATTTTGAAGTAAATAGGTGACTATTACTTTAGCTTAAGCCAAATACATAATTACATTAGTGACTTCAATTCTTAAAAAAGACGCAAAATGCAATAGGCCAGGATGTTGTGTTGTGTTTTGTTTTGCTTTAATCTCTGTAGTGAAGATACCATTGTGTAGAATTACAGGTCAAATTAACAAAACGATTCAATTATTAGACTGCCCATTGCTGAATGCGATCGGAATGATCTTTAGGGAAAAGAAAAGGACCAGATTCACTGTTCTTTTGATGAAGTAAGGAGGTTAAATTATTTTCTCTGCAGAAAGTGATTATCAAGCTGTATAAAAACAGTCAAAAGCAACTATTTAAGGGCCAGGGAAAGGGATAACATGTATACACTAAATAAAAAAAGAACCTTTATTCTTGAAAACCACTAAGCATGGAGTGAGAACCTTGGGAGCATGGGGCATTCTTTTTTTTTTTTTTTTTTTAAAGATTTTATTTATTTAGACAGAGAGAAGAGAGATCACAAGTAGGCAGAGAGGTAGGCAGAGAGAGGGGGAAGCAGGCTCTCCGCGGAGTAGAGTGCCCAATGTGGGGCTCGATCTCTGGACCCTGAGATCATGACCTGGGCCGAAGGCAGAGGCTTTAACCCACTGAGCCACCCAGGCGCCCTGCACGGGGCATTCTTGATTGGCATGGCTACTATCACAGCTGATCTCTTTTGGCAAAGTCCTTGGGCCAGTGTGGGCAGACTGTGAAAATCATCAGTCTGGTTACTGCGGCTAGAGGCAGCTCCTTTGATGTGAAAGGCTGTGGGTTAAAGTAGTGAACTTTAATAAATAATAATATATTATTATATAAAATATATATAATTTTATATTTAAATATATAATAATAAATATATGTAATATATAAATATATAATATTTTAAAAATATAATATATAAAATATATATAATATTTGTTAAATATTGAGTGAGCCTTAATATATATTAAGGCTTATATGTATAAGCCTTAATATATATTTATAATATATATATATATTTATATATATATAATAAAAATATATATTATATAATATTTGTTAAATATTGAGTGAGCTTTTTTTTTTGCGAGGCTCAGGGTCTGTGACTTTATTATGAATTGATACAATCTTAGGAAACTCACTTTATTATGTGAGGAATATGAGGAAACTCATTATTTAATAATAATATATAAAATATATATTATTTTATATTTAAATATATAACAATATATATTTAAAGTATAATAATATATAAACTATATTGTTATATAATATAATATTTATTAAATAATATTTATTAAATTATAATAAAGTGAATGAGGAGGGCCAGCAGCTCTGCTAGCCTAAGGTTTCAGGACCGAGGGCACAAGCAAATAAATGACAGCCAGGAAATTTTCCGAGGAGTCTCAGAAGGTAAGCCATCTGTACGGATCTGGGGGAGCTCTCTCCATAGCCTGGGTTGAGCTAGGGCTGAGCTCATGCACCGCAGAGACTGAAGGAAGCCCAAGCTATCCATGCATCGTTGGCCCAGGAAATCCGTGCATACATGCAGAGGAGACAGGAGAGGACACGGCACAAAATAAGAGGCAGGGGAGACTTGAAAATGGCCTAAAGTTATAATATGTTCCTAGGCCACACAGAGATCTGTCAGCAGAGACTGGAAGACCTACTGGCTTGGGTGTATTTGAGCTTAACGTCTGATCAGTCTTTGATTGAAAACCAAGATGTGCAGACACAGGAAAAACCCCTAAGGATCTAGGTTTAAAAATAAAAGCAGCAACAATGACAAAAGCTGAAAACAAAAGTTAACATGATGGGGAAAACAGATTTTACTTCAGAGAAGTTAGTTACTAAGCAGACAGACAAATCGAAACAATTATAATCCTCTGTAAGAAAACATCAAAGTCTAGATAAATACATAAAATGTCATGTATTTCACAAAAATCTTCCAAGACAAGGGAAGACATGATTTGAAAATGTAACTTATACTGATGAAAAAAAGAAAAATTCAATAGAACCGGTCATTAACTGTGTCCAGATCCTGGAGTTTGTAGAAAAACACTGCAACTCAGCAAGTACTTCATATTTCGAAAGAACAGAAGGCAACAGCATTTAAAGATTTAAAGAAAAGTGTAACAACAATGATTCAACAAAGAATGAGGATCATCAACCAAGAGATAGAACTTACAGAAACACAGCGAATGCAAATGTTGATGAAATGGTTAACAAGGTTA
>CM053607.1:120027512-120070282 GCA_028646535.1 Procyon lotor | reverse complement strand
TTTTTTTTTTTTTTTAAGGGAAATCAGCAGACCAATTCTAAAGCTTCAACGAGAAATGCAGAAGACATAGAATATCCCAGATAAATTGGAAAAATAAGAACATATTTGGAAAACACACACTACCTTATTTCAATACTTACATGAAAATGGTAGTCCAAGACAATGTGATTTTTGTGTAAAGACACAAAATTCAGGTATAGGTTCACATATATATATGGTCACAGGATTTTCAGAAATGGCACTGACATGATGGAGGAAAATGGTATTACTAACAGATAGTGCTAGAACAACTAGAAATTTGTATGGAAAAATATGTCCCATGACATCACATAAAATCGAATACAGAACATATAAAAAGTCTTTGTGAACCAAATGTAAATCCACAGTATAGAAGATAACTTTGGGACCTTGAGATGGACAAAGATTATTGATACGACACAAAAACTACTAGAAATAAAAGAAAAAAATTGTAAGTTGGACTGATCAAAAATTTTAAAATTTCTTCTTTTCAGAGTACATCCTTAAGAAAATGAAATGGTAAGCCAGATACAGGGAGAAAATCCCTGGGAGACAGATGCCTGACAAAGTATTTCTAGAATAACTCAGTAAAAACAAAAGAACACAATTAAAATGAGCAGGCAAAATACTTGATTCAACACTTTGAAGCAGAAGACACGAATGGCTAATAGCACATAAAATTGTCCTCAACATCACATTCAACTGGGATATGAAATTGAAAACTGCAGTGAGGGACAGCTTCATAGCAATTTGGCAAAAATCAAAAAGTATGGGTAAAGGGTGCCTGGATGCCTCATTCGGTTAAGTGTCTGCCTTTGGCCCAGGTCACAGTCCTGAGATCTAGCTCAGCAATGGGCTCTCTGCTCAGTGGGAAGCCTGCTTCTGTCTCTCCCTCTCCCCCTCCCCTAGCTGATTCTCTCTCTCTCTCTCTCTCTCTCTCTCTCTCTCTCTCAAATAAACAAAATCTTTAAAAACAAACAGAAACCTCCAGAATTATGGATGAGATTGGTGGTGAGTTTCTGGTGTTGCTAGAGGACTTAGAAAATGAAAATACTTTGGGAAATTCTTTGGTTATTTCTTATAAGTATACACATGCCACTCAACCCTCCTTGGATTTACCCAAAAGAAATTGCAACCTATATCCACCAAAAGACTTGTATACAAATGTCCATAGCAGCTTTGTTAAAAATTGGATCTTTCCAACCCAAGGTCGGATAATGGTTGCCCATCAACATAAGAATGAATAAGCAAATTGGAATATTCATTCCATTGAATATCACTCAGTAATATAAAGAAAGGACTTAGAGTATGGATGGATCTCAAAAAAAGCTATGCTGAATGGGAAAAAAAAAACACAAAAGCTTTACACAGAACACATATTTACCCTTTTCCACTTAACGTGAAGTTCTAGAATAGATAAAACGTCTTTGCTGAGTGATCGTTTCTAGAAATGGTGGAGGCATGAATGACTAGCATAGGTGTGGAGGGAAATTCCTGGGGTTACAGTAATGCTCTAGAATGTAAAAGGGGCTTGTATTGCATGGAGCACTGGGTGTGGTGCATGAACAATTAATCATGTAACACTGAAAAAATAAACGTATTTGGGGAAGAAAGGGGGGCTTATGTTGCACAGGTCTTTGCATTTGTCAAAATTCAGCAAATGAATATTTATCTTTGTATACCTCATATCATTATATGTAAGTTCTGTTTTTTAAAAACTCCGAGAACACTAAACTTTGACTACTGATAGGCATGCTTTAATCTTCAGGGCAAAGACAACTGATGTCTATAATGCATTTTCACGTTTGCGATTTACTTTGGATGGACAATAGGGATGACACATGAGTAGACAGATAATTAAATGAGTTTAGAGAAATGTTAATAGTAGAATATGGATGGTGTGTATATGGGAGTTAACCATGCAATTCTTTCACTGTGACTGCTTGTTTGACATCGTTTGCAGTGAAATTACAGAAAAAAAATATGTAAAGGATTCTGCAAATGCAGGTTCTTAATACATAAGAATATTATATGTGTGATAGCATCCCTTCCTTCTTGCCCGCTGTTGTGTTGCATTTCTTACAGCGACCCTCCCTGGGGAAAGACTCCTTCCCTGTCCTTTCAGGGTTGGCCATTTGACTCACGAGTAGCAGTGATGAGTGTCCTTTCTAAACAGAAGAGTTAAGAACTGGAACACAGTTTACCATTTTGTTGTTGTTATAAGCTGGGAGATCCCCCAGACGGAGTCTCCTCTGTGAGCCTGGCACTCCTCTAAAGAAAATATGTGGCGGAGCCATCACTGATCCCTAATGGACGTGCATGAGGGCAAACAAAACAAAAAAGAAATAATTGCTTAGAAGCCCCTGAAATGTTGTTTGTTGCCATGGCATAGCCAATTCTTTTCCGGTGTTGTGAGGAAGAGGAGAGGGTAGAAGAGAGATGACGATAGTACGTGGGGAAGTAGGTAGACTTTGGTTTCACATTTAAATAGTGAACACGTCTTAGGAAAGTGATTGAGCATCTGGGAGACATTAGCTCTAAAGTTCTCCTATTCCATCAGGTAACCAACCTTAAAAACATGAGATGGAATTTTTAGATCTTAAAATCTCCGCTATTCCTCATTTAGCTGGGAGTAGTCAAACTATCTTCAGGAGTACAATGTGGTTGGCCTGGGTGGGTATAATATGGCTTTCTTGGTCTCTTCGTGTCAGTAACAATACCCAGCTGCCCATGTGTGGAGGATGTTCTTTCAGAAGCTGTGCTGGGTATCCTGGTGATTTGTATTTGTATTAAGGGATTGGGGCTGGAGGTGCTAAATTTTGTGGATGTGAAATTAATCCAGAGACAAAACGTAAAGCGATCCCAATAAATAGGACAGGTTATCATGTAAGGATGCATTCCCTTACACTAAAATATCCATCTCTGATTCTCTATTGCCTTATCTTCGAAACTTGGATTTCTTGCTCTTGCATTTTTTTTTGGTAAATTCTGTATTTCCACTATAAATAGCAAATAATTTCTGACCCAGCATTCTCATTTATCAGGCCTCTCAGTGCTACATATTTATGTCTTTAGATGTCATGACCTTACGATTAAAAAAAAAAAGGAAAAAAAAGAAAATACCAAATCATACAGCACCCCAACCTAATTACAATTTCAGGGAACAGCTAACATATTAAAAAGGTCAAACCAATAACACTGCATTACTAGGGTTTTCTTCAACAATGATATTGATCTTTTTTTGCCTCAACAACCTAACAGATTCTGTCTCCAGCGCTGGGACGTGGGAGGAGATAAAAAATACGGAATGACAGGATTGAGCAAAGAAAGACACACTGGCCACAGGGAAAATGAAGAATCACAGGGTGGAAAGAAACAATATATATGCAGATGTAGGGTGATAGCCTTAAAAATGAAGACAAGACTGACATGAGGTAAAGAACAGGGGTGCATTTCTTTGGAAGGTGAATTTTATATGACTTGGATGGCAATCATAGTGGTGGCTTAACATGAAGAAGGAATTAGGCTTTTTTTTTTTTTTTCATTAACCTCTTCTTAGATCCAGTGTTGAGGAGCTGCCCGTTTGATATCATTCAAGCAGGCTCCAAGTATTGGTTCAACCTCAAAGGGAATAGATTCCTAATTTGGAAAGAAGAGGGGTTCTTCTAGCCAATGATTACAATAGATATGAAGTAATTCAACATAAAATGGCTAGAGCTATTGAAATATGTAAAAATGTGGAGGTGAAATAAAATGGTCTGTTCCTTTTTCTAGGTTGTTGCCTTTGAATTTTTTTTTTCCCTTTTTTTTTTTTTTTTTAAAGGCAGGTATGAGCTCAGTCTTTGAAAGCAGCCTAGGTATGAGAGTGGATGATCTCTGTATCAAGTTAGATGGCTCACGGATCAATTACAAGCCATGAGGGTCTACTAATGCTAGAATGTACCAATTGCAAGGTGGTTTTTATAACTCTAGTTTTTATTATTTGAGTTGTCGTAAAACAAGTAGCCAGTTTTTCTCAATTGGATCTCCTTCTCTGTCTAGCATGTGGTGATTCTGCTCTTTCCCCACTTTCCTCTTGCCCCTTAGAACTCTTCTCTCATTTTCTTGGGTTGACACTAAAACAAAAAAGCAACACGTTGTCCGCGCTTGCCTCCTAACTTGTGAATGTACGAGCTTGGATCTGAATGTGTTTGTGTGTGGAGGAAACGTGAGACAGGGTAATGAGAAAAGATGATGTAGAAAGAGAAAATGTCACGAAAACTCTGAAAATCCTTATTTGGAGAGAGAGATGAGACAGGGAAAAAGAGCTAAGGAAGAAGGGTACCAAAAAAAAAAAAATGCTTTAGTCTCCACGGAAACCATTTTTGGTCAGTATTCACATGAAAATAAAATTTGGACCGATTAGATTATACTTTTAGAAGAAGAACAGTTATCGGTATGCAATGGATGTTCAACAGAGATTTGAAAGAAACATGCTGAAATAAACATCCCAAAACCCTCATACCACTTGGTAGTAGAGGTGAGAATAATAAGATGAGAGTAGTTGTTAAAGGTTAAAGAAACACAGGTGATCTTAAAAGTGGGACCCATACAAAGTAACGAGAGATTTGAGAAAGTATGTTCTAATGTTTGGTTTTGTTTTCAAAAAAGGAGATGGGGGAGACGTTCAGATGAGTGGGAAGTTTCACCAAAGTAAGGGTTGCCTCAGAGAAGGAAATGGGGGTGGGGGAAAGACAGGGAAAGGAGGAGATTGATTGACAAAGTTGAGTGGGCTTGTCCAGGAAGGATTTATAAGCTCTCATTCAGATTGGATTTGAAGCTAAGAGGAGAAAATCAGTGAAATGCTTAGAGGAAATAGTTGATTATCGCTCCACTTTGTGTAATCATGAAGTAGCCTGGCCTTAAAATGACCTTCCAAAGCTTAGAGAACCATGAGAGAAAAATTGTACCAGAGGGAACTGTAGTAGTGAAGAGTGAAAATTAGACTTCGCTAGTCTAAGGTTCAACATGAGGGTCAGTTTTAGCAATTTTCCATAACTATCATTCATCTGAGACCACAGACATGAGGGAGCTCTACGGGAGGTCAACAAAAAAGAAGTAGGCACAAGCCCTAGAAATAAAGGAAAGTGAGAGGTAAGGATTGAGGATACTTCAGAGATCTACAGCAATGAGGATTCAGTGGCCGTGGTGTTATTTCCTTCTTTCTTAAACAAGGAGGGAAGGCATTTTCAAAGCTTTCAGAAGGAGGAAGTCAGTTCAAGCAGGAGCGGAGAGTTCAGGCAGGGAGGTTGGGAGGAAATGCTGATATAAATGAATGGGCGTTGGATTGTTGCAAAGAATGAGATACTCATTTCAATACCAGCCAGGATCCACACCCCATGTTCAGTGACATTGGTGACATATGTATGATCTAGAAAAAAATAACTTCGGTGTTTTTTTTTTTTTTTAATTGAAATACAGTTGACATACAGTTTTATATTAATTTCAAGTGTATGATTCAACAGTTACCTATGTTATGAGATGCTCACTGCAGTTAGGGTATTTACCACGAATCCCTGTACAAAGTTATTATAATATCGACTATTTTCCCTATGCTGTACTTTGCATCCTCATGACTTATTTTAACAAGACTAAAATAGTTTTACTTGAGTAGTTTAAGTAAAATTAATTTCCATTCATAAAATTTTTTTCACTTCTTTTGAGTACATGACACACTTTCCCAAGAGTATCTCCTTGTTTGATGAGACTCCCAAGAGGGGAGTAGGAAAAAGAACAGGCATGGCTAGAAGTTGGGGTGAGTAGTGGCTCCTTTTTCAGATAAAGAAGGATATACGATATTAGCATGTAATACGGAAGGTCATCCAGTGGAGCCGATACATAGTAAGCTGTCCCTTAGGACCAAAGGGGGAACATCTGAGTCACATTTCTTATTGTACATGTTATTTGATGATGATGATAGCCTGGGTTTTGAAATCTATGGTCATGACCAGATGAGAAAAATAACATTAAATGAAACTTTTGGAAGAGTCTTACCTTCCCCTGGGGCTTTGTTGATGCATATATGATTAACAAAAGCTCACAACTTAACCTTGCTGTATTCATCTGAGCGCAGTGATTGTGGAGACTAACAGCATTATGTGACTCTTCATCCTTTATGAGTTTTTTCATTGTTGCAAAATGACATGTTTCCCTTCATTCTCGATGAAATTGTCTAGACCCAGAAACAAAAAAGGTGAAATCACATCACTTGTGTATATATCCCTTGGGGTTAGCAATTAAGCCACATGAGGGGGCTTGAGGAAAGAAAATGTGATTGAAAATGTAGTAGAAGGGACCAGAGTCACCCTTCTTTCCAGAGTACAGAAAAGTGAGGCAATCCCGAACCTCTTGAGATGAATGGTTCCTGTCCTTCCACAAAATTGTGAGAACCCAACAGTTGAACGTGATGCTTTTTCAATAAAAGTTACTTAACATGACTGTCCAAACGATGGATTAGGACGATTTCTGGGCTCAGAAGGGGAAGGCTTTCGTGCTCTCCAAACATGCTCTGAGGTATGACCCAACCCCTAAACGGT
The DNA here is from genome assembly GCA_028646535.1 of Procyon lotor. Classification (NCBI taxonomy): domain Eukaryota; kingdom Metazoa; phylum Chordata; class Mammalia; order Carnivora; family Procyonidae; genus Procyon; species Procyon lotor. Next base: position 120,063,689 of record CM053607.1, on the reverse strand, counting down.
CTTTACAAGCTCACATTCTCTTCTGCTGTAGACCATTATGAATCCAAAGTTAAATATTACTGCTCTAATTCTCAAAATTTCATAGTTAGATTTTTATAAAGGTATTTTTACACTGATTCAAAGTAGGTAAATATATCTATCTTCACTTCTGGTTGTTCTTTCTCCCTTACAATGTGGGTTGTGTTGTATCATTTGAGTCATCATTTTTAGTTTTGAAGATTTCACGAGATTTTAGGACGTGATACAATGTGCCTGTAGAACACACACACACACACACACAAGTCACCTTACTAAAAATCTTCACTTTTAAAGATAACATTGAATCATCTTAGAAGTTGAGATAGGACTTGTATGGGTTGGTTGAACTTTGATGATTGCTCCTGTTGCTTTTTAATTTGTAGGTCATGTTCATAATTAAATCCTTGGTATATATAAAGTGGGAGTGGAGGTCAGTAGAGGTCAGAGAGTAGAGGTCCACCCCCTCCCCAGTTGAGGAAGATGAGAGGACTAGGAGAAAGTAGGCAGAGGTGAATATGGTTAAGAGTAAGAAATAAACCAGAAAACAAGCAAGAAATGCTAAGTAAGGACTTTGCAATTATCCCATGGTACGGAAGAATGTATCTCCATAATGTAATGCTGAGAAGTCAATTTCTAGTCTGTGCTAAGGCAGGAAGTGAGAGGTGGGTACCCTCTCCTCTCTTTGAAATCCCAAGCCTCAATTACAGAGTGAATTCGCATCTTTCTGGATAGTTTTTGTCTACTTATGTAAGAACAAAAATAAATGAACAGGGAGGGGAAAAGAAAGAGGTGGTAAATAGGAAAAGGACATACTACGTTGACTGAAGACTCTCACACAGAGGTTTCTTATTTTCTTAAAAGACTGTGTCTTGCAACCTAAATCCACACCTTATTCATAGAGAGGTTTCTTTTGAGGTAGCTGGAACTCACCCAGGAAAGAGGATTGTTACTCTGAGCTCATCTCTGTAATTGACTGACCTGTGTCTGTGAAGCCCATTTTTGAGCTGTGCTCTGGAGTTTAACCATCTTTGAAGTTATGCAGCAGCTTTCAAAAATGGGGCTTGGTACATTCTTTTGATATTAATTTCTGACCTCTAGAGAACTATTTCTGGTCCTTAGAACAACTGTCAAAGGGTGAGAGCTTTCTAATAAGCTGGTTATTGGTGCAATAAATAAAAATATTCCCGAGGTAAATATGCCTGTCTCTTTCAAAGTTGTAAGATACACGTGAAGAACTTGGGTTTGCATCTACAAGAGCCTGTGAAATATTGAAATCTGTCTATTCACCTTTGCCAGGATATACTAATGATTGACAATTGAGGTGCATGTTTTATTTTCCTTAGGTGACCCATAGAAAACTTTGATGTAAAATGGTGGTGAAGGGTGCCTGGATGGCTCATTCGGTTAAGTGTCTGCCTTCCACTCAGGTCATGATCCCAGGGTCCTGGGATGGAGTCCCACATTGGGCTCCCTGCTCAGTGGGGAGCCTGCTCCCCCCTCTGTTCCTCCCCCTGCTTGTGCTCTCTCTCTCTCTCATTCTGACGAATAATTCTTAAAAATTAAAATGAATGAATCAATGAATGAATAAAATAGGTTTAGTTTAGGAGTTAATTGTCTCTGACTTGACTCGAAGGATAAGCAAACTTGGTTGAAAGGTACGTGCCAAAACCCATAGAAGCAAGTCATCCAAACAGGTTTTAAAACTATAGTTCTTTTTTTTTTCTTTTTAAGCTTGGAAACCTCTCATAGCCACAGTTCATTTTAAAAAATAGCAGAGCCCAGGGCACCTGGGTGGCTCAGTTGGTTAAGCAACTGCCTTTGGCTCAGGTCATGATCCTGGAGTCTTGGGATTGAGTCCCGTATTGGGCTCCCAGCTCTGTGGGGATTCTGCTTCTCTCTCTGACCATCTCCCCTCTCATGCTTTCTCTCTCTCTCTCTCATAAATAAATAAAATCTTAAAAAAAAAAAAAAAAAAGGCGAGCAGAGCCCAGTTTCCAGCTAAGAAAGTACTGAGAGCCTTGTAGAACTTCCTTTGTGTTCTTCGTAATACCATGCATTAAATTTTTGCATTCAAAACACCTAAGCCCATGTACAGCAGAAAGTGATTTCTTCCAGGGAGAGTGAAGCTGAGGGGATGTGTGGGCCCAGTTAGGCTTGGAATTTTATCTGCCCTGGTGACCACTTCCTACTGAATTTTCCTTTAGAATCAATCTCTAAAGAAACTGTTAAAAGGGGTTCTTGACCTTCTCAGTGGGTGGGCAGATTTTCTTGCCATTTTGGCTCCAGTTGGAAATCTTGGGTCGTTGCATCGTGTTTATGCTGATAGACAGGTGCCCTTCCTCAGATTTGGCATTTGTATAGTAACTCATGATGACAACAGTGCTGAGGATCCCAAGGACAATAAATGCAGAAAGCGAAGTAAACAACTATTTCCACTAGTTCCTTCTGTAAAGCTCCTGCCAACACCTGCTCTCTAGACTGAGGCCAAATGAGAGTCATAGATAAAATTGGCTGCCGACAATCAAGGTCACAGATCAGAGAGGAACGCAGTGTATCTGGAGGCAAGACTGTTCCATTCTGCTTCTCAGTAACAATGGTGATATTAGCATAGGAGACCACCTCCCGCAATATGTGTAAGTGCAAGACAGTTACATCTGACGATAACATTTGCAACTACATTGTAGAACTTTATACTCCGTAAATAATTACTGAACTCAGGAATAAATCTTAAAATGCATTACTGGGTGATTTTTAAATATTTTTTTTGTAATCTTTATAACAAATACTAAGGTCTTTCTGTTTTATGGTCGAGGCACGTGATACCCAGATTGTTCATGTGATTGACTTCCACATGGTATATAGTAAATGATAGAGATGGAACTGAAATTAGTTCTATTTTTTTGTTTGTTTTGTTTTCTACTGATTTGTTTGGCCTGTGTTGTATGGAAAATTAATTTCTGGCTGCCAATTATTCCAATTGCGTCTGCCCCCTGTATAGCTGAGGCCATAACCTCTATTTAGGGTGAGGATGTTACATGATTTTCCTACACCCTTTATTTGATTGTCCTTCCTTCCTATTTAAGCTATTTATTTAATAATTTAAGCTCTTCCTTCCTATTTAAGCTCACCCCAGTTTATTTGGAATCTCCAGCCTTTGTCAGCAAAGATTATTGTGGGCCTGGAAGGCCGGTTCGTAATTACCCAGCTGAAAGTCCAAGGTGATAAGCGCACTCAACTTTATTTGCCCATATTTTAAGAAAGAGACTTCTAGGGAAAAGACCAGATACGTCTTCATATTCTAAGTACACTAAAGAGATTAATATCCACTTTTATATCAGTGACAGCGCTAATGACCTACTTTGGGAGGAAAGAGAGAGACAGAGAGAGAGAGAGCGAGAGAGAGAGAAAGGCGTGAGTCTCCCATTTCTTGTGTGAGAAATTCATTTGTTTAGCTACTCATCCAAGTTTCTTGAGCATCTTGTATGTGATAAGGACTGTGTAACACTCGAATGAGTGTGAGGATGAGCAGGCCATCACATATTCCCTACACCTGGGTGTGTTGGGGGAGAGAATTCTGCATCCTTGAAGGGAGGGTCATGCATTGTAGTATCTGCCTGACAGTTACTAGGATCCCAGTGCCTCAAGCTTTGATTTATGCCAACCTGCCTCTTCTCAGATGGAATTGGTTACATTCTCCTAAAAGAACATAGAAAGGAAAATATCAGTGCTTGGAGTCATTGGGGAAAGGGGGATGGGACAGGAGCCAAGATTGAACTTCTGTGCTACTGTGGAGCTAAATAGCTTCCCCAGCAAAACCTGAGGCCCCTGCTTAAGTGAGATTCCCTATCATTTGCACTGATAGGATGGGTCACTATTTCAGCTATGGTAGGGTGTCGAGTTTGGAGGCCATGTGCTGGATTACAGCTTTTTTTAGTCCCATCTGTGGGAAATTAGGAACTACTGTTTGGAGATAGTAGCAGCCCTTAATAGTAAGTGGGATTTATGACGATCTGGTTTGCGGAAAAGAAGAAATGGGAAAGATGGCAAGCCTACTGGCCTTAATTCTTTAGATGCTCTGGGAAGACTAGGCTGGACGTCTCCCCTGAAACTTAGAACTCTCTTCCCCAGTAGAGGTGGGAAACTCAAGCTCTTCCCATAGCTGTGAGGCACCCTGCGGTCCCTCAATAGCTCAGCTGCCATCACATACCAACATGCTTTGGACAAAGAAAAGTTTCTAACCAGGTGAGCCAAAACCCCAGATTTATTAAAATGCCACAGAGAATGTGGATTCTGAGAGATCAACTGACTTCTGCTGGTCCTCCTGCTTGGAGCTTCAAGATTTGTTGACTAAAGTTAGAGGTTCTGACCTTGTGTGACTCTTTCTCTGTTTCAATTTTTCATATCAGAGCGGGATATCACAGAGCACCAATAGCGGTCCTGTATGGTTCATATGAAAGTGGAAATTTACTCACTCTCCTCCTGTACCTTATCAGTACAAGAAGGCTTAGGCATTTTTGGATGTTCTGAGCTTTGTAAGGATAACAGGTAGATTTTAGGATCCATCACCTTTAGACATGTCTTCAACAATCAGAAGTCCCTTTGCCTGTATCATTAGAGAAAGAGTGAGTTTGCCCTCATATTTTTCAACACAAAAATCACTTGAAGTGGGGCACTGGGGTGGCTCAGTCAGTTAAGTGTCTGTGTTGGGCTCAGGTCATGATCCTGGAGTCCCCGGATAGAGACCTGCGTCATGCTCCGTGCTCAGCAGGGAGCCTGCTTCTCCCTCTCCCTCTGCTGCTCCCCCTGCCCGTGCTTGCTCTCTGTCTCATCTAAATCAATAAGAATCTTAAAACACACTTAAAAAGTCAAGTAAAGATAGTCATAGAAAGAATAATAGAGGGCACCCTGAGTGGCTCAGTTGGTTAAGCTTCTGCCTTCTGTTCAGGTCATGCTCCCTGGGTCCTGGGATCGAGCCCCACATCGGGCTCCTGCTCACTGGAGAGTCTGCTTTTCCCCCTCTACCATTCCCCCCTGCTTGTGATCTCTCTCTGTCTCTCTGAAATAAATAAAATCTTTAAAAATAAATAGATAAGTAAGTAAGTAAGTAAATAAATAAATAATATATTTGGTAATGGGCTGCTAAGCTGTGTTTGAGAGGACAAGGTCTTTTTTTGTCCACATTTGCCCAGGTTTGCAGTATGGATACTTTCACATTGTTAGATTAATAAGTGGCTATCAAAATTCCCGAATGTTTAACAATTGGCTTTTGCAAGCCATCATAAGCTGGCCCCACAGAGGCTTTATAACTGCATATGTTCCATACTGAAACAAATGTACTTTGATAGATCCTCATTTACTCTATTGGATCATTGAAATGAATTAAAAAGAGATCACTTCTCCCTTGCCATTTGGGTCCAGACTGTGTAAGAACTGGGCCATTCTGTTACAGTTGCCAGGCCACGAAGGCACATCCCAAGGGTTCACTTACCCTTACCTGGAATACACTGTGCTGAAGTTATAGACTAGAGAGATGTCAAAATCGGTTGCCCCAAGAGCAAGCGTGACTGGATCATCAAGAAAGGAACCCGAAGAATTGACATTGATGTGGAAGTCAAAGCCCTGAAAAAGTAAAGATCAAGAATTGTAAAGAACCTGGAACAAGAGAAAGAATTTCTTTTTCTCTTCGTGCTTTCATTTAACACTAACCAATTTTTGCCCTTATGGGCCATACACTCTTGTAAGTGGATGGAGAAATCGATCTGCCAGTAATCAAAAAACACTTAAGTCCATTAGAGATAGCAGTATGTGTAAAAATTAGCGAAAGGAAATTAAGTGAGCTATTGAAATGGAAACTGACAGGGTTGAGATTTAACAAGGAATTCACTGAAGATCATTCTGGAAAAGTAACATTTGAACAAAGACTTAAGTGCTTAAGAAGCAACCAGCAAAGCAAATATCCAAAGTTGGCTGGATAGAAGCACTTAAAAATACAGGGTACCCTAAGCCAGGAAAATGCTCAGTAAGTTCAAGGACGCCTCTTGTGGCTACAGCCTGCCGAATGATCATGGAGAAGATCAGTGGAAGACAGTAGATGAGTCGGAAGGAAGAAGCAGGTGTAGACGGCATGAGGTCTCAATATGCCATAAAAAGACTTAGTATTTCTTTCTTTCTTTTTTTTTTAAAGATTTTATTTGACAGAGAGAAACATAGTGAAAGAGGGAACACAAGCAGAGGGAATGGTAGCTGGAGAAGCAGACTTGCCGCCGAGCAGGGAGCCCGATGCAGGGCTCGATCCCCAGGACCTTGGGATCAAGCCCTGAGCTGAAGTAGACGCTTAAGGACTGAGCCACCCAGGTTCCCCAAGACTTAGTATTTCTATTTTAATGAGAAGCCTTTGGAAGGTTTATAATAGTGAGTGATACCTCATTTGTCTTTCTTAAAAGATCACTCCATTTTCTTACAGGGATTTGGGTGGCAAAGGAATCGTGAACTAGATGAATGTGGGCTGATCTGGAAAAACCCAGAGACACACAGCTATGGTTGCTTGTCCTACAATCAATCCTAGCACAGATTTGCAGATGAACACAGCTCAAAGCGGGCAAAATACAGACTTGGCTTCAGAAGGAACTGACCACTTCTGTATTAAAGGTTTTTGAATCACAGGTTTTTGTTAGCTTAACTGAGAACAGTAACACCCACTGGTACAATGTTTCTTGCACAGCACAGTCCGGACCAACCTTTGAAATTAAATGCTAGAATGAAATGAAGCCTACCTCAACTTCTATATTGATGGTTGCTACTGCAGAGGATTGGTTTAGTCAGCAAAATGCTAGCAGAAAAATGAAACTAGAAAACTCTGACAAAAAAGGGCCTGATGGTACAAAGAATAAAATGTAGTGAATATCTGTTCCCTGAAGAAATAAATTAAGGAGGAACAATTCATTTTCCGTTTAATTGGATAAAAAGCCCTTCGTGTGATGATTTTAAATGTGTGTCCCATGGGCAGACAGATGTTTCATGAATTCACCATGGATTTAGAAGGTCATAGACAACAAAAGCATTTCTTCCATTATGTCTATTTATGGATCCTAAGTTTCAGTAATTAACTCAGAAATGGAATAAACCATTTTCAATTAACCTGAAGATACAACCTTTAAGAGATTCATTTTTCTGTAAAATTTTAAAAATGATTCCTTATGAATTAGTTCATTTTAATTACACAGAAATAAAATTCTAGATTGAGGTTGGAGTCACATATTAATGTGCCTCAAAATTAATTAATATTATTTACCATTAAGAGATACACTTGAAAGATGTATTTGCAAGTCTTGCTTGTGGTGAATTTTCAATCTTGTAATTATAATGATAATATAATGGCAATAAAATACAGTGGCTGTCATATGCCTTTGAATTATTTCTCTTTAAAAATTAATTTCTTATACATGTCTAGAAATCAGATACATGATGATTTTATTTCCAAGTTTATTGCATTAGGCTATTTCAGACCTGCTATCAAAGACCAAAGATACACTTGTAAAAAATAAATGGTTATGCATTCATTTCATTACGTATATAATTAACATCCAGTCCTTAGTTATTGACAGTAATACAATAAAGTATGTATCTTTGTATTGATAACATGCCAGTATTATCTGAAATACATCGATACACATCCTATGTAGCCATTATTCTGGGCATGATATGTCCCGCAACAAATCTTGCACATAACTTTTATTGATAGCATTTTCTGGATTCACTCTTTGTGCAAATAGTGGCTTCTGATTGATACTGCATTTACAATAATACCAATTGCTAATGCTCTTCACTGGGAAAAGAGTAACAGTACTCTAAAAAGACAGAACCAGAAAGGGAGAACTAGAGAGAGAAGACGGAAGAAAGACGGGGAGGACACAAAGATCATGAACAAGTAAATGAAGAACAAGAAGAGGAAGAGGAGGGAAAGGAAGACAAGAAGGCAGCCAAGGAGGAGATAGAGGAGCGTGGAACCTGACGGCCTCTCCTTGGTTCATTGGCTGAATCTGGGAAGTGAAGTTACTACCCCCCTTCTCCAATACAAAATCAAAGTTGGGTGTTACCTTGCCAGCCATCCTGACAATATCAAAACTTTGTTGAAGATGGTGTGATTTCACATAACTTTTTACAAGTCATTTTTCATAGGCAATCCAAGTATTTTTTTAAGTCAAATATAATTTTTTTAAGTCAAATTGAATTTTTTTTTTTTTAGGGAGAATTTTCTCTTCCTTGGAATTATACAGTATTCTACTTATGGAGAACAGACTCATTCAGGTTATTTCCCCATTAGAAAGTTTTTTATAAGGATGCATCAAGATGGCATAGATCGGGCCTCTGAGAAACCTAATGGAAGACAGAGGTTGGCCTGTGAAGTATGAGCTCTACAGGACAACTGTGCCTCATGATAGGATCCTTGGGAATTCAGCCCAAGGGATTAGTTGGTCAGCCTCTAACGGCAGAATTTCATTGTTCTTCATCTGCTATCATTGGTGTCACTTAACTTGTCTTGTTGATTCTCTGGCATAAGCCACGTCATCCATTTCCCCTGCAGTTTTCATTAAATTACCATCTTTCTTATTTGGGAAGACCTTTGGCATTATATCATAATGAAGACCTTGGATAAACCTATAAATGAGTTTCTTTTGGGGCTTCATGTCACTTCTGTCCAGTCAGGAGGTTGGGTCATTCGTTGCTGCACATTCTCTTCCATGATGTCCTTGGGAATGATTGTCCTTTTGATGCTTGGCTCCTCCAGTCACCGAGTTTTTAAGATATGACTCTAGTTACAGCTCTGGAGGTCCCACCTTCCAGTATCTTGATAATCCACTTATTGGAAATAAAAGAAGGGCAATGTCAAAAGAGGAAAATTTCATATAAAGTTTTTATGACAAGACCTTCGTATTGGAAAGTGAAATGTCTCTTGAAGTAAACAAGCCCCTGAATTTTTGAAAGCACGTCCATTTCATGACTGATTATATACATATTGCCTTTCTGCTGTATTTTGTGACCTAAATAAACAAGGTCTCAGCCCCTTCTTCCCAACCCCAGCTTTCGTGGGTCTTAAATTATTTTAGGAAATTATTTACAATTAAACTAAATCAATGCCAGTGGGACTATGAAGAATTTTACATTTGAAATTAAATGGTGATTCTGTTTTCCAAAACTGCTCGCTCTGACAAGATGCTCCTAGAGTTGAGAATCAAATAATGAGAAGGACCAGCCAATAGTCATGATATTCAAGTTTGGTGTTCAATTTTTTATTGCCTTACAGTGATGAAGATTAATGTCATAAAATGGATTTTTTTAACATCAACTTTGGACCTAGCTCAGTCAGTTCTTAAGGCAAAAATTGGTCCATTGGCCAAGATATCTGGGGCATTTTTCTTACTTTTTAGCACAGTGATGCTCTCAGAATGAACCATCCATTGGCTTGCTTGAAATGTTACTCTAATTTGGGAATGAGAAACTGCCACCTGGAAGAGAATATTTCTCAAGAACGAGAGGACAGCACATATCATGAAATTATAGTAACAGCAGCTGAAGACTGATCCATCTGGAAACTTTAAACAATGCATCTGGCAATTTACAGGTAATAACTTGCCTCTTTTGACAGAAAAGGTCGTAAATATTTCTTATTATTACCAAACAAGACACCTGTGAGTTCGGAGAGAACCCTTATAAATCTAGGGGCCATATTGGCTGGGCATCGTGAGGTAAAGAAGTAAACATAAAGTCAGCTAATCTTTCAAATTGGAAAATGCCGTAAACATGCAAAGAAGTCATAAGACTTGTGAATAAAAGTAAACTGTTTGACAGGAGAATGCAGTTGGATTTTAAATGTAAGTGGGTGTCGGACACGGTAATCATGAGTCCCTGTTTTCACTTGACTCTCCTGGTAGATGCCAGTCGCCCTGCTGAATTCTTAAAGATGCACTCCTTTCCCTCTCCAATGTGTCTTTGCCCCATGTTAGAGGATAAATTATATCCTATCCTTAGTCTTAATCCTCCTACGCTCCAGAGGACAAAAAGAAGTGAGAAAGAGCTGAACAAACATTTAGGCCTTTAGCTGTTTGGAAATCAGATAATGAAAAAGCTGTTTAGTTTTGCTGGAGATGTTACTGCTTTAGCGTCACCTGACAAGTTATGGTCTACTTGAAGGAGATAAGGAAGGCTTCCAGGAAAAGCAAGCTGGATTTAAATAGACAGATACATATGTAGGTAGGTAGGTAGATGGATGCATGGATGGTTGGATGGATAGTTGGATCAATGGATGATAGGTAGATAGACAATAGACCTATGGTAGACAGATGATAGATGGAAATAGATGTTAGAGAGATGATAGATAATAGGTAAATATAGATAAAAATAGGTGATAGATGATGAAGATAGAGATGATAAAGACATAGATGGATTGATACAGGAGAGAGAGAGATACATATACACTGTATGTCTAATGAGAGCAACTCTGTACTCAGCTAATTGCAATTCCTCTAATGTTCTTTCTGAGAAGTAATGCTGAGCTACTTGCATTTTCTAACTCCCTAATGATGCAACTTTCTTTTGAAAATCAGTAGATATGTTTTATGCATCCTCTAGAAACTCAAAGAAAGAAATCATTTATAAAAAAATCTCAACTCAAGCTTAATTTTATAAAGATCATGAATACCTATATTGAGCATAGAAATTCTAGCTTCTAACTCCATTAATTTGGGATGACGAATTCTGAAAGATATCCTTGTCACATCATCAACAATTTGAAAGACACAACATTTTCAAAGGAATAGATTTTTGAACCATATCAACCTTACTAATAATCTCCTTTGACCACATGATAAAATTTTATTGCAATGAGTAATAGTGTGTACCCATTACAAACCAGCTCCTCCTCTCCTTTTCCATGGGCTGACTTTCCAAAGTTTTGAATTTCATCTTTGCCCTAAAATAATTTACTCAACAAGGGGGGCTAGCATTTTCTACATCATGAAAATCGAGGACTTAAAATCCCAGGTTTTCATCAGCAGACAAAATTGAATTAAACCAGCAAAGAAAAACAGGTTATAAATACTCAAATCATGCTTTCCTTGAAGCAGCCAGTATAGAATTTGATTAAGGATGATACCGTGAGGGACATTGGTAGTTTCAGAATGATCTTTTAGGAGACTCAACTAGAATGTTTGCAGTTAGTGTGTGTGTGTGTGTGTGTGTGTGTGTGTGTGTGTGTGTGTGTGTGTTTTAACAATACTAACAAATTTAACAATTTATAGGTGTAGACACCTTGGCTAAAATCCACCTATGTGGTAAAAGGAAGGAAGATGAATACTAATGCATTAATTATCTTCTTGCCCCAGTTAACAACGCATGTTAATTAAGATGGCTTATTTCATTATCACCCCAAGATACTCATGTAATATCTGAAATTCACAAGTTCTTTTAAAAGAAATATTGCCTTCATTGATAGGAAATTAAGCAACATATTAGTATACTCATAATTAACATTAAGGTATAGAGTATTCTCAAATTTAAGTGGCTACTCTCCAAAAGGGAAACATAAATAAGAATTTAAGTGGTGGAATTGAAAACTTTATTTGACTTTAAGCCACTGGTTACATCTATAGTTATATCTTTTTAAGACTATCTTTATGTCTCTATATATACCTTTGTCACTCTGTTGCTGTTACTGGCGGTATAATTAGATAAATTTTCATCTGTCCATCTATCCTTACTCCATCGTGTTGCTTCACGGGCACCTTGCAGAAAGGGTAGTGGCTTGGGAAACACAAACTTGTTGCATTTATGGATCTATATAAGTCTTGTCTTGATTGGTTTAGCATGGGTCAAGAAATGCACTCGTGGGCACCAGGATTCCTACACTCCTGTGTCTCCAGAAAATGCCAGGTCTGGGGGTCACGCTAGCTTCAAGGACGGATGTCTCAGATACGACCATGGCAGGCATGTGACCCATGAGAGTCTAACTTGAATGTGCATCTCAACAAAAGTACCTATCCTTTATTACCAAGGAACATTTTGGCTTATATTGAAGACAGTTAATGTTGCTATCCTTTACATTTTGTTCGCTTTTCCTCCTCCTCCTTTTTTTTTTTTTTTTTAAGATTTTATTTATTTATTTGACAGGGAGAGATCACAAGTAGGCAGAGAGACAGGCAGAGAGGGGAGGAAGCAGGCTCCCTGCTGAGCAAAGAGCCTATGGGGCTCGATCCCAGGACCTTAGATCATGACCTGACTTGAAGGCACAGGTTTTAACCCACTGAGCCACCCAGGTGCTCCTTCTCCTCCTTTTCTTATATTCTAGGAGGTCTCATTTCCATGGAGGTCAGAAAAAAGAATCAATGGTATTAAGCTGCCTAAAATTTTTTGTCGGTTCAGTGAGAGGAATCTTTAATGGGTTCCTTCTAAGTCTCTGAAGAATATTTTGTAATTGACTTATGTGGAGCCCTAAGTATCTGCAAATGCTCGTTTTTAGAGACTATATTCCCACCTTGTCCAACTTGTTTTTATGCCTTTTTTTTATTTCCTATTTTCTTTTATTGCCATGGAATCAGTCCTTAAAGGCAATGGCCCGTCCTCATAGAAATGCTTCCAGACACTAGATGGAGAATATCTCCCTTGCGACCTTAGCTAGCATAATTAATTTGATCTTCATGTGCTTTTCTTCCCAGGAGAGAAGAATGGTCTTAGCTTTTGAAGTCCCGGGTGGACAGAGCTACTTATAAATTAAAATACCTTACTTTGCTTTTGCGTAATAAGGGTATTTTATCTCCAAGTGTCAACAGTTAAGAAATTTGAAATTGCACTCACAAACACAGTTCTGAGTTGCTAAAAATGGAATATTTTTGGAGGGAGCATCACCTCTTTTTCCGGTCTCTTGCATCTCCAACATCTGGTGGTGCCACATCTCCTCTTCCCCCAAGACATGATTATCTGACTGGAATCCCCTGCGGATCCCAGCTCAGATGACCCTTTCCAGCCTTCCCCACCTATCTGGGTGGGGACAATGTGAACGATGTGGAAAGCACATAAGTCAGACAGGCTTCTGTCAGTTTTGGAACATAAAACACATCATTCTAGCTCTTGAAGTGTTACTTTCCTAATTTCTAAGTGAGAAGGCTAGCAAATACCCGTTACGCTTTGTTGGGTCCGTTGAATGAGTTCAAAGTTTAAATCACTTTTCTGTCTGACGCGTAGGAGGTACTCAGTATAATTAACTTTTTAACATTTTCTATTCTGCCAACCAAACACATCTATCCTGAATAATACAAATGCATTTATCTCAGTGTATTAATGGATTAAGGGGGTCCTTGAATGCCTTAGTTTGCTTTTCCTTCATTTTCTTCACTGTGGAACGCAAGGATTAAAACACTAAAACATCCCAGAAGCTAAACTTCATCCATACTTTTACATATTTCTAAGCAGAATTCAGTACTTTTTTCTTTTCTATATGTTGGAATGTATGTAATTAGATAAAAAGTATGTATATATTCGAATATTATTATTTTCATGTTTTGAAGTCCTCATAGTTGTTGCATTTATGGTTGCATAGTGTCCTAATTAACAGCTGTGGAAAACTTAAGAATATTTCCAGAATTTGCCATGATAAATAATGTGGCTAATAAACAGCTTGCTTCATGTATTTTTTTTTTTCAGAAATTCTAAGCGAAATAATTGAATGGCTCTAGGTAATCACTCTAATTGGCTCTTAATAGCTATATGTGAAAGAATAGAGAGGGTTTTGTGGGTGTAGGGAAAGAAAAATTTTTCCTCTACCCTTTGAGTTCTTCTAGCTGGACTAAGAATTAAAGTGACTTGAGACAGATGAACAAGAGGAAGAAAAACCCCACAAAGTTTTACTATATGTGTGTGGAGGTCCAATCATAAAGTTGAGGCCCAAACACATGACCAAGGCAGGCAGTATTATATAGTTTAGAAAAAAGGGACCGTAAATTTGTGAAAAATTGACAGAATAACGAAAACAGATGTTTGAGGGTTTTAATTTGTAAAGAATTCTAAATAGAATATGAGTTGAGGCAGTATATGAGCAAAAAAAGTAACAAGGTTTGTTGCTACAGCTTTCTGAGTTTTAAAATTCCTATTTCTGGTGGTAAGGATGTCTTTTGTACTTAGGACAGGGAGGGTACATTTCATTTAGAAGATTTTTTTGGGTGCTTTTGGGGAGACAGAGGAGGGTCTGAGTATCCTTGCCCAAGCTGGTTTTCTAGTAGCTTCAAGGCAAAATAATCAGTATGCCATTGTGGTATATTTTGGATGGCCTGCCCTTGGCCCCTACGGTTGTAATACCTCTGTCTTTAATCAAAGGAACAGTTTTAAAATTGGACTTTAATTAAAAATGTCTTCCTAATGGCGAACCTTAGGGAAATACCTTTGAGCGGCCAATGCCTTTGACTTCTGGAATCCTTCCCTTAAGCATAGGACTGATTGCCTTACTCATGAACTTCCCAGTAAATCACAATAGAAATCTGAGTTCATTCGACAAATGAAGATCTCTGTGCCCAGTAGGATATATTTGTCAACAATGTGCCTCTAGTATATAATTAATGATTTTTTTACACATAGAATCAACAGTGCTTACCTAGAAAACACAAATCCTAAAGCATTTCACAAATAATTCACCCAGCATAAGAAGCTCATCTTCAGATGTAAATTTACCCATTGTCCTCATTTGTCTATTCTGAAGCCCCATTTTAATTACTCTTAACATCTTCACTCTTATCTGAAAAGTATGGCATCTTCCTAATGCATGTATTTTTCTTTTTAGAATCTCAACTCATTCTCAAGACAGAAGGTTCTTTCCAGAAAAAATAAATTGCCCATTTAGTGCATATTTCATTTCCTACTGTGAGTTTTTTGTGTTCAACCCAGTTAGGATGTGTTTGACTTCCCTCTCTTGATTTATGTCACTTTCTCTTCCCTTTTCTGCACAGCCCTCTTGCCTTCCAGCCTTTCCCATTCATTTGAGGATATAAAGGTTTGATGCAGGTGAATTGGTCTCCCTGAAGACAAAGAGTTTGACACAGACTGCAGAAACTTTCCTATAAAGTTGTATATCAGATGAGGAGTTGTTAAAAGGAATGACTGCCTAAAGCATCTCATTTCACATTACCCGGGGAGGGAGTTTTTGTCAGAAACCATCATATTGAATAGGTGAAAATACGCTGCCCAGCACATCCACCTACAACACATCATAGACATCACTCCCATGAATAATTGAAATTGTTTCCCACGGAGTTTGCATTATTAGTATTCATTTGAGCAACACGATAATAAATTCGGAGAAAAAAACTCACTCTGAATATTTAATAATATTTTGCATTTTCATGGTATGTTATATTTTGGAAGTGAGGTTTAATGAATTGTAATGAATCAGCGAGTTCCACGGGATGTACCTTGGAGGCAAATCAAGCTCATTATGCCCATTTTGCAGTTTTAAAAAACAGAGAACCTGACAGAGGAAGGGATTTGCTCAGTATTTTTCTGGGAGCGTGACATCAGAAGGAAAAGACCTAAAGCCTATTACTGAGGTTCGCAGTCAGAAGACACATTTTCTTAGGAAAGGGAAATTAAGATGAAAATGTAATACATGGTGTTTCTTATTGACATTCAAACACCCAAATAGCACTGACAGTTACTTCTCAATTAGGGTGGTAGGTGAAGCACAGGAAGCTGGCTTCTTGGTTCTTAAAAATTGTTTTGTAATAAAAATGATTATAAGTGGGTATTAGGCATACAAGAAAACTCTAGAGTCATGGTGATTTTTCGCTGATTTGTCCTTGAGATTCAGGTCATGAGTAGCCTTCTTATACAAAAAGCAGTTCTACATGCTAATGTGTGGGCTTGCTAAAATGCATGAAGTTCAGGGTCACCTAAGGACCCTTTTGTCTAGAACCCAATTTCAAGGCCTGTGTTATCGGCCAATGAAACCAGGTATTCAGGGCAATTAAAAATAACTCCTGAGTGCTGAAAACTAACCAAGTGATATTTCCCAGTTTGTCCCAGATATTTCCACTTTGTCACTTCCAATTAAGAGAAAGGATTCTGGTGTCAATGAACACAAGGTGTATATGTAAATGTAGACTAAATATATAAACTACGTATGTAAAATATATGTATAGACTATAGATATGTATATTTTTTTGCCAAAAACTATGAAGTAGTCCATTGCAAAATCCTTATAAAACCATAACAAAACTATATTTACATAAATAAAATTCTTATACTACCATAACAAAATATTTACATTTATGCAGAGACGTAAAACATATATATATAAACACACACATATCTATTGGTTATAGAAAACACATTTTTCATGTAAGTTATCCCACTATTAAGCTGGTAGAGTGTGATAAAATTGCAACCCAGTCAATGCTAACTAGAAAATAAGTGTATTGTCTAAAACTATCTGATTTTAAGTACAGCTACAAGGTACATTATCATTTTTAAATTTTTTATTTATTTGTCTTAAATTCAATTAAACAACATATGGCACATCATTACATTTTTTTTTAATTTATTTATTAGAGGGGCACCTGGGTGGCTCAGTGAGTTAAAGCCTCTGCCTTCATCTCAGGTCATGATCTCAGGGTCCTGGGATCGAGCCCCGCATCGGGCTCTCTGCTCAGCGGGGAGCCCGCTTCCCCCTCTCCCTCTGCCTGCCTCTCTGCCTGCTTGTGATCTCTCTCTCTCTCTGTCAAATAAATACATAAAATCTTTTTAAAAAATTTATTAGAGTGTGTGCACGAGTAGGGGGAGGGGCATAAGGAAAGGGAGAAAGAAGCAGATTCACCCTGAGCACTGAGCCTGAGACAGGGCCCGATCGATTGACCCTGAGATCGTGACCTGAGCCGAAGTCATAAATAGGATTCCGAGCCGAATGAGCCAGCCAGGAACCCTCATAAGGTACATTTTTTAAATCAAGACTTCAGCAGTATAAACTGAAAGAATGAAAAAATATGCCCTCTTCAGTTTCCAGTTAACTTTGGCATATTTTAGTTCGAGTGCCATAAGTTCTGCCTTTGACAAGCAAAGTTTTCACTTTGGGGAAACTAAGTCCTCTTGGTGGACTAAGGATAACGATAGGTTTTTGGGAACAATATATTAGTACTGAAAGAACCTAGGAGATCATGTACCCAACCCCTTCATTTACACAGGTTTATACCAGGGTTCGTAATGATTTTATCCGATGTCCCAGAACTTATTAGTAGCAGAGATTAAATTAGAGTCTTAATCACTTGGTTTTTATTTCTTTTCTTTTACACTTTCTTCATCTTGCCTCTAGCTGGGAAATAGCAGCAAATTGAAAGTTGGCATTTTTAAGTTAATTTTTGTATTTCACAACTATATGTTACAGTGTCAAAATGCTCATTACTTTAAATATAAACCCGATAGCTATGGAAGCTTATTGGGTTAACCTCTCCCCATCTGTCCCCTACTCCCAGATTTTACCATTCTCTAATGATGACAGAATAAAATTCCATCCCTTTGGTTTGATGTGTAAAACATAACCTTATTTCTCTGCAGATGAATACTTACCTTTATTTTATTTACCTTTGATTCTCATGGCCAAGCTGTATTCTAACCAAATCAAATTATTTATTTGGAGGTTCTTTTCTATTCTTTCTGACTTCCCTGGTTTTGTTCATGTACTTCTCATCGTGTTGTTGAAATCTATTTATTTTCTTCCCCCACACAACCGGAATCTTAGTAGCAAAGCTAATCTGAAATTCCATATGTTCGTTCCATGGGGTGTTCTCTGAACCTCAAGCTGGAAGTGAGCTCTCTCTTCTCTGAACTTTAAGGCCCCTCCTTGTCCAGAGTGTATCCATTTTTACCACATACGACCTGTGAGACTGCAAACTCTGAAGGTTTGGTTTTTGGCAGCTCGATCTTTCTATGTCCAGTAGTGCTCCCATGGCATAATGCTTTTTCTTCATTCATCCATTTGGTCATTCACTCACTCAACCAATTTTGCTTTCGGATCCTCTTTGTATATATACTATATACTAGGCACTGTTCTATACTGAATAAGTACTCAGTAACTATGTATGTTTTTTTAATAAATAGAAATAACTGAAAAAGGTCAGTTTGAAAGGATCTAGAGACTGAGTAAGAAAGCCACCTGACAACAGAGATAAAAAAAATAAATTCTTGTTTATTAGAATTTCATGCAGGAGAACATCCACTGTTGTTGGAAAGATCCCATATATGGTGCTATAATGTCAACCTCTAGCAGATGTACTAGTCATTCCTAGGCAGATTATATATATATATGCTCATTTATAATATATATATATTATATATATATATATATAATATATATAATACACACACACACTTTACTTTGTAATGCAGATCTTAGTTTAGTTTGCATTCTTTGATTTACCATAACTGAATTAGCTTTTGTGGTTCAGAATTAAATTTGAAAGTTCACATCACTTCTGAGGAAGTGGTTTCCACTCCCCTCCATATACTTACTTATCCCTTCCATATGGAAAACAGCTTCCTTTGAAGATAGTAAGAATTCACATGTGACAGAGATAAAAATATTAATAGTTCCTTAAAACTCGTATGAGATGCATACACAAGAATACTTTGAGAAAGACTTAAGGAAATCTCTTTGCAAGACCAGAATGAACAAACAAATAAACAACTTACAAGATTGTAAGTAAGGAGCAATCACATATCAAGATTTTCTTTTTATATATCAAGATTTTTCAGGCAAAGGGTAAACACATATATTTATTTCAAACCCTAAGAATTAATTGCAGATACCCTGAAATATAACTCATGAGTGTGTGTATGCCGAATGCCCATATTATATGCCAATGTGAGCTTATTTAAAAGAGAAAAATGGGATTTGCTGGCATTTTCTGGAAAATGTAGTTTCCAATGTTCATTTTTGCTTTTGAAAGATGGAAGCATACCTAGAATATAATGTTTGATACCTTTTAAAAGCCTCTTTAAAGGCTAATAAGCATTCTTCATGGATTATATCTTATTAGTAAACGGGATCCCAGAATAGAAGTTGTTAGGAAATTAGATAATCTCTCACTGGCCAATTGCTTCTTTTCTGGAGGGGGGAAGAGCCTGGGGAATTGTACATCAGTGATGGAAAGTAAAAGGAATTAAATATTATCTGAGTTCCATACTTGCTATCAGCTTAGATGTAAACAGACCCTGGTGTTATGTGAAGTGTGCTAGCTCTTACCAACCTTTATGTGAACTAACTCATGTTGGTAGAAGGTACAGCTCACCAGGTAGGACTGGACTATTGATCGGAGTTCCTCCCGGGAGGGCTCCCTGCAGCTTTGAAGAGTTGGCTCAAATTATGCAGCCCCCAGGGAGTTGAGACGGTCTAACTCCTTTACAAAGTCCAAAATATATGTATTTGCCTGGGGCAAATAATACATTATATGTTAATAAAAAATTTAAAAATACATATATACGTGTATATGAAGGTTGTAAATAGGATCATCATGAAATTTCCTCTTTTAAAGATGTTTTCTGTAACAGTCTGTTTAACACTCAAAGTCTTTTCTGAGGGGCTCCTGGGGGGCTCAGTTGGTTAAGCATCTACCTTTGGCTGGGGTCATGATCTTGGGATCCTGGGATCAAGTCCTGTGGTCATCGGGAAGTCTGCTCCTCCCTCTGCTCTCCCCTCAGCATCCAATCCCCCTTCTATCTCTCTCTCTCTCTCTCATAAATGAATAAAATCTTTTTAAAAGAAGTCTTTTCTGAGAAGGTAACATTATACTTCTTAAAACTGAGTAAACTTGGTTACATTGTTACATGGAAATTTGTCTTTCTTCGGCATATTCTTGTGATCTCTCTCTCTCTCTCTCAAATAAAATAAATAAAATCTTAAAAAAAAAGAACATGACTTCCTTTTATTCTCTTTTCTATCTATTCCCTTGTCACTCTCTTAGTGTGCTTTTTTTTTTCTAACCCACTAGATTATAATATTTACCCGAGCCTTTCCAGATGTGCTTATAATCACTGAACTATCTACACTCCATAACCAGGTATTTAAAGAGCTCCACTTACTCCAAATCAGGCATTTTCTATTGATTCTTAATCCTTAATGAATTTTTCATTTTGAAATCATTCACAAATTTGCATGTTTCTTTTTTTTTTTTTAAAGATTTTTTATTTATTTATTTGACAGAGAGAGAGATCACAAGTAGGCAGGGAGGCAGGCAGAGAGAGAGGGGGAAGCAGGCTCCCTGCTGAGCAGAGAGCCCGATTCGAGGCTCAATCCCAGGACCCTGAGATCATGACCTGAGCTGAAGGCAGAGGCTTTAACCCACTGAGCCACCCAGGCACCCCCAAATTTGCATGTTTCATTTGTGACATTATCTAATCACATTCTTTCCTTGACCCATGTATTTTATTTCATTATTTACTTTTTAAAATTAATTAATTAATTACTCGCCATAGCACATCCCCTCCCCAATGTCCATCCCCAGCCACCCTATCCCTCCCACCCCTCTCCCCTCCAGCAACCCTCAGTTTGTTTCCTGAGATTAAGAGTCTCTTATGGTTTGTCTCCCTCTCTGGTTTCATTTTGCTTCATTTTTCCCTCCCTTCCCTATGATCCTCTGTCTCGTTTCTCAAATTCCTCATGTCATTGAGATCATATGGTAATTGTCTTTCTCTGATTGACTTAATTCACTCTTGCAAATATTATGCTAAGTGAAATAAGTTAGAGAACAACGTGGATGGACCCATGTATTTTAAAAAACATATGAATGCAAATTTTATTGACTTCTTTAGTGTAAGAGGCTGTTGGATTGTGTAAAATATGCCCCAGGATAAAATGAGAATATTTAAAAGGAAAATTCTTACTTCTATTTTCTTTAACTAATATTCTATAAATGCATTTTATGTAGTAAGGGTCCAGGCATAATAAATGATGATCAGCTACTCGTGAGTAGAGCTGCAAGGCCTTAGTTGCCACTTCAGGAGCAGTGAGGAGCAGTTTTCAGGAGAAAACTGAAGGAATGTGAACAGTCCTCCACACAAATGGGAGTGTAAAAACAAGTAAAAAAAGATCAAATTCTACAGAAAGGAAAAGGGAAAATATGACTATTTTTGAAATTAAATCTCATTCAAGTCTTTATAATCTCACCTAAGTCTAACAAGATATAAAGATAAAAATATGACAGTTGGGGTGACTGGGTGGCTCAGTGGGTTGAAGCCTCTGCCTTCGGCTCAGGTCATGATCTCAGGGTCCTGGGATCGAGCCCCGCATCGGGCTCTCTGCTCAGCGGGGAGCCTGCTTCCCCCTCTTTCTCTGCCTGCCTCTCTGCCTACTTGTGATCTCTCTCTGTCAAATAAATAAAATCTTTAAAAAAATATGACAGTTATTTATCATGTAAATTGAATTATGATATGCATATAAGTACATAATTCACGAGCATAAATATTAGTAAATTTTGATGAGGTGAGTACAACCATTAAAGCATCACTCAGGTCAAGAGAGAGCTAGAATACTGATAGTCTCCAGAAACCCTCTTCATGTCACCAGAATGTGGTAACCATGCTAGTAAAGTTTGCCACATTTTGACTTGTTCTCATATTGGATTGCTTTGCTGGTTTCAAAATTTTTTTTAATTTCTTTTTTAATTTGACAGAGAGAGAGAGAGAGATCACAAGTAGGCAGAGAGGCAGGCAGAGAGAGGGGGGAAGCCAGCTCCCTGCTAAGCAGAGAGCCCTATGTTGGGCTCGATCCCAGGACCCTGAGATCGAAAGCAGAGGCTTAACCCACTGAGCCACCCAGGCACCCCTGGTTTTGAAATTTTTTATGTCTTCTTTACACCCAGTATTATGTTTGTGATTCATTTATACTGATGTTTATAAAAATAGTTAATTCTCGGGGCTTCTGGGTGGCTCAGTCAGTTGGGCATCTGCCTTGGGCTCATGTCATGATTCCAGGGTCCTGGGATCAAGCCCCACATCAGGCTCCTTACTCAGTGGGAAGCCTGCTGAGGCTTATTATTTTGAATAAATATTTATCTTTTAGATCAATTAAAGCTGAGAAAAATAAGTTTTTTAAAAATACTTTAACATATACCTTCTTTGCTGCTCTTTATATCAATCCACGTTTGGGTATATTTCATTTTCTTTTTCTCTGATAGCTCCTGAAAACATTTCTTGTATTATAGGTCTTCTGGCCATAAGTTTCCTCAATTTTTGTTTACCTGAGATAGTCTTTATTTCTACTTTACTTTTTGCAGGATTTTGCAGGGTACAGAACTCTAGGCTTTCTTGTCAACAATTTAAATATTTCATTCTACTCTCTTCTTGATTGTATAGATTTTGAGAGGTTGGATGTCAGTCTTCTCTTTGCTCCTCCTTATGTAAGATTCTTTTCCCTCTGAGTTCTTTTGGATTTTTTTTGTTTGCCTCAAATTTTTTTTTTTTATATTTTGAGGATATGCCTGAGTGTGTGTGTGTGTGTGTGTGTGTGTGTGTGTGTGTGTATACTTTTATACACACACATATACTTTTGGTGTTTGTTCAGTTCGGTTTTTTTTTCTGAGATATCTGGATCCATGTGTTCATATTTGGCATTAATTTGGGGGATATTGTCATTAGTTTTCACATATCTCTTCTGTTTCTTTCTTTTTTTTTTTTAAGATTTTATTTATTTGACAGAGAGAAACACAGTGAGAGAGGGAACACAAGCAGAGGGAATGGTGGCGGGAGAAGCAGGCTTCCTGCCGAACAGGGAGCCCGCTGCGGGGCTCGATCCCAGGACCCTGGGATCATGACCTGAGCCGAAGGCAGATGCTTAACAACTGAGCCACCCAGGCACCCCACTTCTGTTTCTTTCTTTTGTTCTTTGCTCTCTGGAATTAGCATTGCAGGCATTAGACACAAGTTGTCCCACTGTTCTTGGATGTTCTGTGCTGGAGTTTTTGGGTTTTGTTTTTTCTGTTTTTTTACCTGTGTTTTTGTATTTTAGTCTTTTTCCTCTTGGCTTTTCAGTGGTTTCTGTTGATACCTCTACAAGTTTAGAGACTCTAAACAAGTCTCTAGCTCAGAGACTTGTTTCTCAGTGCTGTCCAGTCTGCTAATAAGCCCATTAAGGCATTCTTTATATCCATTACAGTGTTGTTGATCTCTACCATGTTTGGGTTTTTTTGTTTTTTGGGGGGTTTTTTTTGGTTCTTTTTTAGAACTTTTTTTCCTTCTGATTCCATTGTGCGCTTTTTCATGCTCTCTACTTTATCCTTGAGAGTCTTCAGCATGTTAATCACACTTGTTTTATTTTTATTTTTTAAGATTTTATTTATTAGAGTGCAAGCCTGGGAAGGGGGCTGAGGAAAATCAAGAATCTCAAGCAGACTCCCTGCTGAGCAGGAGCCCCATGTGGGGCTCAGTCTCATGACCCTCAGATCATGACCTGAGCCAAAATCAAGAGCTGGATGCTTACCTGACTAAGCCCCCTGGGTACCCCAAACATAGTTGTTTTAAATTCCCAGTATGATAATCCCAATACATCCACCACATTTGTTCTGTCCTGATGCTTGCTCTGTCTCTTCATATTGTCCTTTTTGCCTGTTACATGTTTTGCAGCGTTTTTTCTTTTAATTTTTTTTAAGATTTTATTTATTTATTTATTTGACAGAGAGAGATCACAAGTAGGCAGAGAGGCAGGCAGAGAGAGAAGGGGAAGCAGGCTCCCCGCTGAGCAGAGAGCCCGATGTGGGGCTCGATCCCAGGACCCTGAGATCATGACCTGAGCCGAAGGCGGAGGCTTTAACCCACTGAGCCACCCAGGCGCCCCAATTGCAACTTTTTTTCTTGATGCTAGATCTGTTGTACTTGTCAAGAGGAACTGTTACATATACACTTACTATTATTTAGTAATATGATGGAGAGATGTTGGGCAAGAGAAAGCAGTGTTTTGTTCTCTAATGTAATCTCCGTCTTTTAGTAAGCCTGATTCTCTTGTGAACTTCAAGAGTGCTTCTCATTTACCTCCTCCTCACCTCTTCATTACAGTAGTTTCATACACTGTTGGAACCATCATGGTTCTATGGTCTCTTTGGACTCAGAGACCAGCTGGCAAAAAAGTAATCAATCTGGTAAGGAAGGCTGTCTGGCCCTGATTTTTGTGAGGAGTACAGGCTGGTGGAAATTAAAGAAATTAAAGACCTACAAACATGGAGAGGTTTGCCTTGCTTACAAATGACATAGCTCAGAAATTTTAAGGTGGTGTTTCTCCTCAGACTGTTGTGTAAAAGAATGCAGTCCCACTGACAGCCCCAGCAGGGTTTTTTTTTTCCTTTACCTAGTGATAAATGATTATAAAATTTATGTAGATGAACAAAAGTTAGAATTGTGAAGATAATTTTGAAAAAAAAAAACAAAAACATTGTTGAAGGACTTACTTAAACTACTCGATTTAAAGACTCATAATGGAAATCCTTATGATTTCTTTCTTCTGGGTTCTTAGTTGTGTGCCCCTATATGCTGGTCCTTATTTATTGTTATGGTTGCTTTATCTTGCTTTAAGTGATGGGTTAGTGTGGCTATAGTAGCTGTTTATTTTATTAATCAAGAACAATGCCATTGTGCATATTATTGCATGTTTGGATTTCCAGCTCATAAAAATGCAGACTTTGAGAAAAATCCAAGAAAGTATGGGAGGCAGGAGTTAACCTCAAATTCCTGTCCTGATTTAAAGGGAGTTGATTCTGAGTATCAACTTAGGAAATGTGACTCTGGATGAAAATAGCAGACTAAAAAAAATAGGAAGTAATTAATTTTCTATTAAGTGCTGGGCTATACACTAACAAATCTTCCTAAAATAATTGTTACTCATGGTGGATCTGGGTTTATTGAAGCTGATGACAGGCATTTAAACTTGATCTGGTTCTTAGGTCCCTTGTAGAATTCTACGGCTTCCTCTATAAGGGACCATTCATTCATGGGTTTATTTATTCAATACACATGTATTTAACACCTAATATATTACAAGCACTTTGAGAAATATTAAGGATAAAGAATTATGTAATGAATGCAGACCTTGCTCGGAAGGAGTACATGGTTTAACAGAATGGACATTATTATAAGTTTGGTGAAGAGGCTATTAAGTGACATGTTCCAAGAATGCGGGAACCACCCAATAAGTAGTAGAACAAAGTAAACCAGGTAATATTTTTATCTTACATATTAAAAGGTCATTAGAGGGGCACCTGAGTGGCTCAGTGGGTTGGAGTCTCTGCCGTTGGCTCAGGTCATGATCTCAGGGTCCTGGGACCGAGCCCCACATCAGGCTCTCTGCTCAGCGGGGAGCCTGCTTCCCCCTCTCCCTCTGCCTGCCTCTCTGCCTACTTGTGATCCCTCTCTCTCTTTGTCAAATAATTAATAAAATCTAAAAAAAATAAAAAATAAAATAAAATAAAAGGTCATTAGATATTTTTGTTGCTTGCATATAGGAGACAATACATGCTTTTAATGACTCACTACAGTTTTCTAACTATTACTATAATATTCAGCCAGTATGAATTCTCAGCTTTTACAAAACTTATATGGAGTGTAAGTTACATGCATAACTTACTTTGAATATTTTTTTCTTTGTTTCCCACACTTGATATCATTATGAACCTTCATAAATTCATAAAGCAATGGCTTTATTGCAATTTTAGGTCAAACTTTTTGAAGAGACATTTGAATAGATTGTAATTATGTAATAATTATACACAGCTTGTATTATTTTTTCATGACTTCCCTTGACCTGTAATGTTTGTATTTTAAAAGATTATGCATTTATTTATTTGAAGGAGAGAGAGAGAGAGAGGAGCGAACCAAAGGAGGGAATCTTCAAGCAGACTCCCCATTGAACACGGAGCCTGGGGTGGGGCTCAGTCTCATGACCCATGAGATCATGACCTGAGCCGAAACCCAAAATCAGATGCTCAGCCACCTGAGCCATCCAGGCACCAGTTGACCTGCAATGTTTGAAAATAGATGTGAGTCAGAATTCTGGGAACCCTGTAGTCTTCAAAGTCCAAATCCTTTAGGGATGCCTGTAGCAGTTCCTCTCTCCAAGGACTCTCTTAAAAGATTGCCTGGACATCGAAAGAGCCAGGAATGTCACTGCCTCCTTGAAGCAGAAGTTTAGATTGTCTTCACTTGACACCTGTACCGCTCCTAGTAGTTTCAGATCAATCCAATTGCATCTGAGCCACTGGAGGTCTAATTAAACAATAACACTTCCGACCTCCTCCTGTCCCACATTGCCCTGAGCAAGGGGGGAATCTCAGAAACGTTTCTGAGGGGTCTTCTTTCTGAAAGATGGGTTCGTAGGTCGGTGAAATGGGTGGTTGTGCTTTTACCACGCATAATGTATACAGCAAGGCATTTCTGTGTTTTGTGACTAAATAGCAAGAAAACGTTATCCGAAATTATCTTTCTATCCCATGCCTTGTCATATCCAGAGATGTGTATAGTTTTATCAGAAGGTTAAAAAAAAGGAGAAGCAGCAGCCATTAGCCACTGTCCCTAAGCTAATAATAAGATAATTTACCACTGGGTGTTTTTAGACCCCAGAACCCTGATGAGTCAGGCACTAGGCTGGGCGCAGGAAATCCCAAATCCAGGAAGGCTTAGTTCTTCTCTGAGGTATAAACTGTCTACGGACAGCCTTTCTCCTGAGTTCACCTCTATCTCTAGCAGGTTCTTCCCTTAAAGATTTAGGGTGTTTCCAAATGCTCAAAATTGTATTTAAATCTTTAAGACAAGTTTCTGTTGTTTTTGATAGAACAAGATAGCACATTCTTGCAAGTATCCAGTGCGAAATAGCTGAGGTCTCCATACCTAAAGAATTTGTTTGGATTTTTGCTTTTAAAAAGAAATAGAAGAACGACTTCTCATAATAGTCTATGGAAAAGACACAAAATACAGTTTAAAAAATGGTAGCCTCTGAGCCTAAATCTCCCCCCCCCCCCATGTATAGCAAGATTTGTTCCTATCAGCCAGGAAGATGCCAAAATAAATCCATTTGCGCTTCTTCTTAACTGCCCATTAAGTCCAAGGAGATGAGCAGAGAATGTCCATGCCAGGAATGTTCCTCATTTTTTATGGAGGAAGCAATGATGTGCCCTGGGACTTTTTAGAAATTATTTTGTTTTCACACAAGAAATGGTGTTCATTATAAAATAAAATAAAATAAAATAAAATAAAATAAAATAAAATAAAATAAAATAAACCTTCAGCTATGTATAATACAAGTGGAAAGCCTCTGTTTTGTCAACTAACTGTTTACTGTAGTAAAAACCATCTCATTAGAGGGAGTGTTCAGTTTGTAATCAGACCACACCAAAAGGTTAGTTTTGAACTCATTTGGGTTCCCAAGTATAACAGTAACTAGGGAGCTATTGTCACATTCGAGGAGGAGTAACCAGAAGCCTGGGGCCTTTGGAAAGCATAGGAGCCCACCAAAGGAGCTGTGTGGGTTTACTCTATAGGAAAAGGAGACTAATAGGGAGGATGGGCTCTTGACTTCAAATTCTTCAAAGACCAGCAAGCAGAAGACAAAGTAGACTGGGACCGGGCAGCATACGACCACCTTGTGGATGATAACAAGGAGATAGCACTTCCTTTCTGTCCTGTGTGAAAATAGGCTTCCTACCAGTTGATGCTGCTCAGGCAGGAAATGGGCTGCCTCTGAAAAATAGAGCTTTCTGCACAGAATACACCTCGGAAAGGGCTCCATGGCTGTGAGTCAAGGGCACTGCAGTAGGGTTTTCAGTGTTACAGAAGAGATAAGTTCTGGGGTCTTTCTTTTCAGGGAGCTCCTCCACTTCCTCTGCTTGGATCTGCTCTCATTTGCCCTCCCATTTCAGACTTCTAAGTTCATCTGGGCAGACCCCTAACAAAGCATGAGAAATAATTAGTTGGCTTAAGACAGATGGTCAAGGCAATGGTAGCAAGTATTTTCAGCACTTTCTAAAGGGAAACTCACACTTGCGGAAGCTGAGAGCTCTTGGTACTCTATCCTTCCAGAGCACAGGAATATAACAGATATTAGGCTTCCTTTCGCTTTGGTGAAGAGGCTTTGTATCTTTGCAGTATCCCGAGCCTCACACCATTATGCTCACCTTAAAGCAAACAAACTTCATTGTTTCGATACCACATGGAAATACCTACTTTTTCCCAGAAAAATTCATCAGAAACTCTTGAATGAATACAGAGATACTGAGATGCTATTTATACCTCATATTGCCTGGGTACTAAAAATAGTCAAAGCATATAAGACTCTCTTACTCTCGTATTCACTGATTATCTCCTCTTCCTCCGTTTCTAATTTCAGTCAAAGAGTTTCAGAAATAAAAAGAAAAATAACAGAACAGTATGAGGAGAGACGGATGGCTCAGCTGATGACAAAAATCCATTTGACTTTTACCACACTGAGAGGTGGAGGGCTTGATTCATAGTTGGTCAGCCGGGGAACAATATGAAAAGTAATCCTACTTGGTGAGATGTTTCTTAAATGAATACAAATACCTGAAAATAGCTCAATGTCAATGTGCCTGGTGGAATCACCAATTTGCATCAGTCCTTCTAAATTTGAACCTGCTCAAACCAGCGTAAAAGTGTTTCTAGCATTAAGTTTAGCACATCATGAGCCAATATAAGCCTATTATAACAGCATCGACTGATGAGGTTAAAAAAAAAGAAAAATGCAATTGAAAACTTAGTCCCTTTCCCTGGATGGCACTCTAATCTATTACAATTAACGGAGAGAAAAAGGATCAAAGAGAGTCTGCCTTATACAGATTATTCTTAGAATAATAGAACTTGAGATTTGGAAAGAGCCTGAGACTTCTTCTAGCCAATTACCTTTCTTTTTTTTTTTCACGAGTAAAATTAATGAGGATCCAAACAATGAAGTGATTTTGCTGAGACCACACAGTTTTTCAGCAAAATTTGGGCTAGAACCTTAGAATTATAATCTTCTAATTCGATAGGCACACTCTCTGTCACTGGCCTTCACTGCATTTATAATCAGTATCTCACAAGTTTGGTAGAGTTATTGTCTTATTTTGGAGACACCGAAAATTAAATTAAATGTGCTTGTACTGTCAAGGTGTGAAATTAAAAATTATGTATCTCAGTGTTCATTCATGTGTATGGCATTATTTAAATGCCGTTAAAAAGTACACATCTCCTGTAAAAGCTTGGGATACATTCCGTTGTGTGTTAATTTTAACCAAATTTATTTCTAGATATTGGTCGAACCAGGGGAGAGAATTTTTAAGTCAACAGTTGACTTGTGACCATTGGCCAGTTAGTTGGTGACAGGGAGCGTTGTGAACCCACGTGTAGTGTTAGGGGAAAACAGCCACAGGGGCAAGGACCAGAGAGCAGATATTCTTATGAGCTAAACTTTTCTGGGGAAATAAATTACAAGGAGCAGAAGTACAGTAATTTTGGCTTCAACTTGAGGAAGAGTGCTCCAAAGGTTAAGAGTACAGTGGTTATTTAACGATGACATACAGATGATTTTCTAGGGAGTCTTCTCTCTGTTTCCTTTGACCAGGTTGGAATATTTTTGCAATTTTATTCATGGTGCTTGTCTCATTTGCTTGAGTCTATGGCTGTAGACACACATGTGCGTGCATGCACACACACACACACACACAGACACACATGCGCGCGCCTGCACACTTAAACACACAATATCTCCACCTGTGGCTGTGTAGGGTCAAATAATACCATTTGACACACATGTATATTGTAGATCCAGATATGTGGCACTTTCTTTTTTATGCATTTTTTTATAACTTACAGCAGAGCTTCACAAATATGGTGTGTCAAGTCGTGTCTTCTGTATTATATCATTTGAATAAAGAGAAAGGCTGATGCAATATAATTAGTCTCTTCACAGAGAGGCCATTTGTCCCCACTTAAAAGCCGATCCTCCTATTTTGAATTGAAAATTATTTGTAGTGGCACCTGGGTGGCTCAGTCATTAAGCATCTCCCTTTGGCTCAGGTCATTGATCCCAGGGACCTCGCATCAAGCCCCACATTGGGCTCCCTGCTCAGCGGGGAGCCTGCTTCTCCCTCTGCCTGCTGCTCCCCTCTGCTTGTGCTCTCTCTCTCTATGACAAATAAGTAAATAAAATCTTTAAAGAAATTTAAAAAATAGTTGTGCCTGGGTGGGTCCGTCGTTAAGAGTCTGCCTTCAGCTCAGGTCATGATCCCAGGGTCCTGGGATCAAGCCCAATGTCGGGCTCCCTGCTCAGTGGAAAGCCTGCTTTTTCCTCTCCCACTTCCCCTGGTTGTTTTCCCTCTCTTTCTGTATCTCTCTCTGTCAAATAAATAAATCAAATCTTTCCAAAAAATTTTAAAAAAATTGTGAAATTGGATTAACCAAATAATTACGTTCCCAGTTGCCCACTTTAAAGAAAATTTTATATTGTAATAGTTTTTTCTGTCTGAGAAACTATTGATTATCTCTTTGTAGTCCCTAGACTGAGCTAAAAAAAATGCTTGGTGTTTTCCTCAATATGTATAGAATCGTCATATGGATTGGAAATAGATATGCCTCATAACTCCTTACATGGTATACTTTAGATTTGTGTATTTCGTTGTATGTAAATTTACCCCCTGACGATACAGAAATCCACCTACAGTTACTGAACTCTAGTTGATACTGTGTACGTCGAAGGATTTAGTGGCCAAGTGTATTGATTTTCAGAAGTTATTTTGAAACGCATCAAAATGAAGATAGACGTGAATAACAATAGTTTCATGCACAGGTAGACATGAAATAGCAAAATGTCAATTGTAAAATCTATGAGGCCACTATTTGGGTGTTCATTGTGCCATTCCATTAATATTTCTGAATGTTTAAACACTTTCAATGTACAGAAAATTTTCATTAAAATCATTAGAAAAACTTAGATATGCCCAAATTATGGCTCTTGTTAGGGATGTTCCTTCCAGTTTCTCCAATCTCAGAGCTAACTTCACAGTTCCAGTAAAAGCAATCACCTTACCTTTTAAAAGTAAGAAATGAGGTGTCACTCAACCAACTTTCACCTTTAATAACTGTGGTCTCAAAAATGCATGACCTGTTGCTTCAGGTAGGATACACTGACTATTCCCCTACCTGTAAATACTTGTTTCAGTGCACCAAGTCTAATCAGCAAGTCAGCCTGCCCCATTACGCTAGGGACACAGCAAGCATTCACGTTGCTCTGACAGGTTTCAAGGAAGCCAGGGCTGGTAACTTTCTCTCTCAGCTGCCATGTGAAATGCTGGCATTTTAATTATGCATGAGTTCAGATTCTTGAGCGGATCTGATGGCATTCTCTGGCAACCCTTGGCTTACCTTCAAGTGCATTGCGGTGGTCTTCCACCGAAGTGAGAACATTTGTCAGATCATTAAACTCTCATAAGGGAATGTCACCCGAAACAGCTCTGGAGTATGTAAATACGCCCTCACTAACACAGCTCCGCGAATATTTAACCTGTGCTTTCTGGCCAAGCCTTGTGCTATCTCCTTAGCACAAAGGTGAGAAAACCACAGTGGGATAAGGAGTTGTTACCAGAGCGTGAATTAAAAAAAAAAAAAAAATTTGGTCACTTGTCTTATCTTAAATTTTTATTTTTTCAAGTAAGCAGCTCTGTGAGAAAGACATCTATTTTGTTAGATTCGCAAGTTGTAATTTAATTATCAGGGTAGACCATCAGATGACCCTATATCTGTCTATATTGAATTTTAATATTAAACTTCCTGGTTTAATCAAGAAAAATAAAAGAATAACGAATTATTTTTATCTTGATATTAAAACTAATCTCCAAGGCATGGTATATACATGTTCCTTGTAAGGTCAAAATAATCCGTTAACCTTAATATCAGTATTAGCAAAAATTTTGACACCGTAGAAAATTTGACATGCCGCTTCTCTCCAAGAGTGAAAATCATGTAATCTTTTTTCGCCTAGATTGACAAGAAATTCAAAGTGAAATTAAATGTTTAATAACTATAACTGCATTGCTTTTCTATTTCCATTTTAACAATTGTAGTAAGTGAGGGATTTAAAAAATGTGATCAACCCAAATCCTTTTTAGGAAGAAGATGATCATCAAAGACATAAAATATTAGTCACTGGCATAAAACAGTCACTTGCATAAAAATATTAGTCATGTGTTCAGCCAAATATATGCTAGAGATTTTTAGATTAAATTGTTCAGTTGTATTTGAATTTATTGCCTCTATGAGAATGTCACCCTGTATTTTCTGACTGCACAGTACTTTGACATTATGTAAAAGTCAATGCAAAATACACATGAAAATTAATTGTTTTTAATTTTAATTCCAATACTGTTAACATTCAGTGTCATCATAGTTTTCGGTATACAATACAGTGATTCAGCACTTCTGCACATTTCTCGGTGCTCAGAATGATAACTATACTCTTCATCCCCTTCACCTATTTCTCCCATCCCCCACCAACCTCCCCTCTGGTGACCATCAGATTGTTCTCTATAGTTACGAATCCACTTCTTGGATTCTCTCTCTCTCTCTCTCTCTCTCATTCTTTTTTCCTTTGCTTGTTGGTTTTGCTGCTTAAATCCCACACATGAGTGGGATCTTACAGTATGTATCTTTCTCTGACTGCCTTATTTTATTTAGCATTACACTCTCTAGGCCCTGCTAGGTTGTTGCAAATGGCAAAATCTCATTCTCTTGTATGGTTGAATAGTATTCCACTATATATGCATACGCCATCTGCTTTATCTGTTCACTGTTGATGGACACTTGGGCTTTCATAATTTGGGTATTGTAAATAGTGCTGCAATAAACATAGGGGTGTATGTATTCCTTTGAATTGGTGGTGTTGTATTTTGAGGGTGAACACCCAGTAGTTGATTACTGGAACGGTAGGGTAGCTCTATTTTTAAATTTTTGAGGAACCGCCATACTGTTTTCCAGAGTGGCTGTACCAGTTTGCATTTCCACCAACAGAGCACAAGGGTTCCTTTTTGCACATCCTCACCAACGGTTGTCTCTTGTGTGTTTGGTTTTAGCCATTCTGACAGGTGTGAGGTGGTATCTCCTAGTATTTGTATTTCTCTGATGATGAGTGATGTTGAACATCCTTTCACATCTGTTGACCGTTTTTGTTTATATTTCCCTTGTCTCGGGAAATATATCTCGAAAAAAATTGCTGTAGCCAATGTCAGAGAAATTACTGCTTGCCCTCTCTGCTAGGATTTTCATGCTTTCAGGTCTTACATCTAGGTCTTTAATCTATTTTTAACTTATTTTTGTGTTTGGTGTAAGGAAGTGGTCCTGTTTGATTCTTTTTCATGTAGTTGTCCAGGTTTTCTAGCACAATTTGTTGAAGAGACTCTCTTGTTGCCCACTGTGTATTCTTTCTCCTTTGTTGAAGATTAATTGACCATATGTTTGTGGATTTATTTATGGGCTTTCTTTTTTGTTCTATTGATCCTTGTGTCTGTTTTTATGTCAGTACCATATTGTTTTCATTACTACAGCTTTGTAATATAGCATCAAGTCTGGAATTGGATACCCTCAGTTTTGTTGTTCTTTTTCAAGGTTGCTTTGGCTATTCAGTGTCTTTCGTGGTTGCCTGCAAGTTTCGGGATTGTTCATTCTAGTTCTATCAAAATGCTCCTGGTATTTCGATAGGGATTGCATTAAATGTGTAGATTGCTTTCGGTAGTAGAGATATTTAACAATATTTTTTCTTTCACATCATGAGTATGGAATATCCTTCTACTTCCTTGTGTTATCTTCAATTTCTTTCATCAGTATTTTATAGTTTTCTGAGTACAGGTCTTTCACCTTTTTAGTTTATTCCTACTTATTTTATGCTGGGGCTCTTGTGACAATTGCCAACAACTGAGATTGTTTTCTTAATTTATCTTTCTGATGTTTCATTATTAATGTATAGAAATGCAACAGATTTCCGTACATCAAGTTTACATCCTGCACCTTTACTGAATTCATCTATCAGTTCCAGTAGGTTTTTGGTGGTCTTTAGGGTTTTCTGTATATAGTATCTAGCCACCTACAAATAGTGAATGTTTTACTTCTTCCTTCTCGATTTGTTTCTTTTTATTTCTTTTTGTTGTCTCATTGCTTTGGGTAGGACTTCCAGTACTATGTTGAGTGAATGTGGTGAGAGTAGACATCCGTGTCTTGTTCCTGATCTTGGAGGAAAAACTCTCTGGTTTTCTCCATTGTGTCTGATGTTTGTTGTGTGTTCTTCATATCAGGGCTTCATTATGTTCAGGTATGTTCCCTCTAAACGTATTTTGCTGGGGGGTTTTGTCATGAATGAGTATTATACTTTGTTATGTGTGTCACCTACAGTTACTGAAATGATTATATGGTTTTTATCCTTTCTCTTATCGATGTGATGTAGCATGTTGATTGACTTGTAAATATTGAACCACCCTCACATCCTTTGAATAAATCCCACTTGATCCTGGTGAATGTTTTTTTTTAAATGTATCATTCAATTTGGTTTGCTAGTATTTTATTGAGGATTTTTCCATCCATGTTCATCAGGGAGATGGGCCTATATTTGTCTTTTTGAGTAGAGTCTGTCTTGTTTTGGTATCAGGATATTACTGACCTCAGAGGATGAATTTAGAAATTTTCTGGGGTGCCTCGGTGGCTCAGTTGGTGAAGTGTCTGCTTCACCTCAGGGCATGATCCCAGGGTCCTGGGATCAAGTCCCACATCAGATTCCCAGCTTGGAGGGGAGCCTGCTTCTCCGTCACCATCTCCCTCTGCCTGACACTCCCCCTGTTTGTGCTCTCTCTCTCTTTCTGTCAAATAAATCGAATCTTTGTTTAAGAAACAAATTTTCCTCCTCCTTTTATTTTTTGGAATAGTTTAAGAAAAAGAGGTATTAACTCTTTAAATGTTTGGTAGAATTCGCCTTTGAAGTTGTTTGGTCCTGGGTTTGTCTTTCGGGAATTTTTAAATTGCTGATTCAATCTCATTGCTGGTAATGGATCTGTTCAAACTTTCTTTTTCTTCCAGCTTCCGTTGTGGCAGGTTACATTTTTCTCTGAATTTATCCATTTCTTCTAGGTTGCCCAACTGAAGCTTTAAAAATAAATCATTGAAATCATTTGATAGGGCAGCAAATCATATGTGTGTAGGCATGCTAGAGCCAGAAGAGGGTCACTTTATTTATATCTATTGGTGGGTGAAGTGATGACATTTCTTTTCTCTTCCCTGTGTCTCTTAAGGTTGAAAAATTAGCTGCATTGCTTCTGATGCATGTCCAGGGAATGAGATTTGAGAAGAACTGGAAGCATTTTCTGTGATAAACATGGAGCTTCCTAATTCATTTTTGCATTACTCTTGTTATCGATCTTCAGGCTACGTCATGGCTCCCACATATGAGCAAAGAGATGGTGGCCAGAGCAGAGAGGGAGGGGAGAGAGAAAGAAAGGAAGAAGGGAGAAAGAGAAAGAGGGAGGAGAGAGGAAGGAAGTGTGGTTTTATAATGGTTTATTTTTCCATGCTCTATCCATCCCTGTTCCAAAAGATGCTGGGAAAGTGAATGACGTAATGGTAACTATAACGCTCAGAGTTATCTGTTACTTTAAAATATTTGTTACCCTAAAATATTATTATTAGTTTAATAGTAACAGTCTCTGAAAAGTAAACTTATTTCCTTGATGGATCCCTGGAAAACAGTCCCTCAGCTAAGATTTGGACAGCTTATAGAATTTGTTTCATTAGGGTATTAAAATGTCATCATTTCCCCCCAAAGATCTTTTGGTTAACTATTTCATCATTTAGGCGGTCCTTAAGAGGTTTTTTTTTCCCAAAAAAATGTTTATTTTATTTTTTCAGTGTTAGAAGATTTATTGTTCATACACCACACCCAGTGCTCCATGCAATACGTGCCCTCCTCAATACCCACCACCAGGCTCGCCCAGCCCTCCACCCCCACCCCTCCTAAACCCTCAGTTTGTTGCTCAGAGTCCACAGTCTCTCATGGTTCATCTCCCCCTCTGGTTTCCCCCCATTCACCTTTCCCTTCCTTCTCACAATGTCCTCCATGTTTTTCTTTAT
>CM053607.1:120002783-120027012 GCA_028646535.1 Procyon lotor | reverse complement strand
CCAGTGCTCCATGCAATACGTGCCCTCCTCAATACCCACCACCAGGCTCGCCCAGCCCTCCACCCCCACCCCTCCTAAACCCTCAGTTTGTTGCTCAGAGTCCACAGTCTCTCATGGTTCATCTCCCCCTCTGGTTTCCCCCCATTCACCTTTCCCTTCCTTCTCACAATGTCCTCCATGTTTTTCTTTATGCTCAGCACGTAAGTGAGACCATATGATAACTGACTCTCTCTGCTTGACTTATTTCACTCCACATAATCTCTTCCAGTCCCGTCCATGTTGATACAAAAGTTGGGTATTCGTCCTTTCTAATGGAGGCATAATATTCCATTGTATAGATGGACCACATCTTCTTTATCCATTCATCTGTTGAAGGGCATCTTGACTCTTTCCACAGTTTGGCAATTGTGGCCATTGCTGCTATGAACACTGGGGTACCTGTGGCCCTTATCTCAGGGAACGGAAGCCAATATAATGCTCCATTAAGTCTATACAAGTAATTTATCTGTATTATCAGTCGATTATAAATGACTTGATCCCATCTATGCTTATTACGCTGGAAAATAAAGGACAGAGTTCACTTGTTTTATTCCATATTTAATACATTTCAGAAATATCATACTTAATGTCAAAATTACTAGCTCTAACTCCACAAGTACCATATTATTTGTTTCAAGATAACATTAGCAAATAACGTTTGGCACTGATACTGTAATAAATATCTCAACTGAAACCACCCAGTCTGTCTCTCTTGACTCCTTCTTTCCTGTAGTGGGTAACATTCAATATTTCAAGGTCTGCCTTCATTTTAAGTTACTCTTTTGAGTGTATTCAGCAAAGCACAATATCAAGTGGTAATTATTGCCGAGTATCACTCTTAGTAACATTTAAATTATTTGATGACCGATCGGTTGGAGAACATGATATTTTATTTAAGTTAAATACGAGATTCTCAGGAAAGGAGAATATATTTGGGAAGAGTAAAGCCCATTTATCTCTGTCAGAGTCTATGCCTAATAAAAAGCTACTCTCTCAAGGTTGTTGCTTTACCTGACCTTGGTGTATCAGTGAGTGTCACGATGAACAACAGCATGCATATCTGATACATAGACTTTGTGCTAGTCTTAATTATATATTAACTCATTTTATTCTCACAGCATCTGTTATATAGTGCTCTCGTTACTTCCATTTTATAGATGAAGAAACTGAGGCACAGAGTGATTAAACGTGGCCAGTGTCATGACAGGTAAAAGGCATGGCTAAGAGCAGGATCCAGATAATGTCTTCCAATATCCATGCTCATAAACACCTCTCTGAATGTCCTATACAAAAACACCTACGAATAACTTAGAGACATTGACCAGCTCTCACAAAGGCAATTTAATTGGTAGCTTTGTGGCAGTGCATCTTAAACACAGAAGCATGAGTTTCATGATCGTGAAGTACAACTGAGTTTACGATGCCCACTCCTTTGAAATCTGAATACTGATGGGGCACCTGGGTGGCTCAGTGGGTTAAAGCCTCTGCCTTTGGCTCAGGTCATGATCTCAGGGTCCTGGGATCAAGCCTCGTGTCAGGCTCTCTGCTCAGCAGGGAGCCTGCTTCCCCCTCTCTCTCTGCCTGCCTCTCTGCCTATTTGTGATCTCTCTCCTCTCTGTCAAATTTTAAAAATCTTTAAAAAAAAATCCAAATAATGAGAAAGGAGTTGGAGTTGGTATTTAGAATACATTTGAATGTTTAATACTTCCCATTCCACAGTTTATTTCACTCATTCTTGAGCACTGCCAAAATTTTTACACAGTGAATTCTTAGCTTTTATCTTATTACTAAATAAGCTACCTGTGTGGTTTAAAAAAAAAAATGTGTACAGAGATACTGGAAGAAAGCTCATGTTTCAAATAATTAAATGGATTAAACTTGTGCTACATATAAGATACCATATCCAGTATTTTTGGTGAATCACAAACAAATAACATGGTCTCTGCTTTTGCTGAGTTTATGGTTTAGAGAGGGAAAAGATACTAGAAGCAGGATCTTTGGGAGGTAAAAATAGTTTGCAAAGTCAGGTCACAGAAGCAAATGCTCACTATAATGACTAAAAATCAGCAAGTGAGTAGGGATAGAGGAATAATCTCATGTCATATAAACTACAAGTTTTAACTAATGAGAGAAAACAAATGTTTTGGGGCTTCACAGAGTGTTTCCCGAAAACCTACCACAGTTAAAAATGGCACTGAGGAGAAGTCAAGCTCAATGCTGAGAGTGTTCAGTAATACCTACCAATTCGGAGGAAATCAGAGAGACAAGGACATAAAGGCAGCCCTCAGAAACCCACTTACCATGGCAGGATTTTAGAAGAGCACCGTCAGAAGGTAGCTAGTTTTGCAGGATCTTGGATTACACTGGAGGAAAAGCTAAAGGTTAGAGAAAGGAGATCCTCCCCTGGCCTGGATGGCCATATCCCTGGTAATAGTCTGAGATTAGAAAGCACAGTTCAGGACACCAGTGAGGGCTGCCTACTGTACCAATCAAGCTTCCCTTGTCCGCAACCCTCTCTTATATTTAGACCACACAAAAGTTGACAGAATATTTTAAGGATTGTGGTAGAGGAAAAACAAGCTTTTGCAGCAGGAAAAGGACAAAAGAGTGTTCAACTGGGTTATCCTAGGCAATAAGAAGGTTTGGACCTCTCCATCCATATAATCACAAAGACATTAAAAGACGTAATATGGTCTCTGTGCCCAACAAACAAGTAATAAAAACAGTATAAAAGAACACAATGCAAATGGGGAACAGAGAGGAGACCAGACTGGAAAAAAACAATCGACTCAAGGGACAAAAGGAAACTTTGTCTATACTGTTTCTGCTAATTTCCCTTGAAGAATATGTGCGTAAGATCATGACTTAAGTAAGCCAAGAGGTGGAAAACGAGACGATAAAACAACAGATCAATATGCTTAGTTAAAAAAAGGAACTGAAACTCAATTTGGTTTCACTGTAGGACTAGAAGAAAAAAAGGAAACCAGGTACAGGAATAAATGCTATCGAAAGTCAAATTACTAAGATAGTGGAAGGCTTCAGTTAATCACATTATAAACAGGAAAAAAAAAATCAGAGATTTTGAGCAATAGAGGGAAGAGGATGGATAAGGAAACAGGATGCCCCTGAATAAGGGTAATTGTGACCCTCTGAGAAAGAAAATCCATTGGCATGCAGTAGTGGACAATTTTCCTAGAATGAAAGGACTTAATCTGCATTTCAAAGACATGCACTTAATTACAGGAAAGATGATACCACATTGGTCACCAAGACACAGTCTGGTGGAGTTACTGAAGTTCAAAGATGAAAAAAAAAATAAATTTTGAGATGTGGGATCAGGGAAAAGCAAGTTACCTTCACACTGGCATCCACAACAGTATTTGATTTCATGAAACAGTAAAGAAATTTATATGAAGTGCTGAGGGAAAGGTAAGCCTAGAATATCACGCTCGGCTAGGTTGTCATGCAAGTGCATGAGAACATCTTTCTCATCCATAAGAACTTGGCTAATTGTGGTTCTCTTGTTAGTTATCTCGCTAATGGGTACACGTCAGACCAAAATAACTAACTGTGGGAAGAAGCTTCTCTCAATTCCACACACATGGAAACTGGGGACACAAGACTGCAAACCAAGAATGTAAAGAAAATGATATCACGGTGATTTTATAAATGTGTGTTCTGTTGACCAGCAGCATCAGAAACATCTGGAAACTTGTTACAAAATCAAAATTTGGGCACCACCTCAAACCTGCTGAATCAGAAACTCAAAGGATGGACCCCATATTCTTTTTTCTTTTTTTTTTTTTTTTTAAGATTTTATTTATTTGACAGAGAGAGATAGCAAGAGAGGGAACACAAGCAGGGGCAGTGGGAGAGGAGAAGCAGACTTCCCACTGAGCAGGGAGCCCGATGTAGGGCTCAAACCCAGGACCCTGGGATCATGACCTGAGCCAAAGGCAGACGCTTAATGACTGAGCCACCCAGGCACCCCTGGACCCTATATTCTTGACTTTAATCCATTTTCCAGGTAATTCTGATGTTCATTAAAGTTCAAGAACCATCGTGCTAGAGTATTCCTTATAGGGTAGGTGTTAATACTCAGAGACCAAAGGTCAAGGGCAGTCTCGATGATCTAGGAATAGGATTTTTGCAGCATTCCCGAGGCTAGTGAGC
Source organism: Procyon lotor (assembly GCA_028646535.1). Classification (NCBI taxonomy): domain Eukaryota; kingdom Metazoa; phylum Chordata; class Mammalia; order Carnivora; family Procyonidae; genus Procyon; species Procyon lotor. The sequence continues at coordinate 120,022,800 of CM053607.1, read as the reverse complement.
CAAATAGCATGCACAAATGGTGGGGCCAAAGTTATGAGCTGACTCTACATGTATCCCTTCAAATATTGATACAGTTGTTATACCAGCTTATGAAAGATTGTCCAAAATGGAATTGGCCATCTTAAAATGTTGGCCAACTAGACCAACTGGACCAACTAGTTGGACCCAACTTCATGATAGGCCAACTGGACCAACTAGTTGGACCTGCTTCATGATAGGCAACTGAGGAAACAGTTGGCATGCATGTTTAGATATAGGTAATATGAGTATATAGAAAGAATAATAAAGGAAATGGTAGACAGGTGCAATATCTCGTTGTGACTTCTCTCTACTCCATTGCTCTTGCCTTGAAATAGGCTAACATCCTCTTACAGGTGACCTGTGATATATGCCTCTGGGCTCCAAAATCAAGGAGGCTTTCATCTGACAAAGAGAAGACAGACGCCAAATGTTGGAAAGAAAATATTAGAACGCTGATTTCTATTTTAGTCTTCTAAAATGCATTATTTGTGTGTACAAGTCATAAACTATAAATTAGTACATGATGTCATAATAAATATATGTTGAAAAAAAATCAGAGACCATGTATGAGTATCTCCTGAAGCTATTGCTTGATGAAATCTAGCCAATGGTGAAATGAGTAAAAAAATATGGTATTTTCGAAATCATTTAAATGAAGAGCAAACACCAAGTAAGTACCTTGAAGAACTGTGGTTGCACAACAGAAAAATGTTCTTTACCTTAAGAGAGACTGTATTTGTCATACAACCAGTGTGGATTGAAATGTGGGAAGCGTCACGATCACCATATTGCACAAGTGCAGGGGGAGTCATTGCTTTAAGATAAAATGTGAATGGTATTTCTGTGCAGGAACTAAAGAAGAATGCGGGAACTCAGTGAGGGAGGAGTGGGAATCGTGCGGGAACAAGTCCCTTATCATATCTCATCAGGTAGTCAACCAAAACTGCTTAAAATTGAAACCTAAAATTGAAAGTACATAATGGCTCTACCCTGAACAATTTTTGTATTCTTTCAAACACTTAATATGCCTGTACTTCTATCTTTTTCACAGAAATAGTCGAAGTTTATTTAAATTCCTTTAGTTTTTCATTCAGTTTTGTTCTACTGAATTCAAGTGAAAAGAAATGAACATTTTAGTTAACAATAGCATGCATTGTAAAATCCCACTTTGTGGTACTTATCTGTGAGTAATTGCTTGTGTGCTTTCACATTTTGCCAGAATTTTTAATAATGAGTATTTACCAAAAAAATTCATTATTATTAAAAAATTTTTAAAAGCAAAGAATGTTCTTTCTCTCACTGTGACAGGGCCTCCTCGTGGCCCCATGTTTTCCCTCCACAGCAAAAGCAATTGAGTTTTATTTTGCCAGTCAATGGATACTTTGTTGCAAAGCCATGAAGTTAATCTTGTGTTCAGTTAAAAACACTGAGACTTGTTGTTACGAGTTTCTCTCCAGCTTAAATTTACAGAACTTTCTATAACAAAAACAAAATGAGCTGTTAAAACAATCATCGTCGTCCTCTCTCTAAGGGACTTTATTGAAGGGAATCCGTTTTACATATGCTCCCATATTAAAACTTCTCTGTCATTCAAGCCAACAAAGCAATACACACACACACACACACTCTCTCACTCACTCACTCATTCACTCACTTTTTGACTCTACTAGTAGTTTTGGAAAAAAACCAGTAGTTTTATCCAAAAACTAGAAACTAGTTTTTCCAAAACCAGTTTTTTCCAAAGACTAGTTTTCCAAAAACTAGTTTCTACTAGTAGTTTTTTGGAAAAAAAATTTTATAAGGGAAATAGATGAATAAAAAGAATTACAGATTTATGAGGGAAAAGTGAAATAATGGTACCATGAATTTTCATTCTTCGTATATGTCGCATCCCCTTTAGGAAAAAGACCCTACCCATCTCAGAGTATATATAATATATAAAAAGTCTTGATTAAAGGCATGTGTACTAATATGATGTCAGAAGTGCCATATTGGAGTGGTTTTGTAGGAAAAAAAAATTCTGATCATCAGAGAAGAGTGAGGGAGGGGGTCCTTAGTCCTACAGCTTCATCTCTAGCTATCACTTTTTTTTTTTTTAAAGATTTTATTTATTTGACAGAGAGAAACACAGCGAGAGAGGGAACACAAGCAGAGGGAATGGTAGCGGGAGAAGCAGGCTTCCTGCAGAGCAGAGAGCCCGATGCGGGGCTCAATCCCAGGCCCCCGGGATCTGACCTGGGCCGAAGGCAGACGCCCAATGACTGAGCCACCCAGGCGCCCCTCTAGCTATCACTTTTATTGGAATTTTATATTAAGCATATTTTTTCCAATTTAGAAAGTAAGAATTATGTATTTTAACAATCTTAGAAGAGACAGCCCACTGAAAGAAAGGAAACTTCAATAAATGTGATTATTTTATCCCAAGATAAATGGGACCAAAGAAGCAAAGACTCGAGGGAGTTTAAAAGCACTGAACATTTAATATGTAACCTAACCTTTTATTTCCTTGATCTGTTTGTCTTTAAACAGCTGTATCTAATTTCCTTTTTCAAGATAAGTAAACTGAGGCTCAAGGAGATGGTATAATTTTGTGTAGGATTTGGGGACTAGTTAGACGTAGAGCTAGGGGTCATACCCTGCCTGGCTTGGCATTTTCCAAAGCCCACCCAGAAAGCTCTATACTCATTATCTTCAATCCTGACTGCACATTTCTGTCCCGTGAGAAACTTTTTCAAAAGTCTTCATGCCCAATGAGTGCACAGAGATTCTACTTTGGTTGATCAGGAATGTGACTCAGGTGTTGGTCACTCTTGAATAAATGTAGCTCTGAGACCCCATCCTTTTGCCTGAGATCCAGCTTATAAATACTTTACCTTTGGTTAGTTACTTTCAGTTAAAATAAAGATACTGGATATTTCATTTCTAATGTCAGATGTGTGAATTGCTCTGCCAAATTTTAGTATAAGACATGAGATCATGCAAGAGTATATTATACTCTAGCCCATACATGTTCTGACAGTATCTACTCTACACTGAGACCTGGCATCAAAATCCACCTCTGACCGCAGCTCTAACTCCCATTTTTTTTTTTTAAAGATTTTATTTATTTATTTGACAGAGAGAGATCACAAGTAGGCAGAGAGTCAGGCAGAGAGAGAGAGGCGGGGGTGGGGGGAGCAGGCTCCCCGCTGAGCAGAGAGCCTGATGTGGGGCTCGATCCCAGGACCCTGAGATCACGACCTGAGCCAAAGGCAGAGGTATTAACCCACTAAGCCACCCAGGTGCCCCTAACTCCACATATTTTGAGGGTAGGGAAGGTTTACTGAAAGAACAATTGTCAGATTTGCATTATATTGAGATTTTTATGAAGTTCCAGTTTTCAGCATTTTATGCATATCGACAAGGACCCGATCAATTCAGTTGGAAAGCTTCTCCTCAATGATGGATCTGAGTGAATAAAATAAAGGGAAACATCTGCCCGAGCCCAGAGCAGCTTGTGGGTTGATTTTTGTCAGAAGAGCCAAACCGGAGGTTAATCAGCTCTGCCCTCACCAACAGATGTCACTGCAGTCAAAAAGAATTAACTCTGAGGTGATCATGTGGCGGGCAGTGCAATCAAATCAAGGTGCTAAAATTTAGTAACGCGAAAACACAAAGGCTGTTTTTCCTTACACACACATGTATGGTTTTCACTGAGTATCTTCCCTTAGCCACATTTCTCCAACTTCCCATTCTCTCCCCTTGGGTTATTTCTGAAGAAATGAGCCTTCATATGGAAAGAACTGAGGAAGCACGGGGTGTAGGGTTATAGCTAACTAGGATGTACCTTCTATTGGCTTCATGGTTTTTGGTGTTCCTCTTCTCAATCGATGAGTATTAGTGATGTGGATTTTTCCAGGTGAACAAATTGTAGTATCTCACTGAGACTTGCGAAGCAGCCAGACATCCTTAGCTAATTCAGCAAGTCCTGAGGGGGGGGGGGGGAACACCGACACAGAAAAAAAAGAGCAAAGTAGGAGATTTAAATAAAACTAAGAAAAGGAAGTGAAGATTGATCTGACCCCAAAAAGTCCACTCTGGTTACCTACCACTGGGAAAGAACAGAAACTATCCCAGAGGATGAAAAGTAGGAACGGCTGCTCTAGGGATAGGCACCTGGGGTCCCCTGGAAATGTCAGTTCAGAAGAAGAGGCAAATGTCCCACTTACCTCCCACCAGCATCAACGCTTACTGAATAGAGATTCAGACCTGGCAAATCCACAGTGGTCTGTAGATATGAATCATATCTAGAAAATTGTATTTTGTCATCTCTCAGGATGTGAACCAATTGGACATGAAGGGATGATTTTCTTGGAGTCCAAACTCTTTAGTTTTACAACAGACATAAGATGTTGAGAAGTACTTCTCAGAGTTTCCAGATCTTCTTGGAAACCACAGTTAAAAACAAACAAGCATATCCTTGGTCTGTCTCCTCCTTACATACCATTTTTCAATGAAACCAGCAGTATGAGCGATCTTGTAGCAATTTGTCAAAGCTGTTAAAGGAAACAGTCATGCATCAGAGCTATCAGACACTTTAAATGTACACTAAAAAGTAGCAGAACAGACTTCCAAAATATTTATTCCTTTTAGTAAGCAGAAGAGAAAAGTCCTTTGTATCAGAGTATTTGCTTATGGGCTGAATGGTTTAAATCTTGAGTGCCCGTGCACCCTGCATGAGGTAGAGTTAGGAAATATTTATTTTTAACACAACAGAGATATTAAACTTGAAGTTCCTATAATCTTTTCTATGCCTTTTTTTTAAGAAAAAGGAATATAACAAATAATGTGAAAGCCTCCCATGACAGAAAGCAAGCAGTAGATGATTCTGGAGAAAAAAAATGCTACTCTGACAATTATTGGCAGGCAGTACCATTAAAGTGGCATTACTAGGCTAATTCAGCCTCCAGTTGCATGTCGCATTAAAGGAAGATAGCTCATCATCGTTTCGTGGTCAGACATTCTAATACGGAGCCTCTGGGCATTGGGGCCTAGTAGTATTATTTAAAACAAATAAAATAAACATTTGCAATTCCACAGATAGACTGAGCAATGCTTTCTGGTGCTTTAGAAGCATCAGTGTCCATATTTGCAAAGATACGAATATACACACAGAGAATTTTGTAAAGCATTGAGAATCTAAATTTCACAAAGCAACTTTAGATCACCTATGACTGCTATCCTGTGTGGCCAAATTATTTCCAAGGCGTCACACTACCTTTAAAGGAGAGAATCAGAGAAGTCACAAAAAATTGAAGTTGGGCACCATGGTAAAGTTCAGAATATTGGAGATGGGGAGGATTAAAGGAAAAAAAGCTGTTATTGATCTGTAATACATCTGTGAAAAACTGGAAGGAATAGTGGCATAATCCATAAGATGAGATAACGGTTTATTGAACTCTATGAATCTCAATAGGTGTGGATCCTAGAAAATTCACTCTATGCAGAAAGTGGTCAAAACCCTTAAACAAACAGACTGGTGAATGAAACGTCATAGGACCATGTAATAAAAGAACGGCCATCAGTCCTATGATGAATATGTGTGTATACCGAGCCAAGCTGTGCACTTGAGTCCTGCCCCTGTTGTATCTTTGTAATATGCATGTGCCTAAGAGACCACTACTTCATGTCTCAGATTTAGAGCAAGAATCATAAACTACATATATAATGAAGTTGGGGAACAAAAGAACAAACAGAACAAAAACAATGAACTTGAGAGTCTCTAAACCTGAACATGAATCCTTGACTTAGTCCTTCTAACTATTAAGTGGGGCAACTCTTCTGTATTCTAACATGAAGATAAGAATATGAACTCTAAATTGTGGCAAGTAATAAATAACACTATCCATATATGTGTGTGTTTTCATATATGCGTGTGTCCGTATATGAGTGTGTTTTCTGTGTAAGGTCCTTATGAATGTTGTATAATATCTAGAGAAAAAGTCCTCTATTTTCTTTTAAAATTACTTATTAGGTGATCATTTTAACTTCTCTAACACAGATTGTTGATCTTAATTTTGTTCATGTTTTGTAGATCTTTTAAGAATTCAGGACTTTTTTTCCACTTGTATTGACTGAGTTCCATAGCTGATTTTTTAAATTAAAGTACAGTTACCATACAATAGTCTGTGAGTTTTAGGTGTTCAACATAGTGATTTGACAATTACATATGTTACTCTGTGTTCACAGGACAAGTGTAGTTACATATATTACCATACAGTGTTAGGAGACTATTATTGACTGTACCCTATGCTTTTCATGTGATTTGTTTATTTTATAACTGGAAGTTTGTCCCTCATAATCCTTTTCTACCCATTTTACCTACCCCCCCATCCTACTTACCTCTGACAACCACCGGTTTGTTCTCTGTACTTAGGAGTCTTTTTGTTTTGTTTTGTTTCTTAAATTTCACACACAAGTGAAAACAGAGCACAGTTGTCTTACTGTGTTTGACTTACTTCGCTTAGCCTAATACCCTCCAGGTCCATGCACATTGTTATGAATGACAAGATCTCATTCTCATCTCACAGCTGAGTAATACTTCAGTGTGTCTGTGTGTGTGTGTGTGTGTGTGTGTGTGTTACATTTTCTTTATTCATTCATCTATCTTTGGGCACATTGGGCTGTTGTAACTAATGCTGTAATGAACATAGAAGTACATATATCTTTTTAAATGTGTGTTTTCATTTTCTTTGGGTAAATACCCAGAAGTGAAATTACCAGATCCTATGGCAATTCTATTTTTAATTTTATTTGTTCATTTATTTGAGAGAGAGAGAGAGAGGGCACACAAGCGAGTCAGGGAGGAACAAAGGGAAAGGAACAAGCAGACTCCAGGCTGAGCACTGAGCCCACTTGGGCTTAATCCCATGACACTGAGATCACCACCTGAACTGAAATCAAGAGTTGGGTACTTAACTGACTGAGCTACTCAGGCACCCCTCTATTTTTAGTTCTTTGTGGAACTTCCATAATATTTTTCTTAATGGCTCTGCCAATTTATATTCCTACCAACAGTAAAGGAGGGTTCCCTTTTTTCCACACCCTTGCCAGTATTTCTTGTCTTTTTGACCCAGGTATGAGGTGGTATCTTGCTTTGGTTTTAATTTGCAATTCCCTGATGATTAGTGATGTTCAGCATGTTTTCATGTGTCTGTTGTTATGTGTAGATCTTTTTTGAAAACATGTTTATTCAGATCTTCTGCTTATTTTATAATTGGGTTATTTTTGTTATATGAGTACTTTTACATTTTGGACAGTAATCCTTTTTCAGATAAGTCATTTGCAGTTGGTTGCCTTTCCATTTTGTGGGTTCTTTTTTTGTTTTGCAAAAGTTTTTTAAATAGTTCTAGTCCCAATTATTTATTTTTGCTTTTGTTGTCCTTATCTGAGCACTCAAATCCAGAAAAGCATTGCCAAGATTGATGTCCAGGAATTTACTGTGTATGTTTTCTTTGAGAAGTTTTTATGATTTCAGATCTTCTATATGGGTGTCGAATCTGTTTTGAGTTTATTTTTAAGATGGCATGAGAGAGTTGTCTAGTTTCATTCTGTTCTTTATAGCTATCTAGTTTTCCTAGCACCATTTATTGAAGAGACTTCTTTGCCATTGTATTTGCTTGATTCCTTTGCCATAGATAACTGGACCATATAACATGGGTTATTTGTGGACTTTCTTTCTATTTTGTTCTAGTGACCTGTGTGTCTATTTTTGAACCAGTGCTATACTATTTAAATCACTGTATCTTTGTAGTATAATTTGAAATCTGGGATTGCAATGTCTCTAGCTTTGTTCCTCTTTCTCAATATTGCTTTGGCTACTCAGGATCTTTTGTGGTTCCATACAGATTTTAGCATTATTAGTTGTAGTTTTATGAAAAATACTTTTGGTATTATGATAGAGTTTGCAATTAATCTGTAGATTTCTTTGGGCAGTATGAACATTTTAATAGTACTTTTCATTCATGGACGTGGTATATTTTCCCATTTATTTGTGTTATCCTCAATTTCATTCATCCAACTCTTAAAGTTTTCAAAGTACAAGTCTCACACCTATTTAGTTAAATTTCCTCCTAGGTACATTATGCTTTTAGATGCAATTGTAAATGAGATTGTTGTCTTAATTTGTCTTTCTGCTACTTTGTTCTTAGTGTATAGAAACAGAAGACATTTTTGTATATTAATTTTGTATCCTCAACTTGACAATTCATTTATTAGTTCTACTGGTTTCTTCGTTGGGGTCTTTGGGGTTTTCTCTATATCATATTATGTCGTCTACGTAATGTAACAAATTTACTACTTCTTTACCAATTTGAAAGACTTTTATTTCTTGTCTTATTGCTGCAGCTAGGATTTTAATATTACATTGAGTAAAAGTGGTGAGCATGGACATCCTTACCTTGTATGTAGCCTTTACTATGTTGAGGTTTTCCTTTTAAAACTACTTTGTTGAGAATTTTATCATGAATGAGTATTGTATTTTTGTCCAATGATTTTTGTGCATCTTTTGTGATAATCATGGTGTTTTTATCCTTTCTCTTGTTAATGTGATATATTACCTTGATTTGTGAAAACTTTTGCATCCCTGGAACAAATTCCATTTGACGGATTTGATGTGGATAACTATTTTAATGTACTTTGGAATCAGTTTGCTAATATTTGTTGAGTAATTTGGGATCTATGTCCATCAGCAATATTGGCCTGTAACTGCTTTAGTTGTTCTCTCTCTTTATTTATTTACTTGATTAACGTATAATGTATTATTTGCTTCAGGGGTACAGGTCTGTGAATCATCAGTCTTACACAATTCCCAGCACTCACCATAGCACCTACCCTCCCCAAAGTCCATCACCCAGCCACCCTATCCCTCCTCTCCCCAACCCCCCAGCAGCAACACTCACTTTGTTTCCTGAGATTAAGAGTCTCTTATGGTTTGTCTCCCTCCCTGGGCCCATTTGGTTCATTTTTTCCCTCCCTACCACCCACAACACCCCACCCTCCCTCTCAAATTCTTGATATCAGAGAGATCATATGATAATTGTCTTTCTCTGACTGAGTTATTTTAGTTAGCATAATAACCTCTAATCCATCGACCTAGATTGCAAAATCTAGGTCAATGCAAAAGGCAAGATTTCTTTTTTGATGGTTGCATCATATTTCTGTGTGTGTGTGTGTGTGTGTGTGTGTGTATCACATCTTCTATATCTATTCTTCTGTTGATGGACACCTAGGTTCTTTCTATAGTTTGGCTATAGTGGACATTGTTGCTATAAATATTCAGGTGCACGAGCCCCTTGGGATTACTACATTTGTATCTTTAGGGTAAAGACCCAGTAGTGCGATTGCTGGGTTGTAGGGTAGCTCTAGTTTCAACTTTTTGAGGAACCTTCATACTGTTTTCCAGAATAATTGTACCAGCTTGCATTCCCACCAACAGTGTAGGAGGGTTCCCCTTTCTCCGCATCCTTGCCAACATCTGTCGTTTCATCACTGGTTAATTTCAGCCATTTTCACTGGTGTGAGGTAGTATCTCACTGTGGTTTTGATTTGAATTTCCCTAATGCTGAGTGATGTTGAGCACTTTTTCATGTGTATGTTGGACATTTGGATGTCTTCTTTGCAAAAATATCAGCTCATATCTTCTACCCATTTCTTAATTGGATTATTCTTTGGATGTTGACTTTGATAAGTTCTTTATAGATTTTGGATACTACCCTTTTATCTGATACATTATTTGCAAGTATCTTCTCCAATTCTCTCGGTTGTCTTTTGGTTTTGTTGACTGTTTCCTTTGCTGTGCAAAAGCTTTTGATCTCGATGAAATCCCAAAGGTTCTTTTTGTCCTTGTTTCCCTTGCCTTTGGCAATGTTTCTGGGAAGTTTGCTGTGGCTGAGGTCAAAGAAGTTGCTGCCTGTGTTCTCCTCAATGATTTCGATGGATTCGTGTCTCACATTGAGATCTTTCATCCATTTTGACTCTATTTTTGTGAGTGGTATAAGGAAATGGTCCAGTTTCATTCTTGTGCATGTGGCTGTCCAAATTTCCCAACACTGTTTATTGAGGAGACTCTTTGTTCCATGGGACGTTCTTTCCTACTTTGTTGTAGATTAGCTGACCATAGAGCTGAGTGTCCATTTCTGGGCTCTCTATTCTATTCCACTGATCTATGTGTGTGTTTTTGTGAGTACCACACTGTCTTGATGATTACAGCTTTGTAATAGAGCTTGAAGTCTGGAATTGTGATGCTGCCAAGTTTGGTTTTCTTTTTCAACATTCCTCTGGCTATTCTTGGTCTTTTCTGGTTCCATATAAATTTTAGGATTATTTGTTCCATTTATTTGAAAAAGGTTGATGGTATTTTGATAGTGCATTAAATGTGTAGATTGCTCTAGGTAGCATAGACATTTTCACAGAATTTGTTCTTCCAATCCATGATCATGAAACATCTTTCCATGTCTTTGTGTCTTCCTCAATTTCTTTCATGAGTATTTTATAGTTTTCTGATTCTTAGCATCTTTCATTAGGTTTATTCCTAGGTATCTTGTAGTTTTAGGTGCAGTTGTAAATGGGATTGACTCCTTAATTTCTCTTTCTTCTGTCTTGGTGTTGGTGTATAGAAATGCAACTGATTTCCGTGCATTGATTTTTTATGCTGACACGACTGAATTGCTGTATGAGTTCGAGCAGTTTTGGAGTGGAGTGCTTTGGGTTTTCCACATAAAGTATCAAATCATCTTCAAAGAGTGGGAGTTTGCCACCTTCTTTGCTGATTTGGATGCCTTTTATTTCTTTTTGTTGTCTAATTGCTGAGGCTAGGACTTCTAGCCTATGTTGAATAGCAGTGGTGATAGTAGACAATCCTGCTGTGCTCCTGACCTTAGGGAAAAGGCTGTCAGGTTTTCCCCATTGAGAATGATATTCGCTATGGGTTTTTCATAGATGGCTTTGATGATGTTGAGGAATGTACCCTCTCCCCCTACACTGTGAAGAGTTTTGATCAAGAAAGGATGCTGTACTTTGTCAGTTGCTTTTTCAGCATTTATTGAGAGTATCATATGGTTCTTGTTCTTTTATTAATGTATTGTATCACTTTGGTTGATGATTGGTGAATAGAACAGGGCCACACACCTGATTTGGAGTATATTTTGGTCTGTCAGAAGAAACTGCCTCCCAGAATTTTAAAGAAAGAAAAAATGTGTATATAAAAATAAGGTTAAACATAATGAGGGTATGGAATATGAGTGTAAGATGAAAATTGGAAAATATTCTAAAAAAGGAATTGATATGCTTGCTGGAAAAAAAAAAAAGAATGTGATCAGGTTGGAGAATAGAACAAAGCCAGGCACTAGGCTTAGGGTATATTTTAATCTGTTAGAAGAAACGGTATCCCAAAATTTTAAAGAAAGAAAAACCTATATGTGTACAAAAAATAAGTTTAAATGCAACAGAGGGATAGTATATGATTGTAATAATGAAAGTTTAAAAAGATTTTTTAAAAAGTATTGATAAGATAAAATAGTTTAAAAATGTTAAAACAGGATAGAGGAAAACTTAAAAAATAGAATAAGAGAAAAATGAGATAAAAAAATAACTTTGGAAGACTAAAGAATCATGGGGAAGAAAACCAAGAATTGTATGTGCTGTGTACCTGTAACTCTGAAGTTTTGCAGTTCTCATCTGTCAGTGAACTTGGTCTTGACTGGATGTTCTTGTTGATCTTCTGGGGAAGGGGTCTGTTGCATTGATTCTCAAATCTCTTTGCCTGAGGAGGGATTGCACCGCCCTTGCCAGGGGTGGGGCTAAGTACTCTGCACGGATTTCACTCTCAGGAGCTTTTGTTCCCTGAATGCTTTCCGTACTGCTTTGGGGGCCGGGAATGAAGATGGCAGCTTCCCAATCTCCTGCCCGTAGCAGCCAAGAACTTGGGGCCGCTCCTCAGTGCGCCCTCGGAGAAAAGCAGTCAGTCCCTCCCATCTCCCTGGTCTCTCGCCACACTCGGAGCTCACCCCGCCTGTGACTGAGTGTTTCTGTCTCTGGCGCTCGCCCCGTCTGCATTCTTCAAACCCAGCAGATTCCTGCTGCGCGCTCCCACGCCACTCCTTCCGGAGGAGGAGGAAGGTGAGTCTCCCCAGATCTGCCACTTGTAGGGTCCCTGCTTGAAGAGCAGTGCCCAGACTGCGCCAGGATCACAGTTTAAGGTAACCCTGAGGTGAGAGCTCACCCCTGGGCTCTGTCTCTGCTGCCTCACAGCCGATACTTCCGGTCTCTGGCGCACTCAGACACCCCAGGTCTTTCTGTGACCCCAAAAGTCCTAAGACCACCCTGTCCCCGCGAGGGCTCCACGCCTGCCTAGCCTCCGGAGTGACGTCCCTCAGTGGAGCGGACTTCTAGAAGTTCAGATTTTGTGCTTGCTGCTCTGCCACTTGCCGGGAGCCGGCCCCTCCCCCCACAGTCTATGTTCCCGTATATCGCCTCAGATTCACTTCTCCGCAAGTCCTACCTTCCAGAAAGTGGTCGCTTTTCTGTTCCTAGAATTGCTGCTCTTTTTCTCTTCGATCTCCTGTTGAGTGTGTAGATGTTCAGAATGGTTTTGATGACTATCTAGTAGAACTTCTAGGACCCGATGATATTTAGGTCTCCTACTTCTCTGCCATCTTGCTCCTCTGATTTGTTCTTCTGTCTTTATCACTGTACCACTGTACCACTGTAATGGTACCACTATAATGCTGGCCTTGTAGAAGGAATTTGGAAACATTCTTTACTCTCTTATGAAGAAGTTTGTGAAGAATAGGTATTAGCACTTCTTTAAATGTTTGGTAGAATTCAACCTGAAGCCATTTGGTCCTGGGCCTTTGTTCATTGGCAGTTTTTGATTGCTGATTTGATCTCCTAACTAGTAATGTGTTCAGATTTCCTTTGTGATTTAGTCTTGGGAGTTGTATGTTTCTAGGATTCTCTCCATTTCCCCTAGTTTGTCCAATTCTTGGCTTATAATTTTTGTGGTAGTTTCTTTATAATTCTTTGTAGTAATCTTTGGTGTTGGCTTTAGCTTCTCCTTCATTTCTGATTTTGTTTATTGGAGACTTCTCTCTCTCTCTTTCTTTTTTTTTCTTTTTTTCTTTTTTTTTGATGAGTCTGGTAAAGATTTACCAATCCCATATTTTCGTTGAATCAGCTCTTAGTTTCATTGATTTTTTTAAAAATTATTTTTGTCTTTATTTATTTCACCTCAAAAACTTCTTTTTCCTTCTTCCTCCTATTTGGGCTTTATTTGTTCTTTTTTCTAGTTCCTTTAGGTATATGATTGCATTGTTTGTGTGAAAACTCTTCTGACCTCTTCAGGTAGACCTGTATTGCATAAACTTGTCTCTTGGAAGTGCTTTTGCTGAGTCCCAAAGATTTTGAACTATTGTGTTTCCATTTTCATTTGTCTCCAGATAGAAACTGTTTTATTTCTTGTGTTGTTTTTTTGTTGACCCATTCGTTGTTAGTAGAATGTTGTTTAGCCTCTGTATAATTTTGTTTCTTTAGTTTTCTTTTCTTGATTGATTTCTACTTTCATAATTTGTTCTTAGGAAGGATGATATGATTCCATCTTCTTAAATTTATTGAGACTGTGTGGTCTGTCATGTAATCTCTCCTGGAGATGTTCATGTGCACTTGAAAAAAATGTATGTCCTGCTGTTTTTAGGTGGGATATTCTGTATGTCTCTTAAGTCCATTTGATTTAATGTGTCATCCAGCCACTGTATCCTTATGCTCTGTCTGATGATCTAACCATTGATAGAAGTGGGGGTGTTAAAGTCCCCTCTTATTACTGTATTATTGCGAATTTCTTCCTTTGTATCTGTTAATACACACTTTGTATATTTCGATGCTCGTGTGTTGAATGCATAGGTATTTGGAATTGTTATATCCTCTCCTTGGATTGATCCCTTTATCATTATGTAATACCCTTCATTGTCTGTGGTTATTTATACTCTTTGTTTTGTAGTCTATTTTTTCTGATTTAAGTTTTGCTGCACCAGGTTTTTATGGTTTGTTTGTTTTGTTTGTTTGTTTGTTTTTGCTTCTATTTGCAGGGACTGTTTTTTCTCATTATTCATTTTCAGCCTGTGTGTGTCTTTAGATCCGAAAAAACATCTTACACACACCATATAGATGGTTCATTTTTTATACATTCAGTCTCCCTGTGTGCTTTAATTGGAGCTCTTGGTCCATTTATATTTAAAGTAATTACTGATATTCGTGTACTTGTTTCCATTTTGTTCATTGTTTTCTCATTTTTGTTGTTCTCTGTCCCTTTCTCCACTTTTTTCTCTCCCTTGTGATGTAATGAGTGTGTGTGTGTGTGTGTGTGTGTGTGTGTGTGTGTGTGTGTTGTGTTTGAATTTCTTTCTAATTTTTGGTAGGATTTGGTTTGTGGTTACTATGAAGTTCACATATAACATCCTATGTATATGGCATTCTGTATAAATTGATAGTTGCTTAAATTCAAACACATTCTAAAAGCAATACATTTTTATTTCTCCTCCACTCCACATCTTATGTATATAATGTCATAATTGATATCTTTTTATTCTGCATATCCCTTGACTAGTTTGTACATATAAACTTTTGCCTTTAAACTTTCTTACTTTTGCCTTTAAACTTCATACTAGTTTTAAAAGCGACTGATCTACTTTCTTTACTCTATATTCACTTTTACCAGTGAAATTTTCCCTTTTGTAGTTTTGTTACGTATAGTTTTTAACATTTCTTAAAATGCCAGTTTAGCAGTGATGAATTCCTTTAACTTTTGTTTATTTGGGAAACTCCGTATCTCTTACTCAATTATGAATGATAACCTTGCTGGGTAGAGTATTGTCACTTGTAGGTCTTGTCCTTGATCTTGTCCAAAGGTCAGCACTTGGAATATAACATCTCACTCTCTTTTAACCTTTGAAGTTTCTTTCTTTCTTTCTTTCTTTCTTTCTTTCTTTCTTTCTTTCTTTCTTTCTTTCTTTCTTTCTTTTTCTTTTCTATAATATTTTATTTATTATAATAAATACTAGATTACTATAATAAATACTAGAGAAAGAGAGAGGAAAGTGCACACAAGCCAGGGAGAGAGGCATAGGGAGAGGGAGCAGTAGACTCCCCACTGATCAGGGATCCCAACATGGGGCTCGAATCCAAGACCCTGGGATCATGACCTGGGCAGAAGGCATACACTTAACCACCTGAGCCATCTAGGCACTCCTGACCTATGAAATTTCTGCTGAAAAATCAGCCCATATCCTTACAGGGTTTCTCTTATATATAAATATTTGTCTTTCCTTTACAATTCTTTTTATTTTTGACATTTTAATTATGATGTTTCTTGGGTTTATCTTTTGTGGGTTTCTCTGTGATTCCTGGACCTGGATATCTATTTTTTTTTCCTAGGTTGGGGAAGTTTTTACCTATTAATCCTTCACATGCATTTTCCTGCCCCTTTCTATATTCCTTCTGGGACTCCTATAGTGTGAATGTTCATATTCTTGAGGTTGTTCCGCAGGTCCTGTAACCTATCCTCATTTTCAGATTCTTTTTTTCTTTTGCTGTTCATCCTCTGTGATTTCAACTACACTCTCTTCTAGGTTACTGATTTGTTTTTCCTGGATCCTCTAATGTGCTATAGATGATCTTTAGTCTTCAGCGTATTTTTATTTCAGTTACTCATATTGAATTCTCCCTGGTTCTTTTAAACTACTTTCTATGTTTTTGTTGATGTTCTCATTGAATTCACCCACTCTTCTCTCGAGTCTGGTATCTGCAGGACCGTAACTTTGAACTCTTTATCAGGTTTACCTTTTGTTCAGTTCTTTTTCTGAGGTTTCATCTTGTTCTTTTCTAGAACGTATTCTTTTATATCCTCACTTGGTTTGACCTGATGTGTTTGTTCCCATGAATTAGGCAGAATGTTACCTCTTCTGGTATGGAAGAAGTGGCCTCGTGTAGGAATACCCCCCACTGTGTATGCCTGGGGGCTTTGGCTGGCTGGCTGGAGCTAGGGTGTGGGCTGGGCTGCTGGCGTGCCCTTGGCCGAGGCCACCTTGGGAGGGTGGCTGAAGCTGGAATAAGAGTGAGCCAGAGCACTCCCTGCCTGGGGCGCCCTGGTGGATGGCTGAAGCTAGAGCAAGTGAAGGTCATGGGCGTCACCTTAGGGAGAGAGTTGGTGCTGATGTGGGCTAGGTACCTGAGGCTTCCTCTGGTGGCTGTAGCAGGCCAGCCACAATGCTTGGACCCTGTTCATATTTTCAGTATCAAGGTGGCGGGGGAATGAAAACAATGGTGCTTGCCAGTGCCTCCAGTGCCAGACAAAATTCTGGAAGTTTCCCCACCATATATGGTGGGCACACCAGGATTACTAAATGGATTTTTACCATTAATAGTCTAGTTGTCTTTTAAACCACTGTTTTTGTTTTGTTTTGCTTTGCTTTGTTTTGTTTTTACCTTTGCTCCAGGGAAGGTGAATCTGCATGAGGGTCCCTCAGTGATACCCCTCCTTACTGCAGGTCACAGCATTAGGGCTGGCGTTCCATCATTACCGTACTGTTTCTCCTTCCCTTCTCATTGGGGTTTTTCTGTCTTTTGTTGTGTGCCTGCTGTTCGTTCAGCTCTCAGTCCTTTCTCAGGCAGGGGGAGTTGCTTTATATGTAGGTGTAAATTCATTGTGTCTATGGGAAGAGGTGAGTTCGGGGTCTTTTGCTCCACCATCTTGGTCTGCCTCCTCGCATCTTCTCTTTTGGTGATCTACCCTGCCTCAGGCCTCACCACCCCAGCCAGCCTTCAGGCTTCTCTGTATTCTACAGGTGATTTTTAATGAGGAGCTGTGTAGAAACATAAGCTTTGCACTGGAATGCCTGTGTTCTGTCTAACCCCGGGACCCTCTGACTCCAAGCCCGTTGACTTTGGATGGGTTACTTATCTTCTCTAAGTCTCATTTTTTCTCACCCATAAGATGGAGATAAGAACTCATATGGCTATTTTGAGAATTCCGTGTTTAATGAGTGCTCAGAACCCTGCCTCATATATGTATTCAGGTAAATATTGGATATGGTATCAGTGGCTTCTGGAAAGTCCCCCACCCAAACTCCCAAAGCTCCTGGACACGTCAGCTATAGCCAGGTTCGCTGTAGATGGTTCAAGAAACTGTAGGGCATTTTCAGCCATGGTGGATTGGTAAAAACTTCCTTTAATTGCCTTCTCATCTAAATTATGTTTTCAGCTGCTCCCATGTCAAGGAATCCTGACAGAAGTGTTTTTCCCAAAAGTCTTTCTGAGGGCATTATTTGGTTTCAGAAGGAGCTCAATTTTCTGAATCTTAAAATTTTTTTTAAAAAAATAGTTTTACTTAGAGCCCAAGTCTCCTTTTAGTGATTTTCAAAGTGATACAAGAGATTATGATACAACATTGGATAAAAAAAACCCTACTGACTTACTGTGTACCTTGAATGTGTTGTTTATGGTAAGTGGTAAGAGACACAAATATAATCACTCAGCACATATTCGCAGTGAATCTTGTAGGTAGAAGGTCATAGGAAACAAAATCACAGCAATCAGGGTGATATTGCTATTATTGAAAACTGGCATAAAATCATGCAAGAACTTAGAGGAAGATATCCCTGATTCTCTCTAGACTCTCAGAAGAACTAGTGCATACACTATAAATGTTAAGTAATGATTAAAGAACACTTTTTCAAGCAAATTGTGGAACAGGGAAGATCTTCCAAACATATAAATACAAAGACAGATGATCCAATGACCTTTTCAAGCAACATGAAGCAATAAAATGTACCAGAAAGATGTGAGTGTGTGTGAGTGAGTGTGTGTGTGTGTGTTTGTGTGTGTGTAACAGACATTATTAGTTTATAGACAGATGAATGATGAGTGGAAAACGAATTCAACCGAGGAAATTGAGGAATAGGAGGATGCTGAAGAAATAAATAAACCAGCCTAAATAAGACTAGATTAAGCACTAATCTGAGGTGGCAGCCCTGAAAATGATAAAGAGAGAACAGATAGAAGTGGAATGTCATAGTTATGAAGGCGAGGGGAATATGGCCTGATGACACTGAGGGTGGGATACGAACATAAAAAAAAGAACTTAAGTATGTTTATTAAGAAAGAGGATAGATAATATGCTAAATACTGAGAGAATTTTAGAGTCAGATATATATATATATTTTAAGATGTTATTTATTTATTTGACAGAGAGAGATCACGAGTAGGCAGAGAGGCGGGCAGAGAAAGAGGGGGAAGCAGGCTCCCTGCTGAGCAGAGAGCCCGATGCGGGGCTGGATCCCAGGACCCTGAGCTCATGACCTGAGGCGAAGGCAGAGTCTTTAACCCACTGAGCCACCCAGGGGCCCCTAGAGTCAGATATTATATTTATTTTTTATTTTGGGGATCAGAAATTTTAGAAATAAGGTGTATTGATTACCTCAAGCATGAGAAGCTTGTTACCTGGACCAGGCCCTGTCTTCTCTATACCTTCAACCCCTTAGATGCAGAGTAACTTGGAGGAGGCAGAGATAAATTGACCTAAAATGATTTTTAGAGACTTCATCAACCACTAGTGTATTTGAGGCTAGCAACATTCTAATCCACACCTCAGTCCAAAAAAGAAATCTTGCAGGAATAAGTATATCAGATTGAAAAAACGATATATTAGACTGAATGTTCTGATAACTTCACCTAATGCCTGCTAATTCTACCCATGACTGACCCACAATGCTATCATAATTAATGCTGAGCTTTTCAAAGTACAACACAGTGAAGGAGAAAAAAGTTACCGAAATAGTTTAACATATACAATCTTGGAAAGTTCTATACATATGTGTATGCTATTGATATATGTTTACTTAAATTATAACTTTCTAATTATTTGGTACTTACATTCTAAATGGTCCTATTCAGGCCCAGACTACTTTATTTACATTTTCATGTAAGGAAAGTTGCATTTGTTTAAGAAGATCATGAAACAAAACGAACAAGATAAATGTGGGTAAAAAAATGAAGCCATTCACAGTCATTTACGTGGACAGCGATAGTGTTCAGCCATGAGCTATGGGAAATCTCTTAATAGCAAGAATTTTACCTCAAGGGCTAGCAGGATAATCTGTAATAACTGATTATTATTTGGGCACAGGTGAGCTATTGTACCTGCTTCGCAAAGAGCTAAGGCCTGTAGGAAACTACTTGAAAGGGACCACCTCTAGGTTCCGGAAAAAGGTCTGGAGGCCAACTTGGGATCCTGAGTTTCCAGAAGACAATTGTAAATAAATAAAAGCCTACGCCATGGGTATGAGAACCATTAGAGAACAAAGGGAGACTGTGGAAATGGAAAGACAAGAGATCATAAAAATAAACTCGCCTTATTCATAAATAAGCCTAGGAATGGCCCTTGGCTACATGGACTTCATTATGTGTGCCTCTTAATTTGGACTTGAGATGGCTGAAGTTATTCACTGCTGTCACCTTAATAAGAACAGATGGTAGAATACTGTATTGTTAACAGTAGACAATGTGCTTTTCATTAAATCCCTAGAGTGTCCTTACCTCATCATTGGAAGTTTATACCCTTCAAGTAGCGTTTCCCCACTTCTCCGACCCACTGCTCCCTGGTGACTAGTCTTGTACTCTTGCTAGATCTACAGTATTTGTCTTTCACTATTTCACTTAACACAATGCCATGTGGCTTCATTCATGTTTTCATAAATGTCAAGATTTCATTCTTTTGGTAGCTGAGTAATACTCCATTATACATATACCACACCTTTATCCATTCATCCATACAGAACCCCCAAAGTTGCCTCCCTATCTTGGCCATTGGGAATAATGCTTCTGTGGATATAGCACTGTATCCAAGAGGAGATATCTCTTTGAGATCTTGATTTCACTTCCTTGAGGTATAAACCCAGACATAGATTTG
>CM053607.1:119985814-120002683 GCA_028646535.1 Procyon lotor | reverse complement strand
CCCTGCTGAGCAGAGAGCCCGATGTGGGGCTCAATCCCAGGACCCTGAGATCATGACCTGAGCCAAAGGCAGAGGCTTCAACCCACTGAGCCACCCAGGCGCCCCTAGATGTTAAATATTCTTAGCACACATATACATATACACACAAAGATAATTATGTGAGGTGATGAAAGTGTTTACTACTCCTGTTGCCCTAATCACTTTGCAGTGGTATATACATGAATGAAATCATCATGCTCTCTACCCTAAACTCACATGGTGTTATATGTGATTTGTATCTCAGTAAAGCTGGAAAAGGGAAAAAAGAACAATATATGATATAAACCAAAAATTGCCCTAAATACTTGGTCAAATTCGGGTAATTGGATATCGGGAAGAAATTTTGAATGTGTAAGTATAAGCTTTTTTTTCCCTGTTTCCTAGTCAAACAAAGCTTTTCCCTCCCCTCCTCCATGTTTCAACAATGTGCTACACACTGCCTTAAAAGAGCTTTTCAACTTTTGTAAAAATTTTAATATCTTGATAGTATATTTTCTTTAGATACTAGAAAATGTAAGGGAACAACTATAAGTCCACCGTAATTACAAGATTCAGTAGCGTTGTCAAATGAAAGAAAAATACAGTCAATAATACTCCTGTGTAATAATATGATCACTTATAAAAATGAAAAAGTGGTCCAATTTGTAATAGAAAAATGATATATTTTTTATAGTTTATACATATATAGTCTTATGGTTTAATATTAATATTCATGAGCAGGTTTGTGATCTACATAAAGAGCACAAAGAAATGCTAGAAGACATAATAGAAACCTGAATGAATACAGATACCTAATGTATTTCTGTTTGGTAGAAAGACTTAAATATTTTTAAATGAATAATTAATCCCTTATTAATTTAGGAATTTAGTGTATTTCAAAATAAAATCCCAAGATAGTCTGAAATATTGGCAACAAGGATTTTTTTCTGAGGTTCTCATTTGTGTTGAAGGTAGAGAGAAGGAAAGGGAAAAGAAATTGTAAGTCTGTTTACCAATTGCAAGTTTTAAAATAAGAATGCAAAAGTAAATCTTTGTACTTGCCATTTTGTGTTGACTGCAAAAATATTTTTGTACCTAGTGCTATGCTGAAAGTTTTCACATCTGTGACGTACATAAAAAATGATAGGGGTGCCTGGGTGGCTCAGTGGGTTAAAGCCTCTGCCTTCGTTCGGCTCACGTCATGATCTCAGGGTCCTGGGATCGAGCCCCACATCGGGCTCTCTGCTCAGCAGGGAGCCTGCTTCCCCCCCTCTCTCTGCCTGCCTGTCTGCCTACTTGTATCTCTCTCTCTGTCAAATAAATAAAATCTTTAAAAAAATGATAAATATTTATATGTCAATCTGAAGATAGTTGACAAAGCTCACTATGGAAGAAAAAAAAAAGCAAACAATAACACCAGCAACAACAAAAACCTACCAGCTCTCCCAGGGGTGGAAGGGATCCATATCTTGGAATACTTGTCACCTATATACCACTTTCCAGGGTGTCCTGTTACACACCAGGTGAAACTCTCTGGCTAATGCTTGGAACCACCCTCGCTTTTCTTATGAAAATGACAGAATTTGTAGGAATAGGTATATCATGAGCAATTAATGTGGAGAACACAAAAAGAACTCTTACAGTTCTGGCTTAAATCCTGCCTGAATCACCCTGACATCATTTTCTACCTTGGGGAAAAATGAGACAAAATAGAATCCAGGGAGGAGGAAGAACCCAAAGTTATGAATCATCTGTGTCATTCCCATGACATTTTAATTTTTTATGTTATTTAAGTTATTTATATACCTGTCTTATTTTCTCACTAGCAGTAAAATCCTTCAGTGCTAGATCCTTGAGCTAAATTGGTGTCCATCACACATAGTGTATGTTTTAAATAAATTATAAAGATACAGGGAGGTCAGGTAAAAGAAAGAGAAAGAAACATAGAAGAGGGCGCCTGGGTGGCTCAGTGGGTTAAAGCCTCTGCCTTCGGCTTAGGTCATGATTTCGGGGTCCTGGGATCGAGCCCCACATCGGGCTCTCTGCTCAGCAGGGAGCCTGCTTCCCCCTCTCTCTATGCCTGCTTCTCTGCCTACTTGGGATCTCTCTCTCTCTCTCTGTCAAATACATAAATTAAAAAAAAAAAAAAAGAAAAAAAATTTAAAAAGACTGAATAATAGAAAGGAAAGGGGAAGAAATGTATTTTTACATATTTTACAAAATGTAGTTTTGTATCTGTTGCTTGTCTTAATAAATACATTACAAAGTTAAAATTCATCAACAGGAAGCATGAATCCTATTTATTTACATGGTTCCTCTTATTTAGCACCCTGCCACTAGTCACCTGGTAGCAACACAGTAGTTATTCTATAAAATAAGGAGTAGAGAACACAGGGGGGGGAAAAAAAGAGGTTGATTTTGGACTCATTTGTTTTAAGAACTGTCCATTTGGTGATAAGTAAGCCCGACTGTCAGGGCTGAAACACAGACTCAGAAATAGGTAAATTCACAGTACTTTGCAACCTGCTCTAAGTTATTGGTGAAGCAGCGACATTCAATACTTCTTCAAGTCAATAGATACGTTATGGATGAGTCCTTACATTTTCTAGTGAAGTTGTCCCTGTCGTTTTGTATCAGGTCTCTGTTACTTAGTTCCTGCAGTGAATCAGGATTAGCCAATATTGGTTTGATTTAGAAAGAGCTGATAGATAGCACACCGAAGGTTCTCACATATAAAAAGATGGAAGGCAACTTTGTACTTGACTGATAATGATTTTTTTTTTTGGGGTAAGAAAAATGGGGGAACTTGAATATATTTTATAACTGTGGATCAGCTTTTTTTCTCTTTTTCTAAGTTTATAACATTTAAGAAAGGTGAAGAAAATTCCCATAGTTTCTCTGCCTATAGACATCGTGGATTTTTTACTTCTTTACATCCACTTACTCCCCTTTGACTTAATATGATTAAATATGATTAAATGTTGATTAATTCTGCTGTATTTATTAACAGTTAAATCTTAATTTTGTAAGTGAACCTAATTTTAACAAGTTACTTTATAATTTTTATGACTTCAGTAGTGAGTTCAATATACTTATAATTAAAATACTTCCTTTGGAGGTCACAGATGAGATTTTGCAGTCAAATAAACTATCAAAAAAATGAATCTACCTTAATATTAGAAAAACCATATTTTTGTCTTGAATAGATTTACCATAATTTAGAATGATGTGGAACATTCATCACCGTTTAAACACATTGGTCAGACTATTGAAAAAAATCAATAGTTATTATAACTATTATTGGCCATAAGCATATTTCATGATCAGCTTTTTTTTTTTTTACACCAAATATTTAATGTTTAGCATAGGTATGTGAGTGATGCTCATAGGTAAAAATTACTAGTTAAGATTTACTATTGGGAAGAACCAAATAATGAGAAGATAGGCTGGCAGATACGTAAAAATGTACTTAATGGTACTCAATGTGATTTTTACATGGATTCTTGGATGAAAGAATATTCACCTTTGAGTAGTTTTGTGCTACTTCACCTCAAATATTGGGATGTATACTTCATTTATATAGTCATGGACTCAGGTGTTTAAAAGGTGCAAATAAAATACATAGCTATGACAGTATTAGGATTTGAAGAAGTTTACTGATACTCCAATATTTGGTATATGAGTATGTTTCATCTTTCAGTAGCCGATCCTTAAAAATATTTTCCTCTTCTGTTTTGAATCATGATATAAAAACATAATTATCAGGGTGCCTGGTGGCTCAGTGGGTTAAAGCTTCTGCCTTCGGCTCAGGTCATGATCTCAGGGTCCTGGGATCAAGCCCCGCATCTGGCTCTCTGCTCGGCGGGAGCCTGCTTCCTCCTCTCTCTGTCTACTTTTGATCTCTCTGTCTGTCAAATAAATAAATAAAATCTTTTAAAAAATGCCTAATTATGACCAAATAGATCTAGAGAGCTCAAATCAGGAAACTTGGGTTTATGAATTCTGCAAAATGGCTCACTGTTGGTTATCTAACAGAATGTAAAAATTCATTGCTAGTATAAATGTAACCCTAAGAGATGTCTGTATTTCCTTTGTATGCTAAATATCTTTATTTTATGTAGAATTAGGATGCATTTTCTCCATCAGAGCTAGAACTTTCTACCTAATTTAGGATGAGGATACTGGTAGAATCCCACTAATGTACTAAAGAAATAATACAAAAAGATATGTAGACATCAGCCAAATAAATGCAACTATTGAAAACTGTATTGACACATTCTAGGAGTTGAGGCTGTAAATTTTGCATAGGAAGAAATACTGGCATGAGCATAGTTAGTGAGCATCTCCATGGCAATGAGTAATAAGCACACCTTTATGCAGCCTTGGAATTTGGCGGTGGTACCAACCCACTTTCAGCAGGGCTTGGCGCTATTTGGGCTGAAAGGGAGGATTGTTCTGAGCTGAATGCACTTGGACTTCAGCAGGAGCAACAGCTTGCCCTTGAGCAACAGATTTTTCTCTGTAATTGAATCTAACTGGCCTGAACTGGCCTGTTGCAAGGGACCAACCCTACTGATCCTGGTCTGCCTGTGTCTCCATCTACTGTGATTGATAGCAGCCTGAAATAAAGTAGGCTCATAATTTTGTGTATTTACTTTCTGTTAGCTTTTTTTTCCACACTCAGAAGGGTTTTTTTTGTTTTGTTTTGTTTTGTTTGTGATCTCACCACCATCCATATTTTTTCCCCAAATACTTTTATTTTATTTTTTCAGTGTTACAAGATTCATTGTTCATGCACCACCCCCAGTGCTCCATGCAATACGTGCCCTCCTCAATACCCACCACCAGGCTCACCCGACACCCCCCCCAAACCCTCAGTTTTTGCTCAGAGTACACAGTCTCTCATGGTTCATCTCCCCTTCCGAGTTCCCCCCATTCACCCTTCCTTTCCTTCTCCCAATGCCCTCCATGTATTTCCTTATGTTCTACATGTTAGACCATAAGATAATTGACTCTCTCTCTGCCTGACTTATTTCACTCTGCATAATCTCTTCCAGTCCCGTCCATGTTGATACAAAAGTTGGGTATTCACCCTTTCTGATGGAGGCATAATATTCCATTGTGTATATGTACCATATCTTCTTCATCCATTCATCTGTTGAAGGGCATCCTGGTGATTGTGGCCATTGATGCTATGAACATTAGGGTACGTGTGGCCCTTCTTTGTATTGCATCTGCTTCTTTGGGGTAAATACCAAGTAATTTTTTATTTAAATTACAGTGAGTTAATATGCTATGTAATATTAATTTTGGGTGGATAATATAGTGATTGAACCCTTCCACACAACGATTTTAGATTGTATATACTAACTGAAGTATAACTTACGTCATGGAAACCATTTGTTGCTTAAAGGGAAGAGATTCAATCCCCATTGGTGGAATAGTACCCATTTAGACAGCTTAGGAAGTGGTATTCACTCAGCCTCCTGCTGCTCCCCTCCCCCGTCTCATGGGGACTGACTATGCACTTGTGTTTTAGGAACAGTGACCACGGTGTCAAGATGGCATCCATGATCTCCATACCATGTTTTTAATGTGGTTGTGTAAAGGCTCCAGGTGGCTGGGTTACTATGTTAGACTGGGTTTTAAATCGCAGGATCATGAAATGCTATCCTGAGCAAATTAGTGAAAGCCCTTGGATCTGAGTTTTATCATCAATAAAACAATAATATGAATGCAAAGAGGACAGATAAAATAAGAATGCTAAGATTTCTCTTACAAAGTTGTTGTGAAGATTAACTGATAATCTGATTCAGAGCAAGCACCAGAAAGTTTTCGGGCAGGTAGTCCTTCACCCCATAATATTAATTAAATGCCTCTTTTACGCACTTTGAGCCCGTAACATGTTTATCCTGGTGGATGATACACAGAGTCATGGTTATCTCCTGAGGTTACATTCTTCTTGTTCCTCCATATTTCTTGCCCCTTCTCTAGCCTTCTGTCTTGATCTTCCCTGTATGAGCGCAATGAGAAAATCATTCAGAAATACCTCCCTCGAAATATAAGTCAAGGCATTGAAAGCAGTGGATTTGATAAATCACAACTTCGAGTTAATGTGGTTTTGATACTAAATTATTGGCACCCCCCCACACTTAATGCCTGGATTTATTCCTTTCCTAAATGTATTTTTACACTTTTGTCAATGTAGACTAGTTATCATGAGGTTTGTGAGTTTGATGACTGATACAAATTAAGATAAAATAATTGCAAAAAGTAGAAGAACTGTTGTGAAATACAAGGTAGAGTGTGCCGTAGG
This sequence comes from Procyon lotor, assembly GCA_028646535.1. Classification (NCBI taxonomy): domain Eukaryota; kingdom Metazoa; phylum Chordata; class Mammalia; order Carnivora; family Procyonidae; genus Procyon; species Procyon lotor. Next base: position 119,996,349 of record CM053607.1, on the reverse strand, counting down.
GTGTTTTTTCCCCTTCCTCTTATAAATGTATTAATACTAAAGAATAATACTATAAAACCATTGCACATACTTACGGTGCTGGACATTGTTTTATTGTTTGGTTGGTTATTTGGTTGGTTTTTTTTTTCTGTTTTAGTTGGTTTTAAATATTTTCCTAATCCTCAAAGAAACTCTATGAGGTAAATACATTAATTTGATACATGACAGATAAGAAAAATGAGGCACAGTGCAGGTTACTTCTTTAAGTCACAGATCTTTTAGGGAAGAGACCAGCATTCAGCCACAGGTTATAGGACTTTCAGAGGCCTTTTGCTTCTCCTCTAGGGAAAGTTCAAGAAAAGCTACAGGCAATGCTATAGTCAGCTGTTGCATTCCATACTGTACATACATATCTAGACTTTTCAAGACAGTCCTACTTAGATATGAAATTGAACAAGGGTTGTAATTCTTATTAGCTTGGGAGATTGAGCAGCTCCTGTCTCATCCTAAAGTCTGTAGTTTCTTCCTGAAAAGACTTAATTTGGGCTTTTCCTTTTGGGTATGATTCCAATTAAGGGCTGCCCTCTATTTCACAGTGTGTGTGTGTGTGTGTGTGTGTGTGTGTGTGTGTGTGTGTGTGTGTTTTGTTTTGCTTTGTTTTTAATAACAGACTACCACAAACTTAACAGGTTAAAACAATACACATTTATTCTCTTATGATTCTGAAGGTTGAAGTCCAACATGGGTCTTCAGCTGGGCTAAAATCGAAGTGTGAAATGTTGCCTCCCTTTTCGAGGCTCTAAGGAAGAATCCCTACTCTTGACTTGTCCACCTTCTAGAGGCTGTCAGAATTCCTTGATTCCTGGTTTTATCTGTCATCTCAAAGCCAGCAATGTAGCGTATTTCCAGTCTTCTTGACTCCGGCCCTCCTGTCTACCACTTATAAGGACTTGTGTGAATACATTGGCCCACTTGGATAATTTAAGATAATCTCCTCGTCTCAAGATCCTTGATTTAATCACATCTGAAAAGCTCTCTATCTGTGTCAGGTAACATATTCACAGGTTCTGGGGATCAGAAAGTTAATGTCTTTGGGACCACGCTCAGCTCACTAGACCCTGTGTTCCTGAACTCTTTGATTTGGTATTTGATTTATCATGTGATTGTTCTTCCCTTAAGCAAAGCTCATTGAATGCAAAGTGGCCTTCGGTGACTCCAACAATTTCCTTTTCCCCAACCACTGCTTCTTCAGATAATCTTGCTGACTGAGGTCTCTTTTGTAATTAAGACCCTTCTGGTTGGAAACACCAGGGGTTATATTAAAAAATTCTTTCACTCTATGAGAAGTGTTCCTTATATAGGCCAAATCTATAAAATCTTGATTAGTCTTTTTACCAGTTTTACATAGAATGATAAATCTGATGTACACTCAGGGCATCTGAGGGTTGTAGTTTTTCTAAGTCAAGACACACTCGGATGTTACGGAATTTAGTCCCCATTTTTTATAAAATTTAAACTTGGTTCTTCAAATTTCCAGTGAGAGGCTGCTTTCAGATGAAGTAAAAACTAAAATTGGTCCTTTGAACTGGGCACTCTGTGTAGCAAAAATATGACCTCCTCAAGACAGTGATTGAAATGATCTAAATTCCATCTACCTCTGTCACCCTATTTCCGGAAGCTCTCCTCACTCTTTCCCTGAGTAGCAATCACCCTAGTCTCTTTATGATGCTTCATATATACTAATATTGTTCCCTATGTAGGGTCTTTGTATTTGCTGTTCCCCAGCAGGTCTGCTCAAATACCACCTATGCACGAAGGATTTTGTGATACTTCTGTCTGTAGCAGTGCTCAGAAGTCTCTATGCTCTCGCCCCCACTTTATTCTTTGGATTCTTGTTAATAACGTCATTATATACTTTTATAAAATTTCTTCAATCTCTGTATCCTCCATGAGTATGTCAGCACAGCAGAGATCCAGCAAATCTGGAATGTGGCATGAGATTCTCTTATCAGTTTCAAAAATAGCATCACCCAAGAGAAACATCCAAGAGGTATTTAACAGACTGAAAAAACTGAGATCTAACAAGGTTAAGTAACATTTTCAGGGTCAAGATCACTCCAAATACCTGTCCAGTATCTCATGTCACCACTGTTTCCAAAATGTAGTTTGATCTTATTGCCTCAGTCCACTTTTGATGTATGAGTACCATGAGTCCCTCCTAATCAGACATAAACAAAAATGCACAGAGAACTGAGCTCTAAATCTTTCATACACTTTTATGCCTTTTCCTGGTATATGAAATATAAATAAGGGCTGTACTCCTTGGTAGTAATTAATCCACCTTGCTCCTCTTTGTTGAGTGCTGCTGTCTGGCCTCTGCCATGCCAGGATCCTCTTACCTCCCTTGATATCAGGGAGCCCATTTGTACAGCAGCATCTCCTTTGCCCAAACTCTGTATAGAGAAATAGCCACCCCTCCTCAGGAGCTTATTTCTTAAGGCTTTAGTGGGAAGAATGTTGCTCAGTGCAGCACTCAGATGGTGGGGTCTTCAATCTCACATACTAAATGCACTTTAATATCCCCATCCCCATGTGTCTTCTGTCCTTGCTATGAATCCTCATCTGAGTTCCAGTAGCTTTTCCTCATTAACCTGAGGTCTTTGGGCAAGCGTCATGCATCCCCCCCAGCAGTGTATTAATGTGTCCCACTCTGAGATGCCCCCCCCCAAAACATCTCACTTTCTGGTGCTCTTCTCTTGTATAATCTCTCCTACATGAGTTTGGAAAGAAACTCTCATTTATTCCTAAGCAATGAATTAATTCTAAGGTGATAGGATTTCATTTCTGTTATGTTACAAACATTGTAATCCTCGGGGCACCTGGGTGGCTCAGTGGGTTAAAGCCTCTGCCTTCAGCTCAGGTCATGGTCTCAGGGTCCTGGGATGGAGCCCTGCATTGGGCTCTCTGCTCAGTGGGGAGCCTGCTTCCCCCACCCTCCCTCCTGCCTCTCTGCCTACCTGTGATCTCTCTCTCTGTCAAATAAATAAACAAAATCTTTAAAACAAAACAAAACATTGTAATCCATCCAGGGGTGCCTGAGTGACTCAGTCTGTTAAGCACCCGACTCAGGGTTTCAGCTTGGGTCATGATATGAGGGTCATAAGATTGAGCCCTGCTTTGGGCTCTATGCTCAATGGGGAGTCTGCTTGAGATTCTCTCCCTCTTCCCCTCTCCTCACTCTCATACTCTCTCTTTCTCACTTTCTCTGTCTATAGAATAAATACATTAAAAAAAAAAATTGGAATCCATCCAGCTAGGAGACTCTCTTCCTCCTTTACTGGCTTTAGATGAATTAAGTAACTGTGTTCTAGTTGCCCTATAGGGAGGCTCCATGCCAAAAAACTGAGGGCAGCTGCTAGCCGACAGCCCACAAAAAACTGAGGCCCTCAGTCCAGTAGACCATATGGAAGTGAATTCTGCCAACCACCACACAGATTGGAAGTGGGGCTTTCCCCAGTCCAACCTTGAGATGAAACTGCAGCCCGAGTCAATACCTGATTGCAATCTTCTGAGACCTGGATAGAGGAACCAGCAAAGCCATGTCTGAACCCTTGACTTGTAGAAACTGGGATAATAAATGTGGGGTCTTAAAAGCTGTTAATTTTGTGGCAGTTTGCTGCACCAGTATTAGTTAACGAGTTAATATCATTAAGGGTAGCTACATACACCATTGCTGGAATACAATCTCCTATATCCAAAAGAGTCCTCATACACTGTTGACTTTTTCCCCGTCCAGACTTACGGCTCACACATCCCTCATTCTCCAAAATCCGTTCAGCCTGTTTTCTTGCCAGTACATACAAGTCAGGTCTTAGAGTTCTTCATGAATGAATGCTGTTTCCTCTCAGAGCAGAAAATACATTCCGTGCTTGACTTGCGCTGTGGTTATTGGCCTCCGTGCAGGGAGGAAATACACGGAAAATGTTGAGTAGAACAAGTTTAATTTTGCATGGCCCCTTCCTTGGAGGGGGTCTTCATGGTGTTTCTAGATAATGGGAGGCCCCTTATTGATAAATGACAGAGGGAGCTGCTTCTACTAACCCAGTGTATACGAGGGAGCCAGGAGAAGGGGTTTAAGAATATCAAGTTTATCTAAACCAATACCAAGGTCCCACATTTTCTTGGGCAGTGAGTCTCATATTTTGCCTCAGCTGAGTTTCTAATACGCTTAAAATTAAATCCTGACGCCTTCTTGATGTTGTGCATGCTTTGGGTTGACAGGTGCCCAACGTAAGCCTGTCATTTTATTTTCTCAAGGCTTTCAAAGCCTTAAAGCAGATCATCCTGCCATGCTTATCCTTGTCATTGACCCCAGGATGTCCAAATGCCACAGGTGCCCCAAAAGCCAGTACCTCACTCTTGCCTATGTGCCATCCCAGCCTAATGCATAAAAATTCTGAGTCCTCAAAATGCTGTAGATAGGTGGACTACCCACCTTGCATCAACAAGAGGGTTGTTAGCAATCTCTCACTGGTAAGTAATCCAGTTCCAGAATGACTTTCTGGGTGTTTGTTTTCTACCTTTCTTGATGCTTGCCTGTTCTCAAACATCTTAGCTTGAGCTCCCTCTGGGAAGCAGAACTGGAGAAAATGGGCTTGCTCAAAGCCATTTATTTAGACCAGTGATCCCCGAGAATGGAAATCGGCAGAGACTGCGACAGAGACAGGAGGTTACTGAGGTAGTGACTGCTGTAGGCAACTGGGGTTTCTTTCCTCCGGGACTTACTGGGAATTTGTTTAATACATGTCTCAGAATTGTTCGCCTGGGGGCGCCTGGGTGGCTCAGTGGGTTAAAGCCTCTGCCTTCGGCTCAGGTCATGATCTCAGGGTCCTGGGATCGAGCCCCACATCCGGCTTTCTGCTCGGCGGGGAGCCTGCTTCCCTCTCTCTCTGTGTCAAATAGGCCTCTCTGCCTACTTGTGATCTCTCTCTCTCTCTCTCTGTCAGGTAAATAAATAAAATCTTAGAAAAAAAAAATTGTTCGCCTGAAGAATAAAAGAGGTACGGATTCTTCCATTGGGTCCCATCACCCGTCAGTAGAGGATAGACCTATAGAGTACAGTCTTTCCAACATTTCTGAATTGCCCCTAAACCCTGTGAAGGAAGCAGGCTGATAGGTATTGCACACCATAAAAGGAGAAACCAGCAGGTAAAGGAAATGAGAGAGGCCCAGACCACACCTGAGATGAACTACTGATAGGGTGGCCCCAGAACTCACATTCTTGGGTCAAACTATGTCGGCTTCAGAACTTTTTTGGCATTCTTCTCTCTCCACTCCATTATCATGTGTCATTGTTGAGAAGGAGGAGTGTATCCTGATGTTTCTACCTTCTGTGTAACTCATTCTAGGGTCTCGATAATTTAAGAAGTCTATCACTGTCTTTTCACTTTAAATTGCATTACCTTTCCTGGAACACAGTGGGACATACTCATTTTCAATCTCTGTTCTTCCTTCATTTCAATTTTTTTAAAAAATAAATTTGAATTGTTTTGATAGTTCTGATGTGTTCTCCACTCCAGTGAACAAATTGCCGTGAAATTAAATTATTTTCTGTCTGCCTTACTTATTTTCTGCTCCCAAATTGTTTTAATCTTTTATGATCATCTGCTTTCACAGTGATTATATCAAGGTTTTCTTCTGTGTCACTTGATGGCGTATAGCCATGCCCATTTTATAACTGGGTTACTTATTTTTTTTGCCTGTTGAGTTTTGAAAGTTCTTTATATATTCTAGATAATAGTCCTTTGTCAGATAGGTGGTTTACCAATCCTTTGTCCCAGTCTTCAGCTTTTCTTTTTGTCCTCTTCACAGGGGCTTTTACAGGACAAGAGAGTTTTGATGAGATCCAGTTTATTAGTTTTTTTCTCTTATGAACCATTTTATGTGTATTTTCAATTGTAGCCTTTAAATAAAGGGATATGCTTCCAGATGAGTGTGTCCAATAGGAAACGTGGACTGTTCAGTAGAGGGAATGACAGGTGAATGATTTCTGGGGAGGGACGTGAGGTCTGACCCAGAACATAATTAAGAGGCATCACCCACTGGATCTGAACTGTGGAGAAATCAGGATTAGGGAAGGCACATCGTTACTGGCTGCTGGAATAGACGAGTTGAGAGAATTGTAATCTTACGGCCATTATTTTCTTCAAATGAGGAAGCTTTGGTCTTGCCCTGAGAAAGGTCAGAGTAGGTAGTTTCAGATAAAAGACAGGCTTGCACTTGGAAAGTACAGAAGCTCCCCATGGGGCTTAGGGGAGCATTCTCAAAATCTTTAACCAAACAACTTGTTTGGTTAATAAAATAATTATTAAAGTAATTACTTTACATGCCTTCAGAGAGTCTTGTGCTTGGCAAATCTACCCAGGCCCAAACACACTTTTGTTGTATGTGTTGTGCTCGTTGAGTAGGATTTGAGACTCCAACTTGGGTCCTTGACTGTATTGTGACTTCCACCTCAGCTCATCTCTCTTCTTGAAGCTATTGGGAGCTGCAGCAAAAGTCATCACCTTAGGGGCGCCTGGGTGGCTCAGTGGGTTAAAGCCTCTGCCATCAGCCCAGGTCATGATCTCAGGGTCCTGGGGTCGAGCCCCACATCGGGCTCTCTGCTCCGCGGGGAGCCTGCTTCCCTACCCCCTGACCCCCGCCTGTCTCTCTGCCTGCTTGTGATCTCTCTCTCTCTGTGTCAAATAAATAAATAAAATCTTTAAAATTTAAAAAAAAAAAAAGTCATCACCTTAGGCATTTCCTGAGCAAAACAATGTTCCGGTGTCTTGTTCAGACCCAGTTCTGGCTGACTTTGAAGACTGCTCTTTCTAATATTGCTGTCCTACAGCTGTTGCCCGTAAAAGGCATTGCTATTTTACTGGTTATTTTAAGGAGAGTACATTTGTGTTGAACAAAGTCAAGCTGTCATGTATATATTTTTGTCACCAAATTTGTTCATTCTCAATAGGACGTATAGTCTTTATTATAAAGGAGGGGACACATAGTAACTTCACGGGCCAAGCAAGTGTCCACATTCTTTGTTTTATCCAAACGGGTGCAAAAATAGCAAAGTGGCAGATGGAGATTTTTGTAGTACTTGTGACTGAGGAATGAATCAGGGAAGCATTTGTCGAAAGCCCGTAGTCTTTAATGGGAAGGAGATAAACAGGAAAGAGCCTATCTGCAATACTACTGAGTAACTTTGAAAAATGTGATTTTTTTCTGGAGCAGCAAGTATCAATCCTAACATTCTCAGAAAATAGTTAAGCATGTTGCTTTTCTGAATTGCATTTAACAAAATTTCTTTTTTTGGAGATCTGAGAGGTCAGGGCTTGTTGAGAATGCACCAAATGTACTCACAAGTAACAACTGAGCATTGACTTGGGTTTCATAGATAAGTAATTTCAAGGCAAGAATGTGAAACATATTTCCAGCCTTCAGTGGACAATATCGGAATCAGAAGTTGTTGTGCATATAATATGATTGAGTTTAACACTAGGGAATTCTTAACATTGCCGGATGATGAATTATACAAAAGAGGTCACAAGGGTTCCAGTCTTAAAGTTAGAATGTGAACTTAATAGAATTTTAGCATTAGTGTCATTCCTTACATACTGAAGAATGCATATTTTATTTTATTTTTTGAAGTTTAAAGACATACAGCAGTGTTAATTTTTTCAGGACACACAAGGAAGTCATTTTAACTCTTTAAGCGATTTGTAAGCTAGGTGGTTACTCAGTGCTCTTAGCTTCTTTGCAGATGTGAAGCAAAGATGTGTTGGGAGAAACGTCCTGAGGTTACTTGGAAAACCTAAAACAGCTATGATCTTGTCCGATTGCGAATCAGAGGTTTCTACTCCATTATCGATAGGCAGTGATGGAAAAAGAAATTGTTCATTGTGTTAGAAAGCAACATTTTATTTTTTAAAGTACTCAGTTGTATACAGTAAGAGTCCCATAAATGTTTTTGTTAGACTGAATTGAGTAATGTAGCAACAATAGATGTTTTTGTTGTTTCCTTCTGGCACATATGCCCCTTTGCTTTTCCCCGCCCATTGAAGCCCTACTGTTTAACCTCACACAGACTTGCCTTTACACGCCCCAGCCAGCACCTTTGCTCAGATAAATCCTATTGCTGAAGGAACCTAGCCACCCCCCCTTGTAAGGCATGGTCTGTTTTCTGATGCACATTCTGCATTTCTAAAACAATGATGCAATCTGTTAAATAGAGAGATCATGCCACAATAAGAACGGAAGGGCTTTGTTTTTGTTGTTTCCTCAAAATAAGAATTCTACTACTACCACTAGAAGAGTTTCAGTCCCTTTCAGATTGGAGAGGGACCAGTGTTATTTATTCATTTATTCCTGTATTTACTCTACAAATGTTTACTGAGCACCTATTATAACAGAAGTGCTGATATAGATATTTTGGATACTGTATTCTTCCTGGGACTTAATACATTATCTTGCATGTTTTAGGTTCTTAGTGATCATTTACATAATAAAAACAGATTTTATGGGTCAATTCTTTGTTGTTGTTGTTTTTAAGATTTTTATTTATTTATTTGACAGAGAGGAGAGAGATCACAAGTAGGCAGAGGCAGGTAGAGAGAGAGGGGGAAGCAGGCTCCCTGCTGAGCAGAGGACCCTGAGATCATGACCTGAGCTGAAGACAGAGGCTTTAACCCACTGAGCTACCCAGGTGCCCTATGGGTCAATTCTAATACTAAATTGTTTCCAAAGGCAAATTATCTAGATGCTCCATTTTATCTGAGTACACACACCATGAGGGCAGATTTCTAAGCTATGAGTCCAATAGTACAGAAGCTGTTAAAAAGAGCGTGCCTGGTTTACAGGAGAATACATTTTTACCAAAAATGCTTGAAACAGAGTCAACTTTTTTTTTTTCTATGCTTAGATTTTTGAAGAATGGAGGTGGTTGATCTTTGGAAAAGCAGGCTATTATTTTGAGGACCTGAGAAAGACAGAAATGAAGTATTGCAGAGGCAAAATAGGCTGAGCTGAGTTAGCCAAGACCCCCTTGGTCCTTCCTCAGCTCTTGCAAGCTAACACATCTCTCTGCCGGTCCCTTTATTTTTGTATTTTTTATTTTTATTTATTTATTTTTAATTTTTTTTCCTATTTTTTATTTTAAAGTCAGTTAATTCACATAAAGTCTATTATTAGTTTCATTAATCAGAATCCAGGGAACCCGTGGATCTGGAAGGACCAATTGTCAAAAATTATCCTATATCCCTCATTATTTCTCTATACCTTAGAAGCTGCCCTTCTAGAATGTAATAAAATGCAGTAAGAGAAATAATCCAGGGATGATTATGAACTGGTAAATTCATTTTTGGAAGCCATATGTATTTGCAAAGGTTTATCACTAAAAGATCAAATGAACACTTCACCATTGGGACAATTTCATTTTGAATGATGTTTAAAAAAATCATTTTTAATGATTTTAAATAATGCAATCTATTGGGAAGTGGTATTTAGTACATGGAATTTACAAAGTAACTAGCGGTTTCGGATAACTTTCTTAATTTATCATTTGTTGTCAAATAGGTTTAAGCATTGATAGTTTTGACCCTGTCCTAAGCACTAGGTCTGTAGTCTTACAGTCTTAACTACTTCTTTCCACCCTCCATCCCTTTTTTTTATCCTTTCATTTGCTGGTGAAAAAAAAAAATACTATTGAAATAGTGAAAATGACTTCAAAAAAAATCCTATCATCACCCACAAACCTCCTTGGATCTCCTGTTATGCAAGTCAGAATTGCAAGAATTATCTTTGGTCCTACATCCGCTCCTGTGTTCCATATTCAGTTCACTAGCAAGTCATGGCTTGTATGCCTCCTAAATATACTTCACATCTGTCCATTTCTCTCCAACCACGCTGCCAACACATCAGCCCCCCCCCAAAAAACATCCTGGTTACCGTGCCTTCCTGTAATAGTATCCAGCCTCCTCTCTTGCTTCTCTCGGTCTGTATTTTACAAGGCCCAATCAGAGTAATCTTAAAAATCATAAAGCAGACTGTATTACTCCTTTTCTTAAAACCCAGTGTTTGTTTCCCATTGTACTTCAAATAACATCTGAATTTCTTTGTGTGGTATTCAAAGTCTTCATGCTCTGGTGCCTTCTTGTATTTTTTAACCATGTTTTTTTACATACCCTTCTTCTACTTTTCTGCATTGGTCACAGAGGCATTATTATATTTCTTAGAACCCATAAAATGCTTAGAGGGAAGAGGCCTTGCCTCATTTCCATCTGTCACTTAGAATGAGCAGAGTGTTAAGGATGCTAGAGATACAGAAGTAGTGGGTATGGAAGGGTTGAATAAGAGAAAGGAAGGGAAAGGGAGGGGAGGGAAGGAGAAGCTGTTTCTTTTTTTTTTTTCACTTTAATTATTTATTAACATATAATGTATTATTTGCCCCAGGGTACATGTCTGTGAATCTTCAGGCTTACACATTTCACAGCACTTAACAGCACATACCCTCCCCA